>WBMW01006384.1:0-33269 GCA_013396635.1 Penelope pileata | reverse complement strand
GTTGGGGATGCATAAGAAGCTGGGAGAGGACACGGTCAGAAAAGACTGAAAAGAAAAGAACCATACCATAAACTGTCAGACACGATGAACTCTGCTTTCCTAGAAATTGCTGAACACCTGCATGCTGATCAGAAGCAATGAATGGATTCCTTGTTTTGCTTTTCTTGCATGCACAGCTTTTGCTCTGCCTAGTGAAATGTCTTTATCCTAACCAATGATTTCTCACTCTTGTTTTTCTGAATCTCTTTCCCATCCCACCTGAAGGGAAGTGAGTGAGGGACTGTTTGTTGCTTAGCTGCCTGCCAGTGTTAAACCAAAGCAAACTTCATACCTCTTATCCCCAGGATGATTTGTAAAAATTTGAGGTCATGTTTCCATAGTACCTTTAGTTACTTTGTTAATTTCAAATCACACCAGGTTGCTACATTAAAAGTGTCAGTTTACTTGTTTAATTTCTTTTTCCACAGACCTGTGCTCTGACAAGTTTGATTGACAAAGCTGCAAGATATGCTTACTGTATTTATCTGGATATTCCCCAGCATCAAAAGCACAAATTAAAATAACAAGAACATTGCCTCTGTCTACATAGCACAAGTTAGAAACTTCATAACTGCTATAGGCTCAACCACGGTGAACCGGTATATAAGTCAGAGACCTATAAAACAAGAAAGAATCATGGAATCATCAAATCATCAAGGTTGGAAAAGACCTTCAAGATAACTGAGTCCAAACATCAAGCCATCACCACCTTGCCCACTAAACCATGTCCCCCAGCGCCACATCTCCACGTTTCTTGAACACCTCCAGGGACAGTGACTCCAATACCTCCGGGGGCAGCCTGTTCCAATGCTTGACCACTCTTTCAGCGAAGAAGTTTTTCCTAGTATCCAATCTTAACCTCCCCTGGTGCAACTTGAGACCTCATCCTATTGATAGTTACGTAAAGAGAAGAGGTCAACCCTCCCGCCTCTTGCTAAAACCTCCTTTCAGGTAGTTGTAGAGAGCAGTAAAGTCTCCCCCGAGCCTCTTCTTCTCCAGACTAAGCTAACACAGTTCCCTCAGTTGTTTCTCAGAAGACTTGTGCTCCAGACCCCTCACCAGCTTTGTTGCCCTTCTCTGGACACACTCCAGGGCCTCAATGTCTTTCTTGTAAGGAGGGGCACAAAACTGAACACAATACTCCAGGTGTGGCCTCACCACTGCTGAGTATAGGGGGACAATCACTTCCCTGGTCCTGCTGGCTACTCACTCCTTCTTACACAATCCAGGATGACATTGGCCTTCTTGGACCCATGGGCATGCTCCTGACTCATGTTCAGCCAGCTGTCAACTAACACCTTCAGATCCTTTTCCGCTACACAACTTTTCAGTCACTGACCCAAGCTGGTTGTTGTGACCCAGCACTCGGTCTTGTTAAAGCTCATATAATTGGCCTCAGCTCACTGATCCAGCCTATCCAGATCCCTCTGTAGGGTCTTCCTACAGAGACTCAGAGATCAGCACTTCTTTCCAACTTGATGTCATCTGCAGAGTTAGAGAGGGTGCACTCAATTCCCTTGTCCATATCATCAATAAAGACATTAAACAGGACTAACCTGTGGGGAACACTACTCATGACCAGTTGCCAGTTGGATTTGATTCCATTCACCACCACTGTCTGGGTCTGGCTATCCAGGCAAATTTTTACCCAGCGAAGTGTACACCTGTCTAAACAATGAGCTGCCAGTTTCTCCAAGACAATGCTGTAAGAGACAGTGTCAAACATTTACTAAGGTCCAGGTAGACTACATGCACAGCCTTTCCCTCACCCAGTAGGTGTGTCACATATTGGAGGTAAAAGAAACTAAAAGAAAGCTTTAACACTTCGTAATCAAGTGATTTAAGTGGAAGGAGAGTATCTGTTTTCCCTTCCTATATTTTGATTTTATTCATAACTTTACTTTTTTAACCTATAGCAATTTAATGTGAAGTTCCTAAATACTCCTAGGAGTGAGAACTGGTAGCTAGCTTCTTTGCTTTCCCATATAGAAGGACACTTCAGTCACTATGCTGCGACACTATGTTCTTTATTACTTGCTCCCCTCATAGAAGAGCATGACAATTCTATCTCTGTCAATATACTGGTCAACTACAACAGTGTAAGCAAGGATTTTTCACTAAGAGTATAGTATGGAATATCAATCAAGACTGATTACATTATAGATGTATATGTGAGATGAAAAATCTCCTCAATTCATCCCTGAAAATTTAGCTTAGTTATATGAAGTAGACAGGGCTATTTCCCTGAACTGTAGAGTATTTATTTATAAAAACATCTAATTGTGATTTGATTTCATGCAAAAAAACTTCGTGAAAGCCAGATCTTAAAATTTATCTAAATTTTTATCGTTATATTTACATCTGTTAATAAAAGACATTAATAGTGCCTTTCTAATTTTCATCTTTTGTAAATGAACTATAACTAAGCAGTCTCATATTTGAACCCATCTTTTGAAATGAATATACCATAGAAGAAAATCTGTTATGCATAAACAAAAACCAGAAAATAGGAGAACAAAACTTGCAGTCATTCTGCTTATCCTCTAAAATTATGATAAAGATCATACAGGATGTATTTTCATAACTATAGAGATACACATGGATATGTTACCTATACATAAATTATCCTCCATCATATTTCAGCATATTTCTGCATGTTTGCTAGGATGCCTACTCTAAACAACATGGACCTAAATAAAACTGATTGTGTGCTGAAACTGTCAAGTATTCAGCTGATCATTATCTTTAGGCCTTTTAGAATATACCCATTACTTAAACTACATAAGCTATGTAAAATAAAACTACAAAAATCTTTACCATCACTTTTTCCTTCCCCTTTTATCTAAATCTATTAAATAAAATTTTGTGTTACTTTTCTATTTAACTATTACTACCAGTATTTTATTTTGTTGAGTCATTTTAAAATTGTCTTGTCTTTTCCTTTCTGAACAGGTGAGCATAATGGAAGTGACAGATGCACTGATCTTTCATTAGCTATGGCACATTTTTAAAAAGGAGACACTTGGTAATTCACTTGAGAGCTACATCTTTCTATTTCATTTCTAGCCATTCAGAACGGACGATGGCATGATTTTAAACAGTTTTAATCTTTCCAACTTACATGACAGTGTTACCTGTTTCATCCTGCTCACCTGATGAGATATATCATGAAACTTCACAAATTTAATACTTCTATTGATTGATTCTCTTGATAAAAAGCTAGAGTGAATGTGCCCATCTTTACAGCAGACCTTAATAAAGAAACAAACTGTTGGCCGGTTACACTGTGTATGAAAGATTTTGGGACAAACTGTACAATAAGTATCATCACAAATTACACAGGAAAGGGAACACAATCAGAATAATTGTGAAAAGAGACAATGACAAATGAGACAACAGCGATTCTTGTGTACAAATTACTCATGTTTACAATATTGTTCTTTTTTACTGTTACGAACACCACACAGCTATTTTATTTACTTTTTTTTTTGTACTCCTTTCATGCTAAACTTTGAGATAAGTAGACAATTTTAGAATAGTTACTTACTCTATCCAAGTAATCAGACCAAACCTTCCATTAGAAAATGCATATTTATGGTGACTTAAAATACATATTGATATATCTATATAACTGAAGTATCATACCCTAAGACTTAACAAAAGAGGATTCAGTAACTAATCTCAGCAAAACACAGAACTGGGGCACAAAAATTAACGAAAAGGGTGAGGGAACTGGGATTGGTAAACCTGGAGAAGGCTCTGGAAAGACCTTATTGCAGCCTTTCAATACTTAAAGGAGCCTTATAAGAAAGATGGAGGGAGACTTTTTACAAGGGTGTACTGTGATAGGATGAGGAATAAAGTTTTTAGATTGAAAGAGGGTAAATTTAGATTAGCTATAAAAAACGAATTCTTCACTACAAGAGTTGTGTCATTTCCATCCCCGGAAATGTTCAAGGCCAGTCTGGATAGGGCTTCAGGCTACCTGGTCTAGTGGAAGGTGTCCCACTGACGACAGGGGAGTTAGAACTAGATGATCTTTAAGGTCCCTACCAACCCAAAACATTCTGTGTTTCCATGTTTCTAATACGTTTTCTCATTCAGCATTATGACTTCTAGCATCAGATATGATGATTTGGATATGGAGCATTTTGAAAATAAANAAGGTGTTGCATCCCTTCGATCATTTTTGTGGCCCTCCTCTGGATGCACTCCAACAGGTTCACGTCTCTACTGTGCTGAGGACTCCACATCTGGATGCAGTACTCCAGGTGAGGTCTCACCAGTGCAGAGTAGAGGGGTAGGATCACCTCCCTCGACCTGCTGGCCATGCTTCTTTTGATGCAGCCCAGGATTCTGTTTGCTTTCTGGGATGTGAGGGCACATTGCTGGCTCATGACCAGCTTACCATCTACCGGTACTCCCAAGTCCTTTTCAGCAGAGCTGTGCTCTATTCTTTCATCCCTCAGCTTGTATTGATAGTGGGAGTTGTTGCAACTCAGGTGCAAGACCTTGCACTTGGATTTGTTGAACCTCATGAGGTTCTCCTGTGCCCACTGCTCAAGCCTGTCTAGGTCTCTCTGGATATCATCCCATCACAATATACTAATTGCTCAGTATATATCTTAGTGGGGAGGGAAGTGATGTTCAAAATGATGAAAGTGTTATGATAACAGTATGTTCCAATAAGGAAGAAACTGCAGAATACTGACTTAGTAAGTCTTTTCTGGAAAATGTTCGTTCTGCCATTTCTAGTAAAGACATCAGTAAATGAAGTATTTCACAGCGATTTTGGATATTGTTAAAGAGAGTCTTCAGGATATGTCAGTAAAGTAATGATAAATAGGGATGCAGTGAAGAAATAATTCAGTATTCTTCCAAGTGATTATTATGTCAGCGGCAGCAGTGATAACTGCTATTTAGCCTATGGCAGAATTAAATCACAGGAAAGCTTGACATATGTGACAGCATGCCATTTAGAAGTACTGTCCAGATGTTATCCCTAGGGAAAGTTTCATTTGGCTCTCATGGTTTAAGGAAATATTGAGAAATGCAGGTTACAAATTGAACAATCCCCAGCTGTGTTATACGTATTTGCACCTGAGCCTGCTGTGGTTCTTCCATTTATGTTTGATAAAGCTGTTTGCTGCTCTTCTGCTGATGTTAGTAAATATTCTCAGCATTGTGCACTGATATTGCTAATTGAGAACACCATTAAATTTATTTTATTCTAATTTCAGTGCATCACAGTAACAATTACTGTGGATCTAGAATTCATGCCTCTAGCATATATTCACAGTTTATCCAACTACCAAGTTTGCTGTCATTTGATAATGCACAAATCTGTATCATCATAATCGTTGGGAGACATTTCTCATTAGAACTGAGATTATGTGCAAACACTAAGCACCCCCTCCTATCACCATGAATCATGCCAATGAGAAGACTGTCTTTTGAAAATTTTGTAAGACGTTAAAAGCATCACAGGAAACATTCAGATCTTTTGTTCTAATGAAAACAACAGTATAAGGATGCTGGTATTATCAAGAATGCGGGATAAAAAAATAGGATATAAAAATACCTTTCTGAAATAAATGTAAATGAACTTAATGCACAGGTCAGAAACTACCCTCAAAAAATATATATATATAAAAGTTTTTCTTTCATCTTAAGTAGAGAAACCAAGGAACATAACATATTTCTCAGTTACTATGGTTTATAAATCATTACTGTCTCATCAGGTGAGATATTGTGCTCACAACTTGAGGAATCATAATCCCTGGTATAGCTTTTCTGGAATACTACTAATATCTTAGATACATAAAGAAAGAATTTCTGCCTAAATTCTCACCTTTTGCTTTCAGTTACTTAGAGGCAAGAACGCTTTCTGAAATTCCCATAAGTGTGAAAAGTCAGTGATCAGTGTACCTCTTATATTTTACCACCTATAATATATTCCCTCAACATAAAATTTCGAGTCTGCAGTGAAAATGAGCTTACTTTCCAATCTTATGTTAAGTAGGCTGCTTATAAGGTATAGACCCAGAATGAGATGTTTAGCATGATGAGCAGCCATATCTGAACTACTCTAAAAAGTCAGACGTTGAAAAATTGTCCCAGTAGAAAGAAACAACACACACACACCTCTAAAAAAAAAAAAAAAAAATTAGGAAAACAACAAAGATCTTCTAAAGGGTAAAGCAGCTCCAGTCTCCTTTGGAGATCCAGAAGTGCCAGTTTGGTTTCACAAAAGGCAGGTCCTGCTTGATCAACCTCATCTCCTTCTATTACCAGGAGACCCGCTTGGTGGATGATGAAAACACTGTTGAAGTCTACCTAGACTTTAGTAAACCCTTTGACACTGTCTCCCACAGTATTTTCCTGGGGAAGCTGGAAGCCCATCATGTGGACAGGTTCACTCTTTGCTGGGTAAAAAACTCACTGCAGAGTTGAGCTCAGAGAGTGGTGGTGAATGGAGTTAAATCCAGCTGCTTTCCGGCCACAAGTGGTGTTTGCCAGGGCCGGTATTGGGGCCCATCCTGTTTAACATCTGTTTAGACACTGATGAGATCCCCTCTCAGTCTTCTTTTCTCCAGGCTGAACAGACCCAGTTTACCCAGCCTTTCCTCATAAGGCAGATGCTCCAGGCCCTTTATCATCTTTGTGGCCCTCCGCTGGACTCTTTCCAGGAGATCCCTGTCTTTTGTGAACTCAGGAGCCCAGAACTGGACACAGTACTCCAGGTGATGTCTGACCAGGGCAGAGTAGAGTGGGAAGATCATCTCCTTCAGCCTGCTGACAACGCTCTTTTTAATGCACCATGGGACACCTTTGGACTTCTCGGTCACAAGGGTATGCTGCTGGCTCATGGCCAACCTGTTGTCCACCAGGACCCCCAGGTCCTTCTCCACAGAGCTCCTCTCCAGCAACCTGCACTGATGCATGCGGTAATTCCTCCCCAGATGCAAGACTCTACACTTGCTTTTGTTGAACCTCATCAGGTTCCTCTCTGCCCAACTCTCCAGCCTGTCCAGGTCTCGCTGAATGGCAGCACAGCTTTCTGGCATGTCAGCCACTCTCCCAGCTTTGTATCATAAGCAAACTTGCTGAGGGTGGACACCATCCCCTTGTCAAGGTCATTGATGAAGATGTTGAATAAGACTGGACCCAGCACTGACCCCCGGGGAACACCGTTAGTTACAGGCCTCCAACCAGACTCTACATCGTTGATCACAACCCTCTGAACTCAGTCAGTCAGCTAGTCATTGAATACACTTTAATTAAAATGATTGCAATAACTTTTGTAAGTTTCTAGCCAACAACAGTTTAGTGATCAGCCACTAATACTTTAGTGTTATTTTATTTAAATTCAAGATCTATATAATATGCACTGTACACTAATAAATGATGAAGTAAATGATGAGGGCTACTCTGAAAGTAATGCCTCCTATTTTATTACATTGGCCCATGATGTCAGAGGTGGATGCTGGTGCTATGGCAGTAGCGGTTGAACCTTCCTGCCAATATCCTATTAAATTTTGTTGCCATGCAACGACATGGCAGTCGGACAGTCTGACAAAATGACATTAGACAGGGAAGCGAAAAGTGAACCAAAGGTGCATGATTGAATTCCTTCATGCGGAAAAAATTGCACCCATTTACATTCACTGACTCTTGCTGAATGTTTATGGAGACCAAACAGTGGACGTCAACACAGTGAGGTGTGGTGGGTTGTGCGTTTCAGTAGCGTTGACAGTGACAGCGACTTGAAAGACAAAAACCATTTTCCAAAAGGCCATGCAGACTTTTGCAAGCACGACACGCAGGCTCTTGTTCATCACCAGCAAAAATGCATAGCTAATGGTGGTGACTATGTTGAATAAGAGTGTTTTATAGCTGAGAAATTTGCTCTATCAAATAGTGTTATTTTGCTCTTTGTATCTGTTGTAATTTCCATGGAAATAAATAGGAGGCACTACTAGCAACCTATGTACATGAGAAGAAAAAGATCAAAACAAACATACCTAATGACATCCTGATACAGAGGTTTGTCTTATTTATCAATTTAAAATTGTTAACATATGTATTTATTCTGCTGCAAAATAAGATGAATGCAATAGGCATGAATATTTTCGGATTGTTCCAGACTACCTAGGTTGATGGGGAGCAGAAACTATTGTCAATGTCTGAAGATAAATGTCACCTGATTATGATTTTTTTCCAGCTCAGATTTTTATTCCCACTGAAATACTTCAGTGTTGTGTTTCAACTAATTAGAACGAGCAGAAAATTAGCATAAATTTATATGACTACTGACATCTTGCTAAATCCATGACGGCAGAATAGGGATAGTAAATAATTAATACTTCAGACAGATAACCTACATAGCACACCATAGCACTACCTTCTCTGCATAACATCTCTGTGCCCTGACAGTTGTGACACATCACTGCCACACGTCTTTTTTACCAAATGATAATTTTGACGTTTATGTTACCAAAAAAATCTTCAGTGAGGAAAAAAAAAAAAAGGGCAAAGAATTTTCAGCCAGCTAAGGCAACCAGAGCAGTCAAAGCTTTAACTGCTACTTGTGAAACTGTACAAGACCAAACAGTATGTAAGACTGCAGTAAAATAATATGACATGCTGGGTTTGCACTGTAAGAAGGAAAGATTCTTTTGGCTGTGTAATTAAGAATAATATATGTCTATTGAGAAGGTAAATCCTCAAACTCAACCTTTCAGAGTTTGCATAGGTCATCAAGTATGTGATTTTATTTTTTGTCTTTAAAATGGCAACACCAAACACATTCTTTCCATTCACCAGATATTTTGAAATGCACTACGAGAATCCCATTTCTGAATCTCATTTCTGAAAAGACCACAGAAGTCTTTGCTCCTTCTACTTCATCTATTGCTTACAGTATCTTACAGTCCATATGATAGATCTTTACTGATGTACAAAAGAAAAATTTAAACAGCCTATTTCTGATACATTTTATCCCTCACAGTGAAGAGAACAGAAGTTATCAATAACTGAAATGACGATTTAGAATGGAAACTTTTACATAACTTCTGATATTAGTTTTGCTATTACTGTACAAGTAGGAAAAGCTCTTTGAAGACATGCTTGAGTGCCATTTTATTATATTCAAGTGAAGAATTGTTAAACTCCTGTTGACCTTAGACTCCACTGCTTTGCAGTGCAACAGGTAATAGAGAAGAAATAAAAACACATAGAAACATGAATGTTAAATTTTAGTTGATATATAACTTTCCTATTACTGTTACACTTAAATTATCTACACTTCACATTAAGTGAACAAAACTGTAGTTTGTTAGCAAGTAAGAATTTTAACTTTGAAGAGAACATATACTCAAAGTGTTAATCCAATAAATGTATCCACATTTGGTGCAAGATTTAACTGTCTCTTTTTTTCTATTGCATTGTAAGTGCCCTGAAAGTTTCCAATATGTCGTGATACTATGTGAAGCCTTCTAATAATTCTTTATGGATATTTCACACTTCTTTTATGTAGTGCAACAAAAATTACTTTGAGAACAATAAAATGTATATGACCGTACTTTTTATAAATAGCTTAAACTTTGTCTTTTCAGCTTTGTAAAATGGCAGCACAGCCTCAGGCCCTGAAATCTGAGATTTTATAGAAATGCCACAGGAAAGTTGAATTATGTGTAGTGTTTTGTTTTGTTTTTTTCCCTCAATTAGGAGAATACTTATGGTCTCTTTCTTAAGACTTCAGGTTTAAAGTTTGGCAAAGTAAGTGTACTAGAAGAATTTGCCCAATGACATACGCATAAAATGGCTGACAATTGAGTTCATTACACCAGATAGCTTTATTGTCCTGGTTTCTGCTTTTATCAATACCTCATTTCCTTAAACATTGCTCTTTTCATCTACTGAGAAGAATGTTCATAGACTAACAGTGTATTTCACTAGCAGTGGAATGTTATTAAGAAAAAAAAAAATCTGTTCTCTCTGGGCTCAATTAACTCTACAACCAGCACAGAGCAAGGGACAGCACTTTACACTGACAGGAGACCTTTTGAAATGAACCATGCTCTACAGTCACAAGTCATCTCCTGTCCAATTCTTGTTCTACAAAGAAGTCCTTTCAACTCTTCATACAGCTGCTTATGAGTTGCTGTTATCTGTTCTCTTTGTGATAGTGACCAGAAATCAAACAAAGAGAAGCCAGGTCTCTTACATTCTTCTTTATCTTCTCCTTGCACATATGCTAGTAAGCTATGATTAAAAAAACTCTCTAGCTTCACTTCTGTAATAGCATTTGCAGTTGGATGAAGTACTAGCAGGAGACTTACATACATGGTTGAATTGATGCATAAAATTATCCCATTACTTGTTACATTTGATGTTTGTTGTAAGAAATCGCAAACAACCTTTGTCAAATAATTTTGTCTATATCATTCATAGCTTTAAGTAAATCAGTTATTTCCCTCCACAACACTTTTCAAGCTAAAAATCTATTTAATATTTTCTAATATAAAAATTGTTCTATAGTTTTGGATGATCATCATTTTTACACCAAACTGTACCCACTGTAGGCACTCACTCTCCTCTTTCCCCTCCACTCTCTTCTACAGGGGAAAAAGAACAGAATCATAGATTCAGAGAGAAGGAATTATGTGCCTTTTTTTTTTCTTCTCTTTTGATCTCTGTTCCTTTCCTACTAATTGAGATTCCATTCATGTTTTTGAATGCTGTTGGATATTGAAGTGTCACAAAACTCTTCACGATGATTTCAATATGTTATCCCGAATAGAAATAGATAATTTGAAAAACAGTATTGTGTACAAACAATTCAGTTAACATTCTCCTAGATTTTTTTTTACTAGTAGATAACAAAAGCTTCACACAGATATGTTACTTTATATTCTAATTTATTTTCTTGTCTAACTTGTTATATATATTATATAAAAGGTCTGTTCAGCCTGTCAATAATGGCATAGTACTACGTAAATATTGAAAGAAAGGATGAATGACCCTTATTGAGTCTTTTTTTCCTTCTCTCCCTGTTCTATCACATGATAACCAAAAGGTGAAGATAATTGGTTAATAACAAAAGTGCTTCCTTGTTTTTACTTTATTCACTCCAAATGCCAGCAAAAAGACAGAAACCTGCCTTGCGTCAAGATAAAATGTTTTGTGCCAAAATGTCAATGGACTGTCTGCAAGACCCATTTCCTATTCCTCTGCATGATGAATTTATGGAATTTTAAATCCTTTCTTCACCAAAGGATATTAAATCACAACTTCATAGTCAAGAAGAGCTTTTCATTTATTTACAAAACAAATATTGGGCTACAACTGAAAAAAAAAAAACCCTTTTATACAGTTATATTTTTACCATTTATTCTTGCCAAATCATGAAACCATGATCCAAGTTTTGTAAGCATTAAACATTTTGTCATGTTTACCTTACATCCGTCTATGGGAAAAAGTCTCAATAGATGAATGCCAATCTTCTGTCATACATAATTATCCAAAATGCCAGGAGAAAAAAAAATAATAATTGGAAGGTCAAACAGAAATTCAGTGGTTATGGTACGTATTTTGAGCTACATATTGATCAGCAACTTGCCTGTAGTCTTTAAGCAAATGTAAATCTATCTTCTTTCAAGAAAATGGTAGTCATGAGTACAAAGTGCAGGACTGCTTAATGTTGGCTAACAGCATTTCTTGGATTATGCATTATGTATTCCAAACACTTCCTGAACTCTGGCAGGCTTGGTGTCATGACCAAGGAGGCCTGAGGAGTCTCTTCCAGTGCCTGAACACCCTCTCAGTGAAGATCCTTTTCCTAATATCCAACCTGATGCCCTCCCCCGAACACAGTTCTACACTGTTCCCTTGGGTCCTGTCACTGTCACCAGATGGAAGAGATCAGTGCCTGCCCATCTGCTCCCCTTGTGAGGAAGCTGTAGGCTGTCATGAGGCCTCCCCTCAGTCTACACTTCTTTAGGCTGAACAAAACAAGGGACTTCAGCCACCTATCATACATCCTTCCCTTTAGACCCATCACTATTTCTGTTGCCATCCTTTGGATGCTCTCTAATAGTTTAATGTCCTTATATTGTGCAACTCAAAATTGCGCATGTACTTGAGGTGAGGCTGCACCAGCTGATACAATACTAGTAGGCAGCCAAGAATGACACAACATCTCTGTCACTTCTCCTTTTCACTTCTCAGAAGAACAAAGGGAGGAAAATCAAATGAAAAAGCTCATGGGTTAAGGACAGAGAAATCACTCACCAATTACCATCATGAGCAAAACAGACACTTGGGGAAGATCAGTACAAGTTGTCACCAAGTGATAACAGATTACAGCAGAGAGGACTAAAAGTAAACTATAAATACCTTCCCTCAATTCACATTCTTCTATCTCCTCTCTCTGAGCAGTGAAGAAGAAAAGGAAACGGGGACTGCAGTCCACACATAGAATCATAGAATCCTCAGAGCTGGAAGAGACATTTAAAGGTCATCTACTCCAATCTACAGCTAGACCAGGTTACTCAGAGCCTGGTCCAGCCTGACCTTCAATGTCTCCAGGGACGGGGCTTCCACCACCTCTCTGGGCAACCTCTTCCAGGGCTTCACCACCCCTACTGTAAAAAACTTTTTCCTTAAATCCAACCTAAATTTCCTCTCTTTTAGTTTGAAACCATTTCCTCTAGTCCTATCACAACAGACCTTACTAAAGAGTCTGTCCCCCTCTTTCTTATAGCTCCCCTTTAGATACTGAAAGGCAGCTATCAGGCCACCTCGGAGCCTTCTCTTCTCCAGGCTGAACAGCCCCAGCTCTCTCAGCCTGTCCTCATAAGGGAAGGTGTTGCATCCCTTCGATCATTTTTGTGGCCCTCCTCTGGATGCACTCCAACAGGTCCACGTCTCTACTGTGCTGAGATAGCACAGGAGAGACATAGACCTGTACATCTGGATGCAGTATTCCAGGTGAGGTCTCATCAGCACAGAGCAGAGTGGTAGGATCACCTCCCTTAACCTGCTGGCCATGCTTCTTTTGATGCAGCCCAGGATTCTGTTTGCTTTCTGGGATGTGAGGGCACATTGCTGGCTCATGACCAGCTTGTCATCTACCAGTACCCCCAAGTTCTTTTCGGTAGGACTGTGCTCTGTTCTTTCACCCCCCAGCTTGTATTGATAGTGGGAGTTGTTGCAACTCAGGTGCAAGACCTTGCACTTGGATTTGTTGAACCTCATGAGGTTCTCCTGGGCCCAATGCTCAAGCCTGTCTAGATATCTCTGGATAGCATCCCACTCCTCAGGCGTGTCAACTACACTGTACAGCAATGTATCATCTGCAAACTTGCTGAAGGTGCACTGAATCTCACTGTCAATGTCATTGATTAGGATATTGAAGACTATCAGTCCCAGCACTGACCCCTGAGGGACTCCACTCATCACCAATCTCCATCCAGATTTTGAGCCACTGACCACGACACTCTGGGTTCGATGTCACAGCCAGTTCCTCATCCATCAAACAGTCCATCCATCAAATCCATATCTTTCTAGTTTGTAGAGAAGGATGTTGTGGGGGACTGTGTCAAACGCCTTACTGAAGTCCAGATAGATGACATCAGTTTGCTCTTCCCTTGTCCATTGGTATATTTACACCATGAAAGAAGGCCACTAGGTTGGTTAGGCAGGACTTGACCTTGGTGAAGCCATGCTGGCTGTCTCGTATCACCTCCCTCTCTTCCACGTGCCTCAGCCTAGCTTCCAGAAGGATCTGCTCCATGATCTTTCCTAGCACAGAGGTGAGGCTAACAGGTTGGTAGTTACCTGGGTCATCTTTTCTACCCTTCTTAGAAATAGATGTGATATTGCTTCTTTTCCAGTCACCAGGGACTTCACCTTACTGCCATGAGTTTTCAAATATCATTGAGAGTGGCTTAGCAACTGTCAGCCAATTCCCTTAGGGCTCTGGGATGCATCTCATTGGGACCCTTAGACTTGCAGACATTCATGTTCCTCATGTGGTCACAAACCTGATCTTCACTCACAGCGGGAGGGATGCTGCTTCCCCAGTTCCCTCCTTCTGAACCATTCATTCGAGGGCTTTGCGATGAGCAGTTGTCAGAGAAGACCGAGGCAAAAATGTTGTTGAATACCTCAGCCTTCTCCTTGTCTGTTGTTACCAGCCTGCCTGTATTGTTCACTAGGGAGAGGTACACCCTCTTAGACTTTCCTTTTCTTGTTGAGGTACCTGTGGAAGTCTTTCTTGTTCTTCTTGACACCCCTTGCCAAGCTTAATTCAAGTTGGGCCTTCGCTTTTCTGACCCCATCCCCGCATAGCCTAGCAGTTTCCTTATACTCTTTTCATAGTAACTGTCCCTGCTACCACTGCCTGTTCATTTTCTTCTTGCTCTCCAGTTTGACCAGCAGGTCCCACTTCAGCCATGTCAGTCTCTTGCTTTCCTTTCCTGACTTCCTACACCTGAGGATGGACAGCACTTGTGTCCCAAAGAAAGCTTCCTTAAAGATCATAGAATCATAGAATCATAGAATGGCTCAGGTTGGAAGGGACCTTAGAGATCACCTTGTTCCAACCCCCCTGCCATGGGCAAGGACACCTCCCACTAGACCAGGTTGCCCAAAGCCCCATCCAGCCTGGTTTTGAATACTTCCAGGGAGGGAGCATCAACGACTTCCCTGGGCAACCTGTTCCAGTGTCTCACCACCCTCACAGTGAAGAATTTCTTCCTTATATCCAGTCTAAATCTACCCTCTTCCAGTTTATAACCATTACCCCTTGTTCTGTCATTACCTATCCTTGTAAAAAGCCCCTCCCCAGCTTTCCTGTAGGCTCCCAGGTCTGCTCTGCACCCTTGTCCATGAGGACAGTTTCCCAGTGGGTTTTGTTGACTAACTCCCTGAAGAGCTGGAGACTAGCTTTCCCAAAATTTAGTACCCTAATTTTACTCTTTTACTGTTTCATATCCCTCAAGAGTGTGAATTCCACCATCGCATGGTCACCACAGCTCAGGCAGTCTCCAACCCCAATGTCACCAATCAGTTCATCTGCATTGGCAAGCAACGGATCCAGTATGGCGTCCCCCCTGGTGGGGCCATCTATTACTTGACTCAGGAAGTTATCCTCGATACATTCCAGGAGCCTTCTGGATTGCCTAAAGCTCACCGTGCTACTTTTCCAGCAGATGTCTGGGTGATTGAAGTCTCCAGCAGGACAAGAGCCTGTGATCTCGACGTTTCCGGTAGCCGGAGGTAGTGGGCTTCAGCAACAGGCTCCGCTTGATTAGGAGGCCTGTAGTAGACACAAACAAAAATGCTCCCTTTGTTGCTTCAGTCACTAACTGTCACCCACAGGCTTCCAACTTGCTCATGACTATTCTTTAGGAACAGCTCTTCACATTCTATTCCTTCTCTGATGTACACAGCAACTCCTCCCCCCCTCCTTCCTCGCCTGTCCCTTCTGAACAGCTTGTAGCCGTCAATAGCCACACTTTACTCATGGGAATTATCCCACCAGGTTTCAGTGAAGGCAACTATATCATGGTTTTCTAGTAGCAGTGTGGCTTCCAGCTCCTCCTGTTTGTTTCCCAAGCTGCGTGTGTTGGTTTAGAGGCACTTCAGCTGGGCAGCAAGCCTTGTCACCTTCTTAGAGAATAACTCTTTAATTCCTTTTAAGTCTTTCCCTTGAGTTTTCCCGTTGTCTTTTCCTATTGCCCCAGTGGTCCCTGCCTCATCATCATAAGTTTTCTTCTAGCAACTGTCAGTCTTGTAAGAGCTTTGTACAGGTGTCTTAGTTTTTGGTTGATTCTTAAAAGGTCATAAGTTTCAAGGGGTTTTGAATTCTGCAAAGCTGCATTTTATCGATTTCTACTATTTGCTTTACCTTTTTTTAGCTAATTACAAAAAGCATAAAGAGTTTGGGTGATTTGCTGAAAAATACTACATCAAATTAAGACTGAAATATTTCATTCCTTTACTAATATTACATTATCTGTTACTGTGCTACACTATTGATAAATAAAATCAAATCCTTTATTTCATGATCTTATATGCTACAAGTAAAGCTAAATCTGGCAACCAGGTGATGAAAACAGTCATAGCATACTATTAAACAGAATTGTTCTTTAAAAGACTTATTTGATTTACTCTGTAAAGCAAAGACAATAGGAATTATGATGTTCAAGGCTTCCAAAAAAAAAAAAAAAGAAGAAGAAGAAAAATAATTTTATTTTGTTTTTTTTGTTTGGAAAACATTACAAAAGTCCTTACTGGGCGCTTAGTATTGCCTAATGTTCTCTGATAAGGAGTACATTCATCAGGATACTTGATTCTATCTCTAATTCAGCTGTTCCATAACAGACTTTGGACAATTTGTTTCAAGTTTCTAAGTTTTCTTATTGTCTCTCATTCATTCTTCTTGTTGTCGATTTAGATAACAAACTATTGATTCTGTGCAGCAACTTTATATTATTGCAAGTAAATTATCTTGAACTACTGAGAGTCAGTCTGGTTAAAATGCCTAGACTATTATTCTCCTGTATACACTATAAAACTCTGCATTGTTTTGCCTAAAGACCTTTTACAATTGATTTGGTGCTTTAGACTCATAAATTTTCTTCTGTGAGACAAGGACTTTTCATTTTAAAAAATCTGAAATGGTTAACATTCTTCATTTCTAAGGAAACTAACATATCTATACGTTATTTAATAATCAAGCATTTTTTTACAGTTTCAATAGCTCAAAATAGAAAGAAGTTGCTATTTGGGCATATTATCAACATGGTAAACAGCATATTAACCAGCATCACTCACTAGCTCTGTTTTATTTCCTTAGAAACCATTTTTGTCTTCACTCAAGAGTACTGCAAGCCCTTTACAGGAAAAGTTAAATGAAAATTAGCATTTGCATGGATGTAAGGGAGGAAGAAATTCCACAATGTGAATTATCAGTAGAATTAGGCAACACTGCCTTTTGATAATTTAGAGGATTTCAATTAATTTTAGATATCTAGATATACTGAAAGTCTGGAGTTATCTTATTGTTAATGATAATACTGAAATTAAAAAAAAAAAGGCATTCTCCTGATATTCAAGGAATGTGAAAAAGTGAAAATTATTTAATGACATGACAGAATATGGTACTGATAAGACACTAAAATAACAGAAAGTCTTTATAGATGTTTTGAAAATCTGTTAAAACTTCAAAGACGTCTGGAAAACTGGGAAGAGTCATTGTCACTCACGTCCTAAACATTCTTGACTTTGCAGCAAGGAGAAGAAAGCATCAGCAGTTACACAGTAATGAAGTCTAGCAAGGGAATATTGTGATTTCAGAGACACTTATGTCCCCACAATACTTCAGAATCTGCTCATTTTCAATTTTGAATAATCCCACATTGGATATAGAAAACAGTACTTGCCACAAGATATGCTATTCCTGTATCTTTGTGTCACATAGTATCACATAAAAGAAAGAAAAGAAGTTCCAATTTTCATAGTACAGAAAAGTAAAACATAGAGAGTTAAATACTTGTCTTACATTTCAGCTCCTGATAGAAGTATGCATTTCTTATACGTATTCTATTAAAAAACATTTCTATTTATAGATCGCAATTTCTCTCTATAAAAAAACTGACCATAGATTGTCGTTCTTCAACAAAAATTATTCATCTTCCATCTATAATAATAATGTCTGCTTTCTAATTATGCATCTCAAATGCCACACTACAATCATCCTGATGCTGGATAGAATAGCGTTAGTTTCTTTATAAAGACTTGCATGACGCTAAGTTTTAGGTTTGTGATAAAAATAATGTTGATAACACACTGATGTTTTACTTGTTGCTGAACAGTGCTTACACAAATTCTCAATATGCCCTGCCAGCAAGTAGGCTGGGGAATGCACAGGAAGTTGTGAGAGGACACAGGCGGAACAGCTGGCCCCAGTTGACAAAACAGCTATCCTATACCACATAATGTCATGCTTAGCAATAAAAGCTGAAGGGAAAGGAGAAGGAGGAGGATGATCAGAGTTGTGGCTTCTGTTTTCCCAGGAAAACATTATGCCATTATGTGTGACGGAGCTCTCTTTTGCTGGAAATGGCTAAACATTTATCTGGAAATGAGAAGCAGTGAACCAAATCTTTTTTTTGCTTGTGTGTGCAGCTTCTTATTTAACAATTAAACTGACTTTATGTCAGATCACAAGTTTTCTTACTTACACCTTTTCATTTCTCTTTCACCACACTGGAGGGGGAGTGGGCAAGATACCATGTGCTTAGCCGTTAAACCACAACAAGGAAAATAAAACATCAGCCAACAACTCCTCCTGAGAGCCCTTAAACTGTTCTGAGTGGGTAAATTAGTAATTTCAGATTCCTGATGAAGTTCTTACAAATACTTTGAGATATCTAGCACTGAGTAGACAAAGACCGCTAAGTGAGTTCCAGAAGTGGGTGGACCACATTTACCTATGACACTTAACTGTTACATCATCACCTGGATCTGTTTTGGTCGTGTGATACAATCATAGAATTATGTAATGTGGAAAAGACTTTCAAAATCATCAAGTCCAACCATAAGCCTGATCTATCAAGTCCCATCACTAAACTACATCCCTATTGCCATGGTGTTTTTAATTGTCTGTTAAAGTAGGACAACCCTCAATTATGTCAGTAAAAATTATCTGTGCCACATGGCTTTATGAGGATGGATCACTTTCTGCTCTTCTCTACTATTACACCACTGACATAATGAGAAAAGGGAGTACTTTCTATAGAATGGACACAGATGGCATGGAAACATGGACCTCACTGGACTGTTTGTAAACTTGCTTCCAATAACCCATATGTTTGGTTTGCTGACTTAAAGTCAGTTTTGTTGTTGGCATTGTCTTTGCCTTGTAAGACATGCATGACTTCAATGCAACTACTCAGCATGATATAGTACTGTATTTCTTTTTCGTTAGTAACTGAAGCTGCAAAGAGATGTTTAGGAAGTATCATTTCATCTCCCACTATGGGACCAAAATAAGAGATGAATGTGGCTGTTGTCAAAGCTCTTTTAAGAAAACATTAAGACTTTTCGTAGTTATCCTTTTCAGTTATATTAGCTTCTCTTACTATGACCTTTAATGGATCTTTTTGTTCTGTTTCATTTCACTAGGCCAGTGGTAATATGGAATAATAGGAAATAATTTCTGTATTGGGTGATATAAAATATCTTTCTTTTTAAAATTAATTCTTCATTATTGTCTATTGTTAGTATTTTTTTTTATTAATCTAACCTTTCTGAAGGTCCCCAGAAATATTGGACTTAACTAGAAATCCAATACTATGCTTAGACTGAAGGACTACTTTTGACATAACACAATCAATCTTTTATTATACGTTCTTTATATCTTGGCTATCATGGAATTTTGAAAAACTATGTGTATGGTCATAGGGGAGAGTATAAATAATGCTGGTAAGTGTAGCTTCCCTATCTACTTTACCTATTCTAAGGATGTTAAAAAAAATGCCATTGCATCTCTACTTCATTACATAGATGGATTCTTCCCTCCAACCTTTTCAACTTGTGTATGTGACAGTAGCTTTTGATACTATTAGGATCTTGATCATTCTAAAACAACTTTGTACTACAGCCTGAGTAAAAACAATTAAAGCATGACAAAACTACTTTAAAACTGAACAGATTGCTGCAACTACAGTTTTATCTAGCTGAAATGCTGACAATGTTGGTACAGCAGTTAATTTTGCATGCTGTGCTAAAGTGTATTACATCTAAACTGTTCTGTTTCCGGCTGAATGGAAGAAACCCTGACTGCAAAACTAGCAACAGTAGTGCCTGTCTGGAGAGAAAGATTCAAACATTAAACTGCAGTCTTAAGTATTTCAATCTATAGGTATTCCTTTTTTGTTCCAGCTTAGAAGGTGTCAGGTAGTGGTGAAGGTTGCTTAGTAGGGCATAATTTGAAGTGTGATTTCTGTCAGACTAGTATCCACCTTGTTAACCTTGAAAAGGGGTGATCCTCTCTAGTCTGCCCATCTAGCACTGAAACAGGCTTCCCAGAGAGTCTGTGGACTCTCCTTCAAGACCCACCTGGATGCCCTTCTGTGCAACCTACTGTAGGGAACCTGCTTTTAGCAGGGGAATTGAACTAGATGTTCTCCAGAAGCCCCTTCCAACCCCTATGATTCTGTGATTCTGTGACACGTTTCCCAACTTTTCAGTTTTCTACTTTAACTCGCTCTCTGAGTCATATTTTGGACAACTTTTATCATGTTTAGAGAGGCTATACGGAATTTGAGAGCACAAAATAGTCATTTATTAGCAACTATGCACATAATATTGCTTAGATAACAAGCTACAAGATGGATCAATAGCACGTTCAACAGTCAGTTGAGTAGGGAAGGGTGAGCGTTGTCCAATTTTGGACTGGAATGGCACAATTTTGCTGAGATACTGTCTTCTGATTATCTCTCATTTCAGGGAAGGAGGGCTGGGTACAATCTCTATGTCATTATTATTCCGCTTGAATCTTTGAACTGCTAACTGTCCTCATCTCATGAATTACACATTTGTCTGTGGTTTTACTTTTCTTATTGTTCATGGTTTTAAATCACATTTACTTTTTCATGCCATATATTGTGGTTTGATCCAGCAGATAGCTAAGTCCTCCACACACGTTTACTCACCCTCCTCCTCCCTGAGTAGGATGAGGGAGTGAATTAGAAGAAAATACAGTAGAACTCATGGGTTGGGATAAAAGCTATTTCCTAAGACAGCAAAGGAATTAAAAGAAATAACAGTAATTATATATATATGCAAATAAACTATACACAAAGCAAGGGCTCACCACCCACTGACCAATGCCCAGCCAGTTCCCAAGCAGCAGTCCCACCCCAGCTAACTCTCTTTCCTTATATTTACATGATGTCATACGGCATGGAATATCCCTTTGATCAGTTTGGGTCAGCTGCCCTGTTCGTGTACCCTCCCAGCTCCTTGCGCCCCCACAACCCCTTTGCTGGTAGAGCAATACAAGAGGCTGAGAAACTGAAATGTTCTTGGCTCTGTTCAATGCTGCCCGGTAACAAGTATAAACAATCAGTATGTTATCAGCTTGTTTTTTTCTTCTAGAACCAAAACATAGCCTCATACCAGACACTATGAGAAAGGCAACTTCTCTTCCAGCTAGAAAATAAAACATCTTAGCAACAATTTTCTCAGTAAAATTGACTCAAGGTCAATTCAAAAGCATTTAGTTCAAATGCTTTGAACAAAACTAGATCTGGTATCATTGATAACTTTACAGGGTTGAGTGTGGGACTACTTCAGACTGAACTGAGTTGGCTCCACAGCTGAAGAACAGTCAATCCAAACTATTGCTATGATTCAGTTACCCAAACACTGGTGTCTAATGATCTGCGAGGTGCTCAGAGATGTGGTGGATACCCTGTCCCTGGAGACATTTCAAGGTCAGGCTAGACCAGCAATCTGTTCTAGCTGTAGATGTCCCTGTCCATTGTAGAGGAGTTGGACTAGATAGCCTTTAAGGTCCCTTCCAACTCAAACGGTTCTATGATTCTATGATTCTATATCCACAGGGTTTCCAGCTATCAGTAAACATTAATGCACATCTCTTGTATATTTTATGACATACCTGAAAACTCTCTGTAGATTACTGGAATGTTTGTGACCTCTAAAGTATTTGGCTTATGCAGAGATTGAATACTTCATCCATATGTGGATGCCCATACTTAAATTCTTAAACTGATGTGTCTAGAACTTGCAGCTGAATCCCATCCTTAATTTTTTTCTATGCTCTCCTACCCTCTAGATGAATCCAATTCTCAGTCACAGCATTACTGAATAAAACATAAACTTAATATACTTACAGTTTTTCTTGTGCAATATGTACTATGCATTACTATCAGAAATTTAGGTTCTTTGCTTTTTCTGGTAACAGTACAGAGTTTAGCTTAACACTTTTGCTATGCAGTGCCACAGTCTCGTGGTTTTGATTTAATGAAACATGGAGCATCTCTTAATAACTCCTTTTTCTATTCTACAGACAATTGTCAGTGGAGATTCCTATGCTCCTTGCTTCAGCAAAAACTGTGATGGAATGGCATATTTAAAGTAGACTCATGAGCACTGCTTAAAGATTATTAAGAATCACTTTTTAAGATATGTTGTAGTTTCCTCAATTATATTAGATTTATACTGGTGACAGATTTGCAGATTTCTGATGACAACTTGTGTGGAGCAATGATTTTTGTTTTGTTCTGTTCTGTTTTTATTCTTTTTTTTAAATAAATCCCAATTCTTCATCAGTTGCTTTAACACAAATTTTGAAAACTCTCCTTCATATCATGCTAAATGAAGTGGCTTTTAAAAAAACTTCTGTATTTTTTTAACACAAATTTAGACAAATTTTGAAATTTATTACAGAAAGAAAACATGGGTCTGGGAATGTTTACTGTTTAGATAATGAGATAATTATTTGCAATTGCAATTGGAAAATCTGCAATTTTCAGCAATTTGCAATTGCTAACAGCTCTTCAAATTCAAGTAATACAAATACACAATAAAAATTTTCTGAAGATCCATAAGTAGTCTCTTAGGGCAACATAACCAGTATGACTTCATATAGATCCTTCAATTAAGAAATAGCTTTTGGATTGTTTTTTTTTTCCTATTTTTTTTTATTTTTTTTTTATTTTTTGGGACTGTAGTGAAAACATTTGTCTTAGTTTAAATGGGGACAGAAGTTTTTTTTTTTTTCTCATAGTGTCTGATATGAGGCTATGTTTTGGTTTTAGGTGAAAAACAATAATGATAACACACTGATGTTTTTAGTTGTTGCTGGGCAGTGCTGTACAGAGCCAAGGATGTTTTAGTTTCTGAATCTCTTGTACTACTCTGCCAGCAAGGAAGCTGGGGGGCACAAGGAACTGGAGGAGACAGAACCAGGACAGCTGACCTAAACAGGCCAAAGGGATATTCTGTGCCGTATGATATCATGTGAACTATAAAACTGAGGGAAGTTAGATGGGGAGGGGCCACTGCTCGAGGACTGGCTGGGCATCAGTTGGCAGGTAGTGAGCAATTGCTCTGTGTATCACTTGTTTTGTATATAATTATCATTACTATTATTTTTATTCTATTTTCCTTTTCTGTCTTAGTAAATAGTTTTTACCTCAACCCACAAGTTCTACTTTTTTTTTCCAATTCTCTCCCCAGTTGGGAGTAGGGGGAGCAAGTGAAGGGAAGTGTGGTGTTCAGTTGCTGCCATGTTAAACCACAACATAACTCACATTAAACATAGGTGAATGCTGGTCAGCACACTGCCAGTTGATCCTAAAATAATTGACTCAGTCCCATATATGTTTTTGTAGGTCTGCTTTCTCAAATTGTGCAGCAGCCATTGAATTCTGAAATATTTTTTAAAAAGTCTGTCAAAGGATTTACTTAAATGCTATTAAAAAAAAACTGTCAATTTGCTTATAGAGTGGATATCACATCCTTTTTATATTTTTGATTTATTAAAGTACAAAACATTGTTTCACTTTCTACAACCTGTCTAGAGAAGTACCGAAGCTGAAGCTTAATACTACAGCAGTCTGCAAAACCATCGTGTCCCTATTACTTCCTGTGTCAAGCGCATGAGCTGCAAAAACATCTTTAGCTTGCTCTGTCCTAGAATAGGAAATGACAAATGGAGCATTTTACAGCTCATAATGTTGTCAGAAAAAATACAGTAAGGAAGAAAACACAGATGAAAAAAAATCTCTCACAATGTATATTTCATTGAAGAGAAATAGAAAAAGAACGAGAAAACATCTCTACAGTTACATCAAAGACAAACATAACAAGATAAGAAAACAAATAAAAGAAGGACACGTAGGAAGTGAATCATAAAAGAAAATGGTTTCACTGTATGATACATGTATTTAGAAATATATATATATGTACCTGGTAAAAATAAATACTCTTGGAAGCTAGGAAGAAGTTTGGAAAAGACAGTAGAAGTTTAGACTAAGAAGAAGGATGCGGACGGACAGGTTTTAAAACAATTTAGTCTTTATCTGGAGAAATAAAAAATAAAAAATGAATTTAAACAGCATTCACACACATTCCGTCATTATGGATATCTATTCCTCTGGCTATGGAGGAGAGAGGAAGAGAGAGGAAGCGATGGGAGGGGAGAAGGACAGGCAAGGGAAAAAGGCAATGTGAGGTAACGATGGAGAGGGAGAGGGAGAGGGAGAGGGAGAGGGAGAGAGGAGGGGAAAAGGCAAGATATTTAATGCTTTTACCTTGAGGGCAGCCTCTGAAAAACATATTTCTAATACTGAAGCAACAGCAGCCTCTGTTGCCCTTCAGTCTTCTCAAGAGCTTTTTCACAATTTGACTTTTGCTGCTATTTTATGCAAAGAGTTACATTGTGCATTAGAATTCATAACTGATTCCAGAAAACTGGTTCATTTATCATATTATGCCTATCTGTGACAAACTTTATGGGCCTGGGATCTCTAGCCTTTTAGATAAATGTAAGGATGTGAAGCTGCTCTGCAAATGTATTAAATATACTGATTAGAGGGATACAGTAATAGGTAACATGAAGAAATGTATTTCCACCTATTAAGTTAGTAAAGATAAAAAATTATCTTTAAAATCACTCATGTCATCTTATCTTTCAGGAAGCTTGTGCTTTTTTTGAATTTCACCCTATGCAGTGCTGTTGCAGAACAACATGTATCTTCAGATGCATCAAAAGAAAATAAATATCAGGGAGCTCAGTGACTGCTTATTAATGAGGCTTATGAAAATCATTTCATGTGATTTGCTGAGAATGTTAATGAGTTATATGCAAAAGGAAAATATAATGGAAGCTGGCTGCAAGAGCAAGGCTATGTTCTTTCTTAAATATAGAGTATTATTTTTGCCATTATGATGCCCCAACTAATGAGATCCAACATTTACTATGTAAATAATATCCCCTCAAAATCAAATGATTCACTACATANGTGTCAAGCGCATGAGCTGCAAAAACATCTTTAGCTTGCTCTGTCCTAGAATAGGAAATGACAAATGGAGCATTTTACAGCTCATAATGTTGTCAGAAAAAATACAGTAAGGAAGAAAACACAGATGAAAAAAAATCTCTCACAATGTATATTTCATTGAAGAGAAATAGAAAAAGAACGAGAAAACATCTCTACAGTTACATCAAAGACAAACATAACAAGATAAGAAAACAAATAAAAGAAGGACACGTAGGAAGTGAATCATAAAAGAAAATGGTTTCACTGTATGATACATGTATTTAGAAATATATATATATGTACCTGGTAAAAATAAATACTCTTGGAAGCTAGGAAGAAGTTTGGAAAAGACAGTAGAAGTTTAGACTAAGAAGAAGGATGCGGACGGACAGGTTTTAAAACAATTTAGTCTTTATCTGGAGAAATAAAAAATAAAAAATGAATTTAAACAGCATTCACACACATTCCGTCATTATGGATATCTATTCCTCTGGCTATGGAGGAGAGAGGAAGAGAGAGGAAGCGATGGGAGGGGAGAAGGACAGGCAAGGGAAAAAGGCAATGTGAGGTAACGATGGAGAGGGAGAGGGAGAGGGAGAGGGAGAGGGAGAGAGGAGGGGAAAAGGCAAGATATTTAATGCTTTTACCTTGAGGGCAGCCTCTGAAAAACATATTTCTAATACTGAAGCAACAGCAGCCTCTGTTGCCCTTCAGTCTTCTCAAGAGCTTTTTCACAATTTGACTTTTGCTGCTATTTTATGCAAAGAGTTACATTGTGCATTAGAATTCATAACTGATTCCAGAAAACTGGTTCATTTATCATATTATGCCTATCTGTGACAAACTTTATGGGCCTGGGATCTCTAGCCTTTTAGATAAATGTAAGGATGTGAAGCTGCTCTGCAAATGTATTAAATATACTGATTAGAGGGATACAGTAATAGGTAACATGAAGAAATGTATTTCCACCTATTAAGTTAGTAAAGATAAAAAATTATCTTTAAAATCACTCATGTCATCTTATCTTTCAGGAAGCTTGTGCTTTTTTTGAATTTCACCCTATGCAGTGCTGTTGCAGAACAACATGTATCTTCAGATGCATCAAAAGAAAATAAATATCAGGGAGCTCAGTGACTGCTTATTAATGAGGCTTATGAAAATCATTTCATGTGATTTGCTGAGAATGTTAATGAGTTATATGCAAAAGGAAAATATAATGGAAGCTGGCTGCAAGAGCAAGGCTATGTTCTTTCTTAAATATAGAGTATTATTTTTGCCATTATGATGCCCCAACTAATGAGATCCAACATTTACTATGTAAATAATATCCCCTCAAAATCAAATGATTCACTACATATTCCAAAAAGAAAAAAAAAATCCAGAACATAAGACTTAAGTTGTTCTTATGGAAGAGGGTATACATATTTCAGTTTCTGCATAGATTGTGAAATATTTGAATCATTTTTCCCAAATTTGCTTGCATAAGAATATCTCAAAGGAAAAAAAAAAAAGCTAAGTTTATGCTAATAGCAAATAAATGAGTAAATCCTTAAGATTTCTGTTATTTAAAAGCTTGGAAAGAGAGGAATAGAAGAATGTTTTGAAGTAGTGTTGTTTAATAATAAATCTGTTTCTAGCAAGCAAGTAATCTAGCAAGCAGAAGCCCTGCAATTTATGGAAGTATGTTTCTTGTACTTATGCACTATAATGCAATCATTATTCTTATTTCTGACACACAAAATCAATTATTAGGATCCATATATACTGGCACCAATTACAAGAGAAAAGTTATGCAAAAATCATAAAATTATATGTTCTATAATATATTCTGTAAAAAAGGAAAAAAAAAAAGAGAGAAAAAGAGTACATAAATAATAGTCAATACCTTAAGAAAAATTTTTCATAAAGCTCATTTTGGGAAAATAAATGAATAAATACATTAAAAAAAAAAACAACTTTAAAGGTATAGACTTAGAAGAGAAAATCTGCAGTTCTTTTTTTTTAAAGAACTTTAAAGTTTATTTTTATAGGGTAGAAGATATGTTTCTCCACTATTTTCTGAATCCAAAAATAATAATAAAAATATTATATTGAAGAATATTTGAAGAATATGTTGCTGCTAATTAAATGTTACATAACTTTGGTGAATAATTTTTCCATAGACAAAATTACATTTTTGTTTGTTGCACAGAAAGATCCTGTGTAAATTCAGAATGTTTCGCCTAAGGCAGCATCTTTCAGCTGGAACCTACTGGAGGCATGAAACTCTGCAAATATCACAGAATCACAGAATCATTAAAGCTGGAAGAGATCTCTGAGATAATCAAGTCCAACAACCCATCACCACCATACCACTAAACCATGTCCCTAAATGCCACATCTACATGTTCCTTGGACATTTCAAAGGATGGTAACTCCACCACTTCACTAGGCAGCCTGTTCCAGTGCCCGACCACTCTTTCAGAGCTGAATTTTTTCCTAATATCCAACCTCAATCTCCGGTGGTGCAACTTGAGGCCATTCCCTCTAGTCCTATCACTAGTTTCCTGGGAAAAGAGGCCAATCCCCACCTCACTACAGCATCCTTTCAGGTAGTTGTAGATAGTGACGAAGTCTTCCCTGAGCCTCCTCTTCTCCATACTAAACAGTCCCAGTTCACAGAATCACATTATCACAGAACTGTAGGGGTTGGAAGGGACCTCAAGAGATCATCTAGTTCAAACCCCCTGCCAAAGCAGGTTCCCTAGTGCAGGTTGCACAGTTCCCTCAGACTATTCTCATAAGACTTGTGCTCCAGATCCTTCATCAGCTTTGCTGCCCTTCTTTGGACATGTTCCAGGGCCTCAATATCTTTCTTGTAGTGAGGGGCCCAAAACTGAACACAGTACTTGAGGTGCAGCCTCATCAGTGCTGAGTCCAGAAGAACAATCACCTCCCTAGTCCTGCTGAGTACACTATTTCCTGCTGACTACACTACATCTTTACTTTTTGAGAAACAGTAACTTCAGGTTCTATCTGGTAAACATTCTGAATTCAGCTACCTTTATCACTCTCAAAAATGTGCATGCATATGTGCTGAAAAGCAAGCTAAAACCTGACAGGTCATCCTCACATAATTCTATCAATCATGATCATGTACCCAGAACTTTCAAAACCCACTGATTTTTTGAGTGATTTTGTAGAAATAAATTCATATGAAATGAGCTTCTATTACTGTTTTATCTCTCCATTACAATAATGCCAAAGGACTGTCCAAAAGGAATCTTCAAAATGGAGAAAGAAGTATATAGACATTCCTGATCATCCCTGAACATCATTCCTGAACATTCCTGTTTAAAGGCAAAGTAGACCTGTTCATATAATGGAATCCTGTCCATACAATGGAATGATGAAGTTAAAACTGAGGACCCACTTCTGTACATACAGAGGTTGCTGCAGTACTCGAGGACATCAGACTGGGTTAGAAGCACTACAGTCAGGTAGACGAGAACTCATGTCAATACAAATACATGAAATGGATATTCTTTCTGGAGTGGGCACATGGAAGATCAAACTTTTCTATGAAGCATGGGGCACTGTAGGCATTGAGTGTAGTTCATCTAATCATGCCTAGGTATTTATAGCATAAGTACAGGCAACAACATCTGCATCCCTCATCCAGGTTTCACTTTTGAGGTGGAAATTGAAATTTTTTTTGCCTATTCTGTTCATTCTGTAAGAGTTACAGTACATCATTCAGCTCAGTCTAAATTCAACCTTTAAAATAGCTCAGCCGGATAGTCTATAGTACTAGATGTAACACTCAGATAACACTCTATCTGCATTGATTATAAAGGACTCAAGCTTCTATTAGTTCAGAAATGGACATATAAACATAGGTAAAATGAATTCCATTCAAACTGTTTCACAGAAAGAGTGGAATTTATTTCTCCTGTGTTTAGAAGTCTGTTTTGTGTAATAAGGAAGTAATATACATTCTTATTTTAAGAAGTTTCAAATGAATTTCAAGGAAGTTTCAAAATATTTGTTTACTTCTACATTGCTATCATGTCTCCATTAGTTTACAACATACCAAACTGAGAAAAAAAAAAAAAAAAAAAGGATATGAAGACATGCAAGAAAACTGCAGAGAGTCATGAAAATTCTTATCTAAAGTTTTATGTCTGTTACTCTCCAGTATTTCAATTTGAGCCATATTTTTCCTGGAGCAAGTCCTATTCAATCTGATAGTAGGCTTGCACAAAATATTACAATAGAATTCCTCTCATGTACTTATATTCATGCAATACTTTGGTATTGTCTTAGGGCTATGAAGCAAGGTAATCAGTGGTAAAGATAAATATAAGAGCTGTTTATTTAACCTTTAGCTTCAGATTAGTCTAATTCCATCAGTTCCAGTAGAATTGCCACAGAAATATGTCTACTTGAGGGAAGAACTGTCTTTGAAGCATTTCCTTAGACCAAATTCACAGCATTTGCAACCAGGAAAATTTCCCTTCCATTATTGTATTGAGCCCAAATACATCAGGCTTCTATTTTATATAATCTATCACAAACTCACAATCACAATGCCAGTCCTAAAAGCAAATAAGATGATTACTAAACTCTGTACAGGGACATAGAATCATAGAATGGTTCAGGTCGGAAGGGACCTTAGAGATCATCTTGTTCCAACCCCCCTGCCATGAGCAAGGACGCCTCCCACTAGACCAGGTTGCCCAAAGCCCCATCCAGCCTGGCTTTGAATACTTCCAGGGAGGGGGCATCCACAACTTCCCTGGGCAACCTGTTCCAGTGTCTCACCACCCTCACAATGAAGAATTTCCTCCTTCTATCTAGTCTAAATCTACCCTCTTTCAGTTTATAATCGTTACCCCTTGTCCTGTCATTATCTTTCCTTGTAAAAAGTCCCTCCCCAGCTTTGCTGTAGGCCCCCTTCGAGTACTGGAAGGCTGCTATCAGGTCCCCCCGCAAATAGAAGATACAGGCTGAATTTATGAACTTCTAGCTCTGACACAGATTCTTTCTTGGGGATGGTATCTTGTTAATGGTTTACAGTTCCCAGCTAAATAAGGGATATTGGTTTCCCCTTCTATTTTTTTTCTGCATGAGCTTCCTTTAAATGGTTTTCTACTATTTTAATTATTCAACAAGATTTTTGATCTGTAATCTCAATGAAAGAAAAGGATATTCTGACTTAAACATCCTTTGGTTTTATCATCGTTAAAATGAACTTATAAAGTCTATAAATTTTTATCAATAGTAGCAGAAGTCACACTGATTTAAATGCACTGGTATAGTTAGGATAGCAAATACATTAACATTTATACATATGCAACACTTTGCATCACAAGCTCTTTAGGGGAAATATTACATTGTGGTTTAATCCAGCAAGCAGCTAAGTATCAGACAGCTGCTCGCTCATTCCGCCTGGAGAGAAAGAATCGGGAAGGTAAAAGTTAAAGGACTCACTGAGATAAAGACAGTTCAGTGGGCAAAGCAAAAGCCATGTGCAAGCACAGCAAAGCAAGAAATTCGTTCACTACTTTCCATCAGCAGGCAGATGTTCAACCACTTTCAAGAAAGCTAGGCTCCAAAATGCTAACAGTTTCTTAGAAGACAAACACAATCACTCTGAATGCCCCCTCCTTCTTCTTTTCCCTAGTTTTATTGTTCAGCGTGGCACCATATGGTATGGAATAACCCTCTGGCCAGTTTGGGTCAGCTGTCCTGGTTTTGTCCCCTCCCAGCTCCTTGTGCACCCCCAGCCTCCTTGCTGGCAGAGCAGCTTGAGAAGTATAAAAGTTCCTGAGTCTGTGTAAGCACTGCTCAGCAACAAATGAAGCATCAGTGTGTTATCACCACTGTTTTCATGATAAATCCAAATAAAGGCATCTATGAAGAAAGTGATCTCCATCCTACCCAAAACCAGGCCAATGTGTTTAGGACAACAGTGATTTCAAGTGAAGACAAAGTTTCTCCTTTATAACCCCAGCAAATGTTCAAGATTTTACTCTGGGAAGATGTTTTTTTAAGGGTAGGGCCCCAATAAAACCAGTGGGATTAGCAGAGAATATTCACACACAAAGTGTGCACGAACTCTAATTTCGTAAAGCACAGAAAAACCAAAGGCAGACAAGTGTTTTTTATTTTGTTGTTCCCCTCTCATCCCCCCACCAAGAATTAATTTCCTTGGTACCAGCAGATGAAGCAAAACTCTTTTCTTCACTATTTTTGAACTTGTGTTCGAGGCACCATACTAAACCAAACTGACCTGTAGTAACTACCTTTGTTCATATTCTTAGCTGCAGTTCACATGCTTCATAAAGTAATTTACTTCCATCCAGTTTCACTGTGTCTATGTCATAATCTTATTTAAACCAAGTCTTAAAGGTAATCTGATGCTTTTGCTTATGAAATCTGTTCCTTAATTGCCTGTAGCTATTTTTCAGGTGTCTCCGATTTATACTGTAACATTCTTTGGCCTTTGCATTCCAACTGTTCTTCTGCATCTACAAGTGTATTACTGTTTTTTCTAGGCAGAGTTCTGGAGACAGCATGCTCTGAACTGACAGCAGTGGCACAAGGAGTGTATTTTGTTGCAGCATTTACTTTGTCATCTTCCTCGTCACTAACAATTACCTGTGTTCTGATTACAAGCACTAACTTGGTAAGCCATGATAACCTAATTGTATGTCTTGCCGTTAGGTTTTATACACCATTTCTTCCAGGTTCTGCTACCGCACAAATTCTTTTTTTTTCCTCAATCTCTGCAGTTTCTCATTCAGCATACTGATTAATGCTATAACCTTTGTGTTTGCTTCTAGAGAAATTCCCAGAGTCACACAGCTGAGCTTCTGCTCAAACTGTCTTAATATGTACTTAGTTTCACAATCTCCACTCACCTGCTTACATAAGAAAGATAAGTGGTATCTTACTATTTTAAAGGTGATTAGAACTCCTCCTGATTGAACAAACAAACAAAAAATATAATATTTTGTTTTGTTTTGTTTTGTTTTTGTGCAATTCTTCCAGGACAGCTTTGTTGCTTTAGCTTAGTTGAGTGGCAGACTCACATTTTAGATTATATATATGGTCTTTAAGATTTTAACTCAAAATAATCTTTTTTCGTTTGTTTTCTTCCCTTAACAAAATTGAACTTTATTTATTTAAAAAATATTCAGATAAAATAATGTATTTTAAAGGTCTTTTACTGATACACAACAATAAAAACCAAATGTAATTAATTTAGCAAAATTAGCTTGATTTGTACAGGTTATTTGGAAAAATCTTACCTCAAGAATATAAGGGATATAGAAAAGTTCACAAATGACATCATGAGACAGATGGGAAGAGAAGAACACACCAGATTGCTATTGTTTTATTATATGAAGTGGGTTAGGAAGGATTATGTCAGCTGTTGGTTCATTTGAGGAAATTACAAAGAATTTAACACCCAAATGTTTCTGAGAAAAACTTCAGTTTGGGGAGCTTCCTACCTACAGCAGGTGTTTAGCCCAATATTAAACACATATTATGTATCTCCCTTTTGTGCCTGGTCACAGAGGGTAAGAGTCTCTTCTAGCCCCGAGGTATGACTCTAGTCCTTTCCTACTGAAACTAGAGGATCATGACTTATGCACAGGAAGTCTCTAGATCACAGCTGAGACACATACGCTCATGTACAAGGAAAGAACATTGCCCAACAATAAAAATACCTGTCCAGTTACAGAAACTATCAGACACTGGGCTTTGACAGAATGAGAATTGTAAAAGCAATACCTTCCCACATCTTGAAGGCACTTACCATGTACTTCAAAATGTGTCAGACCATGACAGAGTATGAAATACACTGTCTGGTATGCAATAAACCTATCAGAACTCATGCCATGTGGGCTCAGTGCCAAAAAGGTGTAACCTTTTGAAAACTGCAAAAGCACCAATTTGCAGAGAGAAGACATTTAAGTGTGAAAGGCGATTGAGATTAGGCTCCTGAAACATTAGGTGAGGTGTCCAACATGACATTAAGCATAATTAATTCAGAATTTACAACTACCATTAGGAGAGCAAACCAGGACAAACTTGGTATCAATACCATACTTCAATTTCTACCCTACAGCTTCCATTGTAATGGTTTGGCTCAGC
>WBMW01006383.1:86032-106720 GCA_013396635.1 Penelope pileata | reverse complement strand
TTTCATGGTCACTCTGGCTGAGATAGTCCCAAACCTTCACATCTCCCACCAGTCCTTCTCTGTTAGTGAAGAGCAGGTCTAGCAGAGCACCTCCCCTGGTAGGTTCTTGTACCAGCTGTGTCAGGAAGCAGTCTTCCACACACTCTAGAAACCTCCTGGACTGCTTCCTCTGCACAGTATCATATTTCCAATATACATCAGGGAAGTTGAAGTCCCTTGTGAGAACGAGTGCTGGTGATCGTGCAATTTCTACCAGCTGCTCACACAATGCCTCGTCCATCTCTTCATCCTGATTAGGCAGTCTATAACAGACCCCCACCAACATGTCACCCCTACAGACCTTTCGCCTGATTCTTATCCACAGGCACTCAACTTTATCATTCCCAACCCCATGCTCCTCAACATCAAAGCACTCTTTAAACAGTTCATTCATCAAAGCCAAGTAAACTGCCCCATGGTCAAAAAACCCAAAGGTCCTGTCTCGACACCAGCCTCTCAGCCGATTATGCATATAATTCAAGTATTTGCTTGTATAGCTGACTTAACCAGTAAACTAGAAGAAAAATCTTTCCCTAGAAGCTTGAAGAAATAATAAAAGGATCAATCAATGCAGCATTCTTCTTTTTTGAAAAAAAACTTTTTTTTTTTTTAAGGCTACACACCATTTTTTACATGCACTAGTCACTTTATAATAGCAAATCAATAAGGTGATATTACAGAACATCACTGTCATGAAAAAATGCTTTATTTTCTGGTGCAGAAGATAATTGTTGATAGGAATAAAATCATGTATCATGAAGTTAAGAGAAGAAAAAAACATGTAAATGAGTTCAGTAATCATGAAAACCTCAATTCCCTCCACAACACGTGATTTCACAGTGGCCTTGGTGAAAGAACTGAAATAAATATGGTGAATGAGATTTGACCGTACTTGCACTGTTTTTCACCTTTTGGGAGTGTCACAGATAGAAATTGCACTTCACTCATAAGAGAAAAGCAGGAACATATTTATAGATATAATATAGTAATTTAACAAAGCTCAATCATAAATAGGTAGTAACTTAACTAGATGGCAAGGTACACTTAATTATTTACTGCATGGAGGATAAGGTTAAACACACTCATCCAGGAGACTTCTCATGTCACAAATTTCAGAGTGGACACTCTTGCTTGCTAAATTCCTTGAAAGACAGAGGTAAGGAGCTCAGGTGCAGCTGAATCCACTCCTTGTCCCAGATCTGATCAACGGTTTATGTTTAAAAGATTATGTGCGTGCAATCATTCTAAAACATAATCTTAGCAAAGCTAACAAAGCTTAAAACTATTGGTTACTTGTTGAGGATCTATACTAGCAAGATGCCTTGACATCAAGATGTAAGGGATCTCTCCGCAGACATAACCTCGGGAGACATCCCTGCTCCAGGGGAGATTCTGTCATGCAGCCAGCTGCCATACCGAAGAGCTCACTATAAATAGTAAGATAGTTGACTCATAGTATTCAGCACATGCTCAATTGGCACTTGTTGAACCAGGTGTCTGTTTTTTGAGCACACAGTCTGAGACAGTATTGTGGTCTTTATCTGTCTTGGTTGTACCTTGATTTTTATCAGTCCTGAGCAAGGTCTTGGGCATCTCATTGTCTTCCTGAGCGAGGTCCTGGGTGCAACATCCAGGCTAAAGGGAAAGGTGGGAGGGAGCACAGGGTCACAGGAATCTAAATTGTCAAGTGATTCCAAACACTTATTTTCTGGGGATGCAAGTGCTACAATGCATTTTACCTTCACAGACTATCCTGATATTAAATGTTGAAAAATTGGTGAATGCCATTAATGCATTTCAGATATATGAAGATGTAATCATTTTGATTGTGTTTATGTTATTAATATTTGTCCATGCAGTGTTTCATTGCTATTTTATATGATATTTTGTCAAAATGGTCACTTTTTACGAATCTGAATTTTCCTCACATTTTTTTGAAATAATTCTCTATACCTCCTACAAGAAAAGAAAGTAACGATTAAATATTTTCAGTAAGACTTACTTGTAAAGCTACACGTAGTATATGCTTTTGTGCTTTTGTACTTTTGTTCTTTTCTCTTGTGTTATCAAATAAATATTTTACTACTGTGAAGAAAGAATACTGCGATTCAGAAATCATGAATCACTTTTAGGTGTTGTGGAAAAAAAAGTCAGACTAACTGCATTTGAAGTAGACACAATGCAAATAAGAAAAATCATCAAATCGTAGAAGAAGAAGAAGAAGCAACAAAACTTCTTCTGAGAACTATCAACATATTTACTAAACAATTTAATAAACTTTAAAAATTAGATACAGACAATCACTACAGAAAATCCTCCCACCTTTGGGTGGGACTTTTATTGACTTAATCAGCACCTGAAATTCAGTAAGTTGGCTTAGACCATTTGAGAATTCTGGTTCATTTGTGAGGTTAATGGAGTACTGATTCACTTTTGAGGAGGAAAGAAGTTTTTGTGCTAGTGCTAAAGGTTATCTTTTAATGTAAACTTTTTAAAACATACTTCACATCTGCAAATTAGTTTGCTTGAATTTATCATAATTCTAAAGGGTGTTTAAGGATTGCCTTAAAGAGAACAAAACCAAGCAAAACTGACACTGAAACTTCATGTTCACAATATTTTAACATTCTTCATCCAATCAGTTTAAGTGCAATAAATATACTACAGAGGGATACAAGTTTAACATACAATTGACAGCATCAAAACAGTACAACAAAATTTCTGTCAGTTGTTTTGCAGACCAACCTGAAGGAGCATACAGCTAAACCTGATATACCCTAAATGTCAGGTAGAAAAGTACTAATTTTCTACTTCAAGTATTTAAATATTCATTAGCTTAGGCTGAAAAGTTCTTACAAACCTTAAATTATTACACTGGTGCCAGATAGAAAATCAATTGTGCTTAGTCTGTCATCTATTTCATGCTTATTGTCTTTGGAATTACTTCAACAAGACTGTGGGAGAGAGATTCCCAAACAACAGAAATTATCTATTAGAGCACTCTTCTGAGAGGCTGTAGTAGAGGGTTCAAATGAGGAAAATTAAATTTTCCACATCTACAATGGACAAATAATTAACTAGTTGATGATACCAGAGGAAGACACCATAAGAAAATGTGACATAATGCCTACATGGATCCTTGGAATTCCGCATGCAACTAAGAAAGAATAACAACAAAGTCTGCCTTAAGTTCTACAATACCTGCAACGGCAAAGTAATTACTTTTTCACAGAACTACACACTTCAGGAGAATTCTAGGTATCCCTCAGCAGTCCAAACACCACGATAAACAAGGGTCATTAGGACTGGAAGCAAGTATCTCTCCAAGCAGACAGTCCGTTTCCCTGATATGGATACTAAGTAGCTAAATCTTAGGTAAATTTTCTGAAATGATTTAACAGAGGATCTGGAAATGAACAGCAGATTTTGCATGACTTTTTTCCCTGATCCCCACATCTCCTAAAGTTTTGGGGAATGCACTATAATTGTATGAGTTATGATTATCTGTTGTAAATTGCTAGAGAATACTGACAGAGTTACATAGCTGCAATTCAGCGGTAGACACTGCAGAACCTGAGCTAAAATTAGACCTTTCAGTATAATAGATAAATCACTTATATTTCACATTTTAAGGCAGATGAAACAACAATATATATTGAACAAATGCAGTCAATCAATTTCCAATGCATTTTAGTAGATCACAACAATAAGAAAGAAAATCAATGCAAGCTTGTTCTCTGTTGTGAACTCTGTTGACTATTGTAGGACAAATCTGAAAATCATCTGTATATAGAATAGCATCTTTCAGTATGATCATTAAAAGAAACCTCTTCCGGCAGTCTTTTACTCATCCTTACTGCAACACTTGTGTGTTCTCTCCTTTAGCCTTAATTTTCTTTCTTTTCTTTTTTTTTGTTAAACATCACGATGTGTTTTTTGGCTACTGGTGAGAAAGGAGCTGAAGAGAGAAGGGTTACGCAAGAGAATGAGTACTGGAAAGAAGCATCACTTGTAAAATTTCCTAGGGCTTTATAAGCACACCAGTACTGAGAATTCAAATAGAATCTGGGCAGGATTGAGCTATTGTGTATGTCATAGTGCAGTGAATAAAACATCATGAAAAGTGAGAAAACCACATTTTTATTTTGTTCATGAACCTGTTAGGAACAAACCTTAAGGTTAGAATAGGGAATACTTAATTTCTTTCAAAACCAGTAGGATATTTTCACATTTGACAGTCACCATTGCATTTTAAGTTTGAAGAATACCTTCATAAGATATGTTAATCACTGTCTTCCACTGTCACTCACTGTTCTTGCACTTCTGTGGAGTGTGTAATACATTTATCCTGAAGTGCTACAAAGATCTAATTTATTATTTTAAAGAAATCCATTCTTTACTAAATTGAACGGTTACATGTAAAACCTGTTTGAAATTTGTTACCTGAAATAATAAACGGTAAAAATGTAACAGATTAAGAACATATGTGACAGTTAAGCCACATATGAAGGCATTCATATGAATGCTATTCAGATTTGTTGGCTTTAATTTCCCTATTGGTATAGCCATGAAAATAATAACATAAAGTGTTCATTAACATCACCCAAAGCAGCATATAAGAAAGTTCAATTGTGACTGCATAAACTTTTTCAGTTTGTTTTTTGTTCATATTCATACAACCAAGCAGATTATAGATAAAGACCATGTGAATTACTCAGCTCAGGCGCTCATTAATGAGCCATTACAGACTACTGATGGCTTGCATCAGTCTGCATACAGCATCTGGCACATGGCATCCAAACTGCAGCCAAGTCTGATTGTGAGGGAACCAAACTAAAAATGTTGCACAGTTAATGTGGACAAAGACAACACACCTTTTGTACAGAGGCAAGAGTTTAATGAAAGTCTGAAAGTGTCAGTTCAGCTGGAGAATTAGGCTGGTAACCTAGTTACCGTTAGCCTAGTAGCACTAATACTAGCAACGATACTTACATGCCAAGTATTCATTAATATAAATCCTGGTAATGACAAATAAAATTGTTAAACAAACTGCACAGTACCTCACACTTCTTCTGGCGTTATACTCACCCTTCCAACATCCTGCTGTGCCTGAGGGCAGGTCTTCATGTCATGACTGGGGGATGTTCCCCCAGAGATGACAGAGCAGCCAGGCCCATCCTACCCCACAGCCAGGAGAAGGACAGGCAGAGGGAGCTGGGACAGCTGGGGCAGTCCCAGCCCTGGGCAGCAGACACCTTCCTGTGGATGGACACAGGATGAGGCTGCACTAACATATTCACCATACATGCAATTGCCTTGCTTTTTACTCATTGAATTAGCAGTGTGGTGATTAAATCTGATGTATCTAAATTTTACTGTTTGAGTTAGATTTTACCTATGTCAACATCGTTCTTCATTCTTTCGATTAACCCTATCATTGGTTTCAGTCAACTATCAATTTTTGCATTATTTTAATCACCAGCTACTGACCACTGGTAATTGTTACTGGCAGCCCTGGGGCCTCTTATTTCTTCATATGCACTTGTAAGGCTTCTGCTCCCATCTATGGCTTTTAATTGTTAGTGATTGTTAACTTGCTATCAACTCTCCGTTTTTGTTCAGCACATTGTGAACTGTGGTTTTCTTTAAAATGTAGCTAACATTTTATTAGCACTATGTAGTGACAAGTACCTCCTCTTCTTATGGTCATTGACTAGTTTTCCCTAGAAAAACAGGAATTGATTTGGAGGTATAGATATAATGATGACTACTTTTTTTAAAAAAAATCTTTCTTAGTTATAGCAATACCATTTTGCTGTGTTAATCAGTGTTAAGCTACAGTGAGAGAATCATGATTATCTTTTTTAGTATAATTAAATTTTCATTTCTAAATGGGGAAAAAAATGCAAAGTTTGCTATTAATATTCCTCACAATAATGAATTTGACTAGATCTATGGGTGATTTTAAACAGCCAAAGCAATATTCTGTAGAGAACTTGAGGAAGTACCTGCTATACAAGAAGTGGTCTTATTTTTATCATATCCCTTCTTGCCAGAATTTCTCATATGTAGGCCCATAATTCTTCCCAATTTGTGACAAAAGCAAATTGTCTTAGGAAAAATGAAAGCTATATTCATCAAAGGTCTTCTTCAAAACCATTAATGTCACTATAAAGACTATTCTTGTGCCACTTGGCATTGGATTAATCACAGACCTCTTAGTGTATATGTCGTAAAGGTTGAAACGAAGAAAATAAATTATAGTGAACAGAAAATGAAACTGCCAAGAAATAGATAGAACATCCAGGTGACATGTAGATGACCAGGGTTCTAGATAATATTTTTGCTTACTTTGGTTGCTTCAATAAGCTTTTTTATTCAAATTAAAACAACTCCAGTAGACGAGAGTAAACCAGAGAAAAAGTGACCCTAGAGTACAGTGGTTAGTGCATGTAAGTGACTGGAATATGTGAAACCTTGTCAGCCTGAATACATTTCCTTGCAGCAATAGGATGAAAACTACTCTTGTAGGTACAGAATGAATAAGATCTTACAGCATGTAAGAAAGAATATTATGTGAAGTAACATTATTTTTTAAAAAGTCTCTCTACTAAAATTATAAAAAAAAGCGAATGTTAATCGTGCTGGAATCCCCATGCAATTCCATGCATATCACATAAAAATCAAATAATTCATAATGAATAATGTTAGTGCTGAAAAAGGAGCAGCAAAAAAATTTTAAACAGTAATTATCTTGATGCTGTAGCAAGCTGCTTTAATGTTTTGTTAAATTGAGTAGTAAGTTTATACTCCATTTGGCAAATGAACATTGCAAACTAAAAATATTGCAGTTTTTCAGAATCCTGATATTAATGTGGGCTGTCTTAGTCTGCACATAGCATAGTACATGTAACAGTAGGCTGTGTCTCTCCTGTTATCACCTTACTTTTTTTTGCATTTTTTACATAATGGGAAAAGTAAGCCACTTTGCCTAATACCATCATCTGTGCAGTTAATGAGAAAGCATTACATTAAACTAACATAGCCTGAAAATTGAAAGTGAGCATTTCAACGACAGCAGGGCGTCTAACTCCAAAGCTCCTAGCTTCAATTACTTCATTCTTTCATTGACAAATGGATTAATCCAATGTGTCTGCTTGAACTGAGTAAAACCTATTTTGTTATAGGAGGCATTCACTTTCTGATGAGCACAGCAAAATAGGTAAAAATGTGCTTTAAACTACTCTGTTCTTTCCTCCTCATTCCCTCCCCCTGGAAATTCTTCACTTTTTTTCTTGTGTTACTGTTCTCTGTTTCTAAGCATTTATTTTTATGATCCATGCCTACTGTAAGTAGATAGTCTTTTATTCTTTATAAAATGACTATTTTTTGGGCTGCACATCTCTGAGGGACACCATGGTTGTTGTAAAATTTACACATAATAGCTTTGAGGTTTGGAAGCTATAAGAGAGCTAGAGAGTTTCAGGTCAGAGCTCAGAGTAAATTCATTAATTCCTTTTTTTAATAGAAGCACATAAAAAATTAATGAATTGGGCCTGCAGAGTGTAGTTTGCTATATATTGCAGTAAACAACTTTTTTTGTCAAGGATTACTTGCAGCTTTACATTTTTAATCTGCAGACAAAGATGTGGAGAGAGGGAGCAAGAGGATAACATTAAGGGAATAACATCCCACATATATAGTGCTCCATATATTGCAATATATGTTGCCACTACTGCTGTCCTCGAAGGAAATCATCCTAGGATCCTAACATTTCTTACAGAAAGAATGTAGGTATTGACACAAACACACACATATATGTATAGGTAAGGGGATGCAGAGGATGTTCATGCAAAAATCTGCGTAAGTACAATGGATTGGCATAAATTATTGCTGGAACCAGATACACGGAAAACATTCCACACCACAATGACATTTTGGGGGTGAGTTGGTATGATGTCCTGTTACACATCCTTTCATCTCCTCCAAGGCAACTGCATACAGATATACTAGTATCAGCAGCTGTGGCAAGCTCAGCAGTATCTTATGAGGGATCAGCTAATACATCTATACTGGGTCTGCTGCTGCTTTCAGACTGTAGTGCAAACACACCTAAATGATTTCATAAGCAATATAGCCACGTTCATGAGCTGCTGCAGTCAAGTCTGATTAGATTCAGGGTGGCACTTTGCCATGTTAATTAACTGGCTTAGTTTTGTGCCACTTTACTGATTTCTATGCCTCAGTCACTTGATTCCCTAAGGACTTGTAGGAAAATATTATAATAATTATATTGAAACATCAAATTATTGTTTTAACAATTAATTGGAGCTTCTCAAACACTAAGTTAATACATTGTAGAGACACAGTTCTTTTTGGTTTCTTTAACAATTGTCAGTACTTCTACATAAGATGTAACCAGTACTGTGTTATGTGCTTGTCACGTCCTGCCCATGAAGGGATGGAGAGGTGACCAGGTTTGCAAATCTCTCCAGTTAGATTAAAGTAAAACAATAATCATGGTCCAAACAATTGTCTATTTTAATGAGAATCTCTGTACTACAAGTATCTTAAAATAATTGGCACTCTTACGGTTGCATCTGTCTAAGCTTTGTAGCTAAACTATGCAACTTACAAGAAACCAAAATAAGCCTTGTGTTACTTGACAACAATATGAATGAAAAAGAAAGAGAGAGAGAGAGGGATGAACAGAGAAAGAGATCATTGATCTGGGTTTCAGCGCCAGTCCAGCCAATGGGGGTGGTCCTTGGTCTGTGAGAGCACTGGTCCCGAAGATTCAGTCTTGAAGCTCCAAACTTCTCTCAGGCATCCTTTTATGCCTGTTATATTTGCAGGGTTCACTATCCCAGGGTTTTAAACAAGTGAGTTTGCAATAAATAAATTTGTCACAAACAAGTTTGCAGTCAAAACTTCTTCAGGAAAACAGGAAAGTTATGGACTGAGAAAGGCCATCCTGTTTTTCACAGGGTGGAAACCAAGACTTCAACTTTCAGTTTGTTGTCATGGGCAATGGTCTCATCTTGCAAGCATTTGAGACAATTCCAGGCATACCACAGATAAAGGGATTTTCATTGGCCTGCCAGTGCTTAAAGTTACTATGCAGTGGTAAATTTACTGAAATTAAAAGCTGATTCATATCCCTTTGACTTCCAGTGAAAGGAAAAGCCTTAGCAATGCAGGTAAAAAATTCCCGACTTCAGAAAGATTGTAGTATTTCTTAGAAGTGCATCGGTCATAAAAGCAATCTGAAGAATAAAGAACAAATGAGTTTCAAGCACTCATAAAAAAAGGAATAAAATATACTTTAATTATGATATGTGAAATAATATCATAAAATAAAACATGTTTAAAGTAGAGTGAAAAATAATATATATTCAGAATACACAATATCAGAATATAACAGATGTTATATAGCAGAGTAGATTTTATGTTAGATTTTTCATTTAGGTTTTTTGTGAGATTATTTCTATACACACATACATTCTAATACACAAACATAACAAACTGTAGATGTGACAATCCTTGAAATAAGCTTGACGAAAATCAACCTTGCTAATTACATTTATATTTTAGGAAGAAGACAAAAAATTAACACTTCCCATTGAAAAGATATAAACTGATAATGTAGTTAATATATCAAAAACTACAGCAGTTAAATTGTGGCACTTATGATTAACTTTTAAAATTGTTTTTTAAGTAGTAGTTCAGTGCTATTGTGATCTTTTAGAGCTAGTGGTAAATGAGATAGAGATGATTACAGACGACAAGAAGTCCTCCTTAAAAGATTGTGGCAACTCTATTTCTAAAGAGTGAGCAGAGCTCAGGAACACAGGTGGTCTACACACACATATATAGTCATATTATCTATGAAAAAAAAAAACTTAGACTTCAGAGTGGGCTGAGAGCGCTACAACACAGTCTTGCCTGTTCAGTACATGACCTAATCTAGTCTTCCTTGAGAATAAACGTTATGCAAGTAAGCAGTGAGCACTATGGACAGATAATGAAGATAAGGACATCCACTTATAGTGATTATTGGGACACCACTGTCTTCTGTGAATTTGAAACGTGAAGGGAAAAAAAGTCTTTATGAAGGAAATGTGCCTGAGAGGGAAGAAATATGGGAATTTAATCTTGTCCCCTTAAAAGTCAATAGATTGGATTTATGCACATAAAGGTATATTCCAGTTTGTTTAGGATGATCTGGTTTTGTATTTATTCCCTTAGTCCATTTGAGGAATATATACCTGAGATAGATTTAGCATCAGAAATAATATCTTGTGACTAAATCATTCTAATGCTTGGAGTATATATTCATAACTTTAGACTGCAGATGTTCAGAGTGCCTGAAAATCAGCAAGCAACTTAATATGTTTAAATACGAATTTCAGTGCTTTGTAACACATACCAGTTTCTGAAAATGTAGCCTTCAGAAAGTTCATTTGGCATGGTATATCTTGATCCTTTTCTGTAGAGTTGTGCATTTTATGTTTCATTCACAATGGCTGTAGTGCAGAGATACCCAAATGATTTCTGTCTGCCCAGTAGCCCTGCCTAGATTCCAGGCCCTCCTCTTACCCAACCCCACAGGCCTCCCACTCTCTGACTCCAGCCTGGTTCTCTCTGCACACATGCAGCACTCATATGCTCATCCCACCAGCACCCCACACTCATGGATCATCCAGCCTGGGGTCTCTCACTGCCTGATATCCCTGCTCAGACCTGAGATCTCCTATTCACCATTTGGTCCATCTGAAAGTTTACTAGTGCATATACAAACACGCATATGCATGCCCAGTTTGGGGCAGACGCAGACACCTGCCCATCCCCAGGAGCCAGCCCCGGGCACATTGGCTGTGACCTGCAGGCCCACTCCAGATGCCAGCAATGAGCCACTCACCTTCCCCACTCACACCAATCCCCTCTATTAGCTAGTTTTCAGGACACACTGTTCCTGACACAATAGCGGGCAGCTGACACCCCACAGCTCCAGCAGCTGACACCACAGGCCAGCAGCACCTACACCTCCTGTCTGACTACAATCACTGGTCCCAGATCCGCTCAGGATGTTCATTTCAGTAGCTGGCACCTGATCCCTGCAGCACTTGCACAGGATAGAGAGTGAGATGACATAGAGAAATGGTCAAGAAAGAATTTTGTAAGACAAGACTGCAGTAATCAGGCACAGGCTCTGTCAAATAAGTGTGGTATCAGCCAGATTTTGCACTCAACCAACCCTTTTTATATTCCTTTCTGACCGTTCCCCATTTGTCCTTCCCTGCTCACCTTCTGCTGTGCATTGCCCTATAAGTTTGCATAGCTCCACTGACCCCTGAAACATCTTGTACCCTCAGGTTTGCATCTTTGTCATCTGCAAAGTCCAGTTTCCCTGTAGTTTCCTTATAGCCCATCAATTAGTGTGACTGACAAGGTTTGCTCCTTGTCTTTGTCTCTGGTTTTTTTGCCTGTCAGATTTGTGTTTCAGTATATTTTGTTCCTGGCTTCCCCCTTTTCCTTAGTAACCCATCTGATAAGGTTCCTGATCAGATAATCTTACATAAATAAACATTCCCACACTCCACATACCCTTACCAATCACTGTGACAGACCAGATTTGCTTCTTATTGCCTCCGTTATCCTTTGTTTCTCACGTTTCTGTCTCTGTGTGTTCTTGCTCATGGCTTCCTCCTTTTCTTATTATCCACTTTTGCACTCCAACTTTCTTCATCCAGACATTGTGAAGCAGCAGACACTTTCTCATTCCATATACCCTTATATCTGCATTTTAGAAATAAGGACATGATCTTCTTTGGGAATTTGATCAAAAACAGCACGATAAGATACAATCTCTTGTTGGAAAAAAGGTTGTTATGGTTATACTGTGAATAGAATAGAAGTGGGACCTAAATGATAAAGTGTGAGTCCTGTGCCCTGGAGAGATGGAGGGAAGAGGGAATTACAGGTCAGAAACAAAATTTTCCTGAAAGCTTATGAAAGACCAGCACATGCTAGAGTCAGCTCTTTTGTTCCTAGGTTTCTGTATTCCTAGATTTTAACTACCAGATTTAATGGATTCAGTGAGTTTCCCATTTGGAGAGGAATATTTTTAAAGATTTGATACACAGAAATTTCTAACTTAAATATTGACAATGCTGTGTCGTACAAATGGCGCGTAGTATTGCACTATTCCATTATTGTCTGAGTTCTTTTAATGATGATTAATTTAATATGAATTTTGGTTCTAGTAACAATTAAAGGTCACCACTCATGGCTTATACCTAATAATGATAGAAAGAGTCTAAGAAAAGTTGATAGTCAGAACCCAAAACAATTTCCTACCAGATAATCAGAAAAATGGTACTGATTAAAAAAAAAAAAAAAGAAAAGCAATGATAATTTTCAACTTCTTTCTTTGTCATTTTACTCTAAAATATGATTTCATTTGCTCTTATATGGAAGTTGGAATTTGTCAGACTGAAAAAAGTTTATTCTTCATCTTTGAAAATGAAGCATACAAGAAAAAATCAATTTCTTGCTATTTTCATTATTGCTAAGATAGGATCTAGAAAATGTCATGCTAATTTCAAAATTCAGCAATTCTATTCCTCATCATTCTTTATTCTCACTTCAGTTAGCTAATGACTTTCTTCTGTGTTCCCTGACAGAAAAAGAAAACTCTCACTGACTCCTAATGAAGGAAAATCAGGCCCAATATCCATTTTGTGTTCAATGGATAGTAGAAAACAAGTCTTCTGTTTAATTCTTATCAGTTGTTTTTGTGTCTTTGAAATGTGCTAAATAATCCTATTGTGGATTTTCTTTATATTGTTCTTTTGCATCTGGAGAGTCAAGATGATATTATCATTTCTGCAGTAAAAAAATTTGATAAATCACAGTCTTACAGAATGTAATATTCAGGATTCTTTACTGTTAACTCTGGTTTTAGTAAAGTTAAAAGAACTTCAATCTCAGTAGGAAAATACTGAAGACTTTAGAAATTTGTCAAGATATTTGCCCAATGCAATTATAGACACAATGGTTCTACCTGAAAAATGTTATCAGTCCAAGCTTAAATTATCAAAAGCCTCTAGGCTACTATGAGTTAAATATGCAGTGAGGTTTTCTAAACAAAATTATTTTATTTTTCTGTATACAATTTAAAGAATAAATAATTTCACATTTGTTCTTGCTTTCTTAAAAAAAACTCAGCAAAAACTTTTAATAATCAGGAACCTCATCCTGTCAGATTTTGTATAATGAGCAGTAGAAAACACTTGTGGCAACTGAGATGTTTAAGTACATCACAAAACTGATTCCCAAAATATCAATCTATTGAAACACAAAAAAAAATTCTCAAATAAATTAATAGACTGCAAGAAAACCCAAACAAATCAAGAATTCTCTCTAGCCTTGCTTACTTGTATTGCTTTGCATGCATACCTCTACCTCTTTTTATTTTCAGTAGGGAGTATTGAAGAGTAACAACTATCTAATAGTATATACAGTCTTCAAATCTTATTATCATCAATTAAGCAGCATTGTGAGTGTCGATTGTTGTGTCTTATTTGCTTAATCTTCCTAAAGCTCTTCACTTAAAATTCAAATACAGAGTGAATCAGAGAATCACCGAATGGCTGGGGTTGGAAGGGAACCCTGGAGATCATCTAGTCCAACCTTCATGCTCAATGGGGACACGCTACCCAACATTGTGGTCAGACCACATTTGAATATCTCCAGGGAAAGAGACTCTACAATTTCTCTAGGCAACCTGTTCTAGTACTCAGTCCACCTTCACAGTAAAGAAGTATTTCCTCATGTTCAATCAGAACTTCCTGTGTTTTTGTTTGTGCTTATTGCCTCTCATTCTATTGCTGGGCACCAGTGAGTCAAAATAGAATCTGTTTCATCTTTATTGTAAATTAAGAAAGACATAAAAGACTTACTAGAAGTAATACATGATCTTTTCAGAAAACTCAAGTGGATCATAACTTTCTGAAAAAAGCTGATCAAAATATGTTTCCAGATTTCAGCTGTTAAGTACGTATATACGTATTGTTTTACTTTTCAAAATACATTGCTACTGTTCATACAGTTTTTGTTAGATGTTCTCGTATGTTTTAAATACAAAATTATACATAAAAATATGATGTGTCACAACTGGCTACTCATCTTTTAACTGACAAAAATATCTGCTTCACTGAACATCAGTTCAGGATCTGTAGTTAACAGAGTTTTTCAAGGACATACATATTTTAGGGCAATCTCAGGACTGACAAATGTTGTCAGTGTAAGACCTCACATCAGGGAGGAGCCACATGATAGTGATACCAAAGATTTAGACAATTTAGTTAGCATATAAAGAACAGAAAGAACAGGCTTTCTGTGTGTAAAATTTGTAGCAGATGAGATAAGTGGGCCTAAGCAAGACAAGATGGCCACAAGTTGCGCCAGGGTAAATTTAGACTGGATATAAGGAAAAACTTTTTCTCTGAAAGAGTGGTCAGGCACTGGAATGGCCTGCCTAGGGAGGTGGTGGAGTCACCGTCCCTGCTGCTGTTCAAGAAGCATCTGGATGAGGTGCTAAGGGATATGATTTAGTAGCTTAGTGGGTAGGGATGGTGATAGGAGGACGGTTGGACTAGATGATCTTGTAGGTCCTTTCCAACCTAGTGTTTCTATGATTCTATGATTCTAAGATAAGCAGGCCTAAGGAAGAAACAAATTGAGCACAGGACAACGTAGGTAACAGTCCAACAGGATGTTTATTTGCATCCTGGCTTTGCTGGTTGAGACAAGCACTATCTGGTGGCTGAAGTATCGAAACCAGACCTTGCAGGTGATGCATAGTTTTGGTATGTATTAGCATTTGTATTAGAATTCTTAGGATTCGGTGGACTAGTCACAGAAATTATATGAATATTCATCTACTTAATGTATATAACGAGTGTGTTCCCATTCCTTGGCTTAGGTGCTAGGAGGAGAGATCACACACCTAGTGCTGAGATTTCTCAAATGATTTCTGTGCTCAAATTGATATATATATATATATATATACACGATCCTTTCTATATAATCTCACTTATCATACTTGACAACGTAACAGACTATTTTGGTATTAAAATAGAAGATAAAGGTAATTTTTAATCTTACTCATTGAATATGTTACTAGTATGTGGCGAAGATTAGGATAGAGTTACATCTAATGTTAAATTGATGACAAAGTTACAACTGTGACTTGTTCAAAATATTAATCAATCAGTTTGTCAAGCAAGGCTGGTAAAATAAATTCTGAGCTATAATTTTCTTACCATGTCTCTATAAAAGAAAGAAGATACTTTGAGTATTCTAAGTTGGCTGGATCCACATATTAGCTGAATTCTAAGAGACATGTACCTGAGTTAGTGTGTTGCTGTGCTCAGCTAATATACCTTCAGGAAAAGGAAATAAAAATAACATGCAATAAGGGTTCTTACCAAAAATTTGCATATATGAAGCAGAGTTAGAACATGGACAGGCAAGTCTGGATCTACCTAAACCTCACTCTGTAACTGTGCATTTGTATGATCTGTTACTTTCTCTGTAGATTCATAGATTTATTTTCTTCTTCTTTATAATACTATTAGTGAGAAGGATGTTTTTTCTTATTCTTGTACATATTCAAATTTTGTTCAGTTTCAGGGTGAGGAATAACGGAAGGTAGTCTCATTCATTTCTTTCTTCCTGTCTTTATTGAATGGCTCAACCATTAAAGGAGAAAAGAATTTAGATGTCCTATGCTTCATGCTCAGAATAGTAAAGCTGTAGAAATGTAGAAAAAGCAGTAGAGAAGTAAGAAATGCATTTAAGCAGAATTTTGGAAAGCTGTGTCTTCATCCAATACAGATCTTTAAAACTTTCCTCCTCAAAGTTCACCTGGATACTCTTCATACTCTTAGATACTGTATGAAACTTAACATTCTGTATCAAATTTTCATACCACTTTAAGCTCCTGTTTTGAATTTGCCTAGAAGTGCTGCAGTCTTGCCTTAGGCCACACAGCTTGGCATGTAGTTAACGTCTAAACCTGATCAGATTTCAGAAATTTCCCAGTGGATCTTGAGTAAGAGAAGATGATGCGAGGCTGCTCAACCCTCTAGCTATGGACATTCTTTAGGAAGTGAGAGCATAAACTGTAGGAATCACAGGAATAATTGTAGGTGTAATAATCTCCTTTTTCTAGGAAATACACCTCTTCCTCTTCTGATGTCCCTTATCTCATAAATGAAGCAAAAGTTCTTCCTTTAAAAAAATATACTTGAATGAAATTTGTGTTGCCTTCTGCTTCTTTCCTACACAAAAGGCTATCTTTATTTGTGTGAAACTACTTGTCTAAAATTGTTGCTACTATAAGTAATGGGTTTTAATATTGGAGAGAAATAGATTATGGTGTATCTCAATGATTTAAAGATTTAATTCCTAGTCATCATGACTTGTTTGTGTATTTTTATATTTCTGTATTGGTTAATTCTTCTTGTACATTTTAAAGACCTATTACACGAGGCATAAGAGAAGAACAAAATGGACTGTTCCAAAATGGAGATCATATAATTTGGTAAATTTCAATCTCAGCAAGGCTCTCAAAAAGCTCTTCAACAATTAAAGATGCCAAAAATGTTTAAAGAACCTAAGTAGTAAAATGCAATGAAGATAAAAAATATTTTTTCCTCCGTTCATATCATAAGGAAGTATGTTTTTATGATCAAAAGGTGATTAGGTAATGTTGGAGTGAGTTCATAAAACATTTCAGAAAAACCCTTATTTTAATGCAAGCAAGATTTGAATTTAATAATGTGATGTAAATATGAGTGTATTTATGTATATACTTGTTTTAAGCCCCTGAGGACATTAAATACAAACTGAAGATTTCTAGGCTAATGTAAAAGAAACTGATATTGAGTAATGCTTAGGCAGTTCATGAAAATGCCTTCTTTCTTATCTCCTGAGTGCTTGCTAAGCGGTAAGACTGAAGATGCACATTCTTACTTAATATTACTTACTTACTGTTTAGATTTTAATTATGTATTGTATTTTGTGTTGTTCATCATGAAATTGACAAACAGTTCTCTACTGTTAAGCATCTTCTGTCCGTCCATGGGAGTTTAGCTAATGGCAGTTTTCTATACCTATACAGCAAAGCATATGTTAAATGCAGTAATTTGAATAAGACATTCTCAGTACAAAAAAAAAAAGTTTATTCTTTTCACTTTTATAGCTCCTCGCCTACTGTTAGTAGAAGCCTCTGAAGTAATACCACCGAAGAATAATAGGAGCTGTTATGAAAAAGCATAAAGCTATTAAAAAAGCAGAAATTCTAAAATATAGCTATTCCTGCGTGCAGAAAAGCAGCTGCTATATTGCTACTCGCAATAAATTACTATAGTATGAGGAGTATGAGTACTCCTCTGGAAGAACCTATTATTTTGAAACATAATGCAAAGTCACAGCAGGTTCTATAGTATTGTGTTATGCATACTGCATCTCCGTGAGATACAGTCTTAAACATGCCAAACTGTGTGTGTTCTGCAAAAATGAATAAACAAATAAGTCAGCAATCCCTGTGTCATTGCTGTAAATGGCTTTACTATATTCATTTTCAGGATCATGACATTCATTACTGAGACTAAACCCTTCATTATGTAGTTTGTCAAAGTGTTCAAAGCAATACTCCAGCCATAACAGAACAAGTGGAGATAACTTTCAATTGATAGCTTCTCAGTTTCGTGGAATGTATGTATTCACATGCATGCATGCATTTACTATGTAGGAAAATCTCACTAACCAGAATTTTTGTTCTGTTTTTCATAAAGATTTTCCATTTTCTCAGAGATTTACTAGTAGATGTCAAAAAAGTTTTCATTTTACTTTTTTTTTAGTAAGTATTAAATAATTTGCTCATATTTGCTATTTTGTTGTCAAATAACAGACACAGTGGCTTTTAAATTGAATGTTAAAAGATAGTGTCAGTAAATTTTCACACATTTTAATTTTTATGCATGTTTCTATTCTCATTAAATAATGTTCTATGAGATACTCAACATTTGCTTATTTGAAATTTTCATCATTCCTATCATTCTCCTGTAGTTCCAATTAATTATTTGTGTATGTGTACAAATAAATATATAAAATAGAAAAACATACCATGCATTTATTAAAATACAACAGTCATCTAATTAAGGAAATATCATACTCATGTTATAGCTAATAGAATAAACATTTTGGAAAGACTTTACTCCCAGCTCTGCATCTATTTTGATGTTCAATTGAAGAAATGACAAACAATAACCTCTTTTTAGGATTAACACGTATATGAAAAATAAGCTCTGCAACTTTTTTCCCATGGCATGAATTATAGATATTGAAACCTTTGAAGGTTCCCTGAATGTTAGTCCTGAAATTATGGCAATTTTAGGAACAGAAATGCTGCTGTAGAGGATTGTAAAGATTCCAAAATGCAATAGGGTAGCAGACCAATGAAAAACACTTTATTTGTGGTATGCCTGGACTTGTCTCAAGTGCAAGATAAGACCATCACCATGACAACAGGCTGAAGACTGAAGACTTGGTCAGAGGAGAGAGCCCTGTGGAGACTAGACGGCCTTATTCTGTCCAAAACTTCTGTTTTGCTGCAGAAGTTTTGACCCTGTCTCTATAATTGTAGGAGTGCCCATACTTTAAAGATAATTGTAGTACAGAGAATCTCATTAAAATTGGTGATTATTTTTGGACCTTGAGTACCGTTTTACCTTAATCTGTCTATGGAGATTCGCAAATCTGGTCATCCCTCCCTGTCTTCATGGTGAGATGTGACAAACAGTTACAATTTTCATTTTTCACCTATTCTTGCAGGGTTCAACAGTGCTAGTCAGATCTTAAAGACAGAGAGGCAAAAACCAAAAGTGTTAATATTCTTAAAATCACACTTGACAGGATGTGTTGTCTTTTTGTTTTGCCTTTTAAATACATGAGCTGTCTGGAGTACAAGGTAACATGCTGGTTTGAATTCTGGATGAACTACAACATTTCTTCACCATTATTTTATTTGCATGCACGGTGCTTTCTTTTCCTAAAGAGTAACACAATGTTTTGAATGCACATTACTACTCTGCTACAGCTTTTTCAGCAATGTTGATCCTGGGCAGTCTGTGACAGGTGAGCTCTTCTGTACATATACCAGACATGCATGACAGCAGCAGGAGGACATTTGCATATTACAACAAACATTCTCAACATGACATTTGAAAGTCATATCCCTTTGCTTCTCTTCATCATAAATAACAGCCATTCACTTCAGTCTTGCAACTTGTCATTATGTCTATATCTAGATAAAACTGGATGGAATAAAAAGGGTAGAATTGTCTTTGTTGACTATATGGGAAAATAGGCGTGAAGCATATCCAAATAGGAATAACTCTGTTACACTGAAATAAAGGCATTTGGAGAGCAAAAAAAGACTCTGGACTTGTCAACAACAACAACAACAACAAAAGACATGATCTCTGAAGCAGAAAACTCCAACACAGAAAACAAGGAGAAAACANGGATGAGGCTTTGGGCAGCGTGGTCTAGTGGGAGGTGTCCTTGCCCATGGCAGGGGGGTTGGAACAAGATGATCTCTGAGGTCCCTTCCAGCCTGAACCCTTCCAACCCATTCTATGATTCTATGATTTAATGAGAATCAGGAGCCTATGGGATGCAGTTTCAAATAGCTGATCTCTTTTTTATAACCATTAGCTGATTGGTCAAGCCAAGTTTCTTACTGTAAATGTTGTATAAAACTAACAATTTTCTTGATTTAAATACTAATGTGAAACAGTCTTTTAGTTTACATGAATGTAATAGAGTATGAAAGTCTTTCAAATGAATGTCTGTAAGCACAATAGTCTTTAAAATGTGAACCGTGATGTGTCAGTACAGCCTGTACAATGTCTGTGTTTAACAGGTACCTGCTCTGTTTCTAATAACATTTAACCATTTTGCAACTCTCTCCTTTGTGCTCACTCTTGTCATGTATGCTTAAATGCTTAGGAAAATGGGATTGCCTTGTGTACCTTAAAGGAAAACCACTCTGAAAAAGCAATGTTTACATCCTTGTGAGATTTAAAGACACTAGTTCAAAGATTCTTCGAAGTTTTAGTAACTTCTTTTCTCCAGAGATGTTCCCAGGTGTTTTAAAAGTCTTTCACATGCCTATTTTCTTCCTACACTTTTGAATTTGGAGAATGTATCTAGCTTGAGGTTCATATTTTGTGTGTCTATCTTTTAGTCATTTTAATATTGAAGGTATTTTATTTTAAAGACATAAAGGAATATTATTCAATTTCATTCACCACCTTTAGAATGCCAAGCTTTAGTTTCAGTTATGATATGTTCTAGAAAGCCATATATTATTTATTTACTCCAGTGAGTAACATAATTTTTCTTAATAAAATTTGAGGTAAATTTTCAGTTAATGAAGTTTATATACTTTACAGTGATTTATAACTACAACATACAATTATCCCTCTTACCAGTCTTAACCAAGATCTCATAGCTTAGAGTCATGGCTATGAGTTATGGTAAAATGAAAGTTAGCATGGGCATAGAAATATT
>WBMW01006383.1:41518-83309 GCA_013396635.1 Penelope pileata | reverse complement strand
AAAGACAGTTGTGTTAGAATTCTTCATTCTCTCGTTTTTTTTTTTTTTTGTTTTGTTTTTTTTAACTGTTTCTTGTTAAAAATGCAAGCCAAAGGAAAGACAGAAAACTTGTAAAAAAGAGAACAGCAACACAAAACCAGACAAAATAAGGAGTGTATGCAAATAGATGTAAAGGTAAAAAGTTAATACATGTAAATCCTCATGATAAAATACTGCAATGTTTTTGATACAAAAAGGAAATGACTCATCACTTCTTTCAAATCCAAGGTACAGTTTGGGATTTATTTTCTGATCTGGGAAAGATCTTACTTTCATTTCCAGTAGCCATTTTTCCCTGTTGACATCTAAGGATGTTTTATGCTTTCTGGCTTCCAGAATCTAATGAGACAGAACAAACAAAATCTCAAAATACTAGCAGTGCTTTCTGTTCAAATTTATTAGCTATTATCAATATAAAATATGAAAAAAAAGGTAGATATCAGAAAAACTCAGAAAGATAATTTCATCACTACTAGGACAGCAGAAAATAACAAAAACATCAAAAAGTAACAGAATCAGGTCAAAATAAAACTTTGTAGAAACATTCAAATTATTCCTCAGTGAAGAAAATGTTCTTTTTGGTTGCAATAATGAACATTAATTACACACCCAATAACTTAGATGCTTCAAAGACAAGACAGAGCTGCTGAGAGCTTTCATATTAAATTCAACTCATGAAACTCAGATTTTTCTTTGTGATGCTAAAAAAAAAAAAAATGTGTTTCACTGAAGGCAAAGCATTGATAGGAATATCTGTAGTTCCCTTCCCTCTGAATCCTGAAAGGACTACTAGTTATTTCATGTTCCCTAGAAGGCAGTTTTATAAACATTTATCTTGCCATAGTATGATGATAATTCATTCACCAATCATTTAAAATATTAGGATTATTATTAGTACTATCTTGAGAAGATTGTCTTCTCCTTGGGGAAAAAAATAGGAAAAAAGAGGTTAAGAAAAGGAAAACAAAAGGACTGCATCTTGAGTTAAGCATGAGGCAAAACTAAATGCAAAAATAGATTCAATCTAAATGATTTTGATTATTTTATTTCAAAATAACCCTTATTGAACAAAAAAGGTAAAGGCTATGAAACAGTGCAAACTGAGAAATGTATTTATTTAATTACTTAATTTCAAAGTGAATGTTTTTGAAAACTTTTTATTTGAAAAAACAACAAAAACAAAAACAAATCAACCTTCCTGCAAATTATTTTGCTGTTATTGAACTGACATTTTCTTTTGGAAAAGAGATGCACAAAAAAATCATAACGCATTCCACCTCTGTACTCCCTTAAGTTATATCTTAATCAATTTTATAATTTTGCAAAAAGTTACTTATTCACTCTGATATGAGTGAAATACCAGACCAATAGTTTGGGATTCTAATGTACAGATGTTTATCCAAGAAGAAAGTATGTTATGAAATGGATGTTCCCAATCTGCATGTCTGCTGCAGGATGCCCAGTCTTATAACTTTTGTTATCTCATGAGATAGTTCAATCGTTCCTGTACATTTCCTAATTCAGCCTAAGATACAAGAGACTATGCATTTCTTTGTGCATGTATAATGCCTCAGGTAATATTACGTGTCAAATGACGGAAGAATAAGTGACTGTAACTTCTCAAAAACTTGACTAATGACATTAAAAAATGCTGCCTGGAAAGTTTTATCAAAACCTTTATAAAAATACTGAGAAGAGCCTCATGCACTTAAGATTATTGGTTTTACTGTGACATGCCTGACAGTCATAAGCCTGTCAGACAGCCTGTGACATAAAGTTTCTTTTGTGTCTCTTGTGGAGGTTTAGAACAATCTCGTATGTAGCAACATTTCTTCTTGTTTATGCTTTAGTGCAGGAGTGACAAGCTGCTTGCCTGAAGCTGTCTGTCCGACAGTAGGGACATTTCTTCAGTTCTCCCTTGTGTTATATTAAACACACACACACACACACACCACAGTAACTCTCCCCTTTTACAAGATCTACTTATCTCTTCATAATTCATTATATATATCCATATATATTTATAAAGTACCCTCTCAGAAGGATGCTTCTTCCACTTAGAAGAGATGAAAAAACTCATAGGAAAACAATTTTTACATATTGTTATAGACTTCTGTGAAAAGTTGCATCAGCTTAATCGCTAAACTGGTGAAAGACAGGTAAAAAAATTATACACTGGTAAATATTTTTCTTCCACTTTTATTTTGAGTGGTGTATTCAAGAAATTGTCTTATTAAACTCTTCCTCCTGCCTTTAGGAGGGAGGAAGCCTAGATTGATGTCAAGAATATTGTCATGGCTTTGACTGGGAGTAAGATAATTTTCTTCATAGTAGTTTGGTGGTGTTATGCTTTGAATTTGTGATGAAAATAATGTTGATAACATATCAAAGTTCTAGTTGTTACTGAGCAGTACTTGCATAGTCAAAGACTTTTCTGCTTCTTGTGCTACTCTGCTGGCAAATAGGCTGGTGTGCACAATAAGATGGCAAGGGACACAGTTGACCTAAACGAGCTAAAGGGATTTCCATACCATATAAAATCATGCTCAGCAATAAAACCTGGGGCAGGGGGAAGGAGGAGCAGGAGGATGTTCAAAGTGATGACATTTGTCTTCCCAACAAACTGTTATGCATGATGGGCCCTACTTTCCTGGGAGTTGCTAAACATCTTCTACTGGTCGGACATGGTGGATGAATTCCTTGTTTTGATTTGCTTATGCAATCAGCTTTTCCTTTACCCAGTAAGCTGTCTTTGTCTCAACCCATGAGTTCTCACAATTTTACCTTGCCAATTCTCTTCCTCATCCCACTGAGGGGCAGTGAGTGAGTGGCTCTGTGGTGCTGAGCTGCCTGCCACGGTTAAGCCATGACTGATGTTTTCTTCACTCTAACTTCTCTTCTAGTCTTCTGGTAAATTTTTTGAGATTAGTTTTCTTTGCAGCTATGATTCGTGAGAATACATATGGAACATTGCAAAGGTTGTTACTAAACTTTTTTGATATATTGATGTGTCACAACATTGAGAGGTGGAAGTAACAAATGTAACTGCTCTTCCTCCTGCACCTTTCTTTCTGCCGACAACAATTTACACTCTGACCTTTTCCTTGTCTTTATAATAAATTTAACTTGTGCAGGATACAGATTAATATCTACAGAGTGGTGTTACAAATCTATCTATAGAGTTATGTCATCTTCAGAATTGTGTCATAAAGGACTCACTTTCAGCACATTTCATCAGTTTTTAGGAATGCCTTCTATCTCTTAACAGCTATAAAAGCCCTTCCAAAAATTAAACTAGAAAAGCTTCTCAATATTTACCACATAATTAGCTAATTTTATTTGTGGTGCAGAAAAATTAGCGCAGTGAAATTCATTGCAGACAGCAAGATACTTTAATACAGTCACACCCTCACATTCCACAAACAGATTTCATTCATTCATGCACTCACATGTCACAGAGAACAAGGGATGCTGGCTGTAGAGTTTTCATCATCTGAGGTTCTTCTTGACTGATGATAACAAACTAAGTTTTAAACAGGTCATTTATATCCTTCAACAGTCATCAGCTGCTATGAAACAACCTTCAGGTTCAGAATCTTGCTTCAGACTCCATAAATCTTCAGCCATGTTGCTGCCCTTTGTCTGGTTTTCTTCATTGGGAATAAGTTTGAGGTGTATGTCTATAGTTTATATTCTCAGTGGGCTAAAGGAAAACAAAGGGTGATGTGCTGCAACCTTGTTGCCATCCACTTGGTGTCAGGATGCCAGGTCTTCTACTGACAAGTTGTCTGTGCCGTAATCTTGTCAGAGTGCATGCCTTATGGCCTTCCTATAAATAACACATTCCTCAATTTTACTGCTAGGAATAGTATTCTAGGAACAGTGTCTATTGTTCATTTAATTTTGTTCTTCTTTTTCCTACTAGTGTTAAAACACACATACATTTCTATACATTATTATATATACACCAATATTTCTCTTGCAAATCTCTACACTGGGATGTGTCAGTTAATAAAACTATTTACTCTGTTTTCATTCCCTCATGGTTTTAATAAATCTTCTTCTTGTTTCCATTATTATAGCAATTTACATAATATTTATGTGATGATTTTTGAAGACATTTCCTGAGAAGGAACATGTGCTAATCTTACAAATTGAAGGTTTATGAAATATAAATCCACTTCTCATTTGAAAGACACGGTTGTATAATAAACACATAGAAAACCATAAGAACTTTCTGTAAATAAATGACAACAAGACGACAAATCAGAGGAAAGATTATCATATTTGTGGTCCAGCACAAATGTGGAATTATATGTGAAAGGGAAAGATAAGATTACAGGAAGACTTCTCACTTTATAATAAAAATATGCTAAAGTGTAAATGGTAGTCATGTGAAACACAGCATGCCATGCTTGTAAAAATCTGCATCACTGGAGATGACCCACAGTTTCATAGCTACTATGATGGCATCATTGCTAGGAAAATGTTGCCCGTGCAGTCCATTTTCCATTGACCCAAACAGATGAAAGTGAGAAGGTGCCAAGTCCAGATGACAGCTTCATTAATACAGTGATCCTGATGAAGAGTCGAGTCTCAGCCATTTGGTGTTTTAATGACTCAGGAAAGATTTCAAAGCTTTCTTCTTCCCTCCCACTTTATAATTGCATAGTAGTGGCCTTAGCAATGCTGTACAGAAAAAATAGATCACTTTTTCTACTTCTGTCTGATTTTTTTACGTCTAGTGTAATCAATGGAATCAGTTCCTCTACATAACACAGAGTACTTACGAGATTTCCAAGATAATATCCTCATACAATACCATCTGCTATTCCTGAAAATTTCCCTCAAAACTTTACAGATATAACCTGTGTATTCACTTTTTATATGCATTTGATTCTACTATAATTCAGCTTATTTGATTCAATGCATTTAGCCAAGATATTAAGATTATGGCAGCAGTATCCTGCTCTTTTACTTATTTAATTTTCCCCTAGTCTCTGTTATCAGCAACTTTAATTGTGAAAGATATTTAGATCATCAATCTAGATCACTGATAAAAGAACATTAGTGTCACATCTTATATTAGTTCTTGAAATACCCCATTAGATTATGTTATTCACATTGATATCTTATCATTAGCTATGACAATTTAAGATATCATATACATTCTATTAGACATAAAATGAGAATTCTGTCCAGTGGGAGATAAAGCTGCTATAAAATCTTTTCAGAGAATGAGAGGCTTCTAATTGTGTTAAAAGAAAGAAAGACTGAGCTACAGTAGGTTTCTATCAATAATTTGTATGTGAATATAATTAAAAAGTATGTTGTTTGACTGCTGATTTGTGTTGGTTGACTTTATTTACCATTTTCTATGTTTGAAATTGAAATAACCTATCTCTATCTTCAGATTAGAAATGAATGTACTCTGAGCTATGAATAGGTAGTTCTAGGATGTCAATTTCCAAAAAAAAAGTTAATTTTGTAATCTTAGAACAGATAGAAACAGAACATACACAACTCAATAAAATCCCATCAAGACAAGAAGGGAAAATGAACATAAATATTGTCTGTCTTGCAAAAATTCATATGGGAAGAAGTGGGAAGACAGTTGCAGCTAATGTACCTGGTGCTTCCTCTCCACTTCTTTTATTATCTTAATTTAAAATGAGTTTAGTGCTAATAAAGTTTCTAAGCAAAACAAAGTTTTAGGTTATAGACAAGAGTTTGATTCTCTAGGGAAGAAGACTGATGATTGCACAGTATCCAGCCCTCTGTTCAAGCAAAGAATTAGATTAGTTATAGAATGTTACCTTTTTCTGCTACAGAGAGTGGTAAACAAACATCTTTCTTGGCTTCACCTACTCACCTTTGCCTTATGCATACACAGCTTAGTAATTATATCTGTTGTGCAAGGGAAATAATGCCATCCTCCGCTCTGTGGCATATTTTTTTCAATATTTGGCTGGCTAGGAAATAAATAAATAATGTTAATGGAATTCAATGAAAAACTTGATGTTGACATTACTGTGTTCAAGAGATTGCAATTTTGACCAAATTTAAACATGTAATTGTGTTCACTTGTAACGAGACAGGAAGATTCCCAAAATTGATCTTTTTTGTATCAAAGTATTATTGTTAATAATGGTAATAATTTTGTCTTGCAACTTATACATTTTTGCATAAGGGCATCCAATTTGACCTTTCCGAAATGTCAACAATAATATTTAATGTGAATATGCTTCACAGACACTTTAAACACTCATTTCATTTTTGATATTAAAAGATAATAATCTTGATATTTGTACTCAAAATGTCACTGAATATTGCATGAACAATGATCATACTGGTTTAATAGGAAGGTGTGTTTCTAAACCTTGATATTATCAGATAGCTTAAGAAATTGGTATTTTGAGATTTGCATATTGAGATTGTTTTTATTTACACATACATATATATTTTTAATAACTGTTTATAGAACACTTCATTTGTAAACAATTAGGTCATCAAAATTTGTCTTGAATGATTACGTAGTAATGTGTAAAAGGAAAAGGAAAATATTAGTTTATTTTGTTAATGAAGACGCATCTTAATGCTTACATTCTAAAAAATCCTAGGAATGAATATATTGGAGATCATAACCAGTGAAGTTTAGAAACCTAGTTCCTGGGCATTAAGGCATCACAAACAATCAGCAGCCTCAGGTGGGTGATCTGAAAAACAGACAAACAAATACTTAAATTGATAAGATACTTATGATCAATGAATAGGAAATATCGCCACTGTGCTATGTGCTTGAATTCTGAAGTCAGATCTCCTGAAAAGCTTCTCTATTCACATTGACTTAAATCCTAGAATTTTCTTCCAATGGAATGTTACTTACAACCACTGTAATTTCTACAGTTCAAAATGATCTGTTGAATCTCCTGAAATCTTGCTATCTGAATGAACAGCTTTTTCTTGTTTTCAGAGATATCAGCAGGAAATGGGAGGTCTTTAAAATCTTCTTCAGATTTAGCACCTTTAAATGCACATATCAAGAGGAAAACTGCATCTATTGGTTTAGGAGAAAGAAAAAACACAAGACCAAATTGACCAGGAGGAAAAAGCATAACAGGGTACCAGTATGCCTGCTGATAGCTCAAATTCTAAGAAGAGTGGACATAAGATCCAAATTTGCAAACCTTTAATACCTAATAATTATTTGCATTTTAATATTGAGATAAGAGAAAAAATAATACATGGATTAATACAAAATAAATAGGAACAAACAAAAATACTGCTTAGGGCAAGAATATGGATTCACATCTCTCTCTCTTTATGAGTAATTCTGCTACAACTTAACAATATTATAAATTTATCTATATTGAATTCCATTATCCTGCAAAGAATAACTTAATTCTGTTGAACAGAGCAACTGCCTGGTGTGTCCTGGAAGTGTCTGTGTAATGTATGTGTGTCATAGTGTGAACTGGACAGATGCAATGAGTTTGACAGAATTATGACATCTCAGAGATTGTGCATGATAAGTCTTCTGGCAAAATATACATTGAAAATTTTAACTGTCCATATGCAAACACAGCTTTTGAAGTCCCTAAATATCTGCCAGTCTAGATTAAAAAGGGGGAGGGAGGGAGAGGGGAAAGGTAGAAAAAAGACTTTCTATAGGGTTTATTTGGGAAAAAAATATATTTACAGGATAAAGGATAGATAGATAAAGAATAAACGCATCACATTTCCCAAAGAATATTTATATCATTTTTGAGCATAAATGATGGCAAACAGCATGAAGTTCAACCCAATAGATTAAATTAAAGGAGGAGACCAGTACCTGAAGGGGGCCTACAGGAAAGCTGGGGAGGGGCTTTTTACAAGGATAGATAATGACAGAACAAGGGGTAATGGTTATAAACTGGAAGAGGGTAGATTTAGACTGGACATAAGGAAGAAATTCTTCACTGTGAGGGTGGTGAGACACTGGAACAGGTTGCCCAGAGAAGTCGTTGATGCTTCCTCCCTGGAAGTATTCAAAGCCAGGCTGGATGGGGCTTTGGGCAACCTGGTCTAGTGGGAGGTGTCCTTGCCCATGGCAGGGGGGTTGGAACAAGATGATCTCTAAGGTCCCTTCCAACCTGAACCATTCTATGATTCTATGATTCTATGAGATACAGAGATTAAAGATGATGTCAGGCAGTTAACTCTTCTCTCCATCTGACTGACCAACAGAGTATATGATTCTTGCTCTGCCTAGTATTTCACAGTCAAACCATCTATCTGAAAAGATGAGATGGAGACATAACCAGAGAGTCAGATATACATAATGATAATGTTGTTATGTCAATTAAGATCTAAATTAAGAGAAGATAGTAAATGGACACATTCTGTTTAATGTTATATCTGGAAGTACATAGTAACTGGTCCATCCATCCCTTTTTTCAAGATTGATGGCTAGGAAAGAGGATTAATGAGGTCTATGTCTTCATAGCCATACCTGTGTCCAATTTTATTACACTTATTATTTGGGTGTGTCTGGACATTTTCTGTGAGTTTCCTCTTCTATCTTACAGATTTTTAAAATAAAATCTTCTCTGCTATAAAGAAAGTATTTTTTTTTTTAGTAGAAAACAAAGCACATGACTCATTAGCATTTAATTCAGAAATTGTATGTAAAAAAAGACAACAAACAAAAAAATTAAGTTGTCTCAGGCTATAATTACAGCATCTGGAAAACAGAAGTAGGTAACTCTGAAGTGTTGCTTGAAAGTTCTTCATACTGTCCACTAACAGAGGTTTTATATTTGTGATTTATGTTTTCCTGTAGATCTCAATGGTTTTCATTATATATTCTATTTTAAATTCATAGAGACTGGGTAATAGTATGAATGGATGAATATTAGCTAATAAAATTGAATTGATATATGACATGCTGTAGCCTTTGTATAAAACAGTGTTTTAAATTGTGATATATATATATTCGTATTCAGTGAAAGGAGACAAAACTGTTGTCTGTTAAGTACATTTAGTTTGATATCTAGTGTAAATTTATGATGTACTGACCTTCTTTTACACCATTTTTAATAGCCAGAAGAAACAATATCAATGCTTTGACAAAACAATCAAAATATATGTTCTTATGTTAAGATCTCCAATTAGTTTCTTACACTTTCATGAGTTGCTTCCCTAGCAACTGATGCTATTAAAAGAGTTTTTCCGCAGGAGGTGTTGTTTTTCTGATGGACAAGAATTTTTTTAAAGATGACGTCTATTTCTGAGTGAGTATTCACTGTTTAGAAAGGTTAACAATTTCTGATTTATTCTCATAAGAAGGTCAGCACTACTTGTGTTAGTAACTCTGGGAGGGCGGAATATCTTTACTATATTTATTGTTATCATAAATATATATTTTCCAGTGAGAAGAGAAGGGATCAGAAGGAATCAAGAAAAAAAAAAAAACCTTAGCTTTTCCTCGAAAAGCATTTTCTTTGCTGTACAGAACAACGTACTTTTGTACAAAAAAGTATCTGAAACAGTTATGAGCATAAGCAGTCATAAGGAAAAAGAGGGAAGGGTAAGAAAGTAAAAATACTTCCTTATATGAGAAGATCTTTATTTTATTTTCGATCAGAAATTCCTCTGAAGTTTTTTCAAGATGCAGAAGAAAAAAATGTCTCTTTATTGTCTTTTTTTTGGAATGGAAAGTAAAAAGGCAACATATATATTGTATATGTGTCTGTGTGTGGATGAGTGTGGGTGAGCGCGTACATGTGACATTCATGCTATACATACATGGCTGCCACTTGGAATATCATGTAGAATAATTACCACTTTGTCTTCCTTACGGAACCCAACCAGTCAATTCTTATGAATTTATATTTAATAACAATACAGATTGGACCAGTTCGCTATGATATCAAGTAAGGAATTAGCATAGAAAGTAGAAGAAAGGTAATTAACAAAGAAATAGGTAAATCTCTACATTCAGATTTACATTTGCACAAGTCCTTAAATTCAGCAGCAGAAAGATAAAGAACATATCACAAATAATGCTAAAATTAAGCTAAAGTATATGAAGAAATAAAATACATCAGAATATATTATGACAAACGCATTCATTTAAATTAATTGAGCTTATTAATTAATTTGAATTAAGCTTGACTTGAGCCAGCGTGTGCACTTGCAGCCCAGAAGACGAACTGTGTCCTGGGCTACATCAAAAAAGCAGTGACCAACAGGGAGAGGGAGAAGACTGTCCCTCTCTACTCTGCCCTTGTGAGGCCCCAACCAGAGTATTGATTGTGTCCAGGCCTGTAGCCCCCAGCATAAGAAAGATGTAGAACTGGTGGAGCAGGTTTAGAGGAGGGCCATGAAGATGATCAGAGGGCTAGAGCACCTCTCCTGGGAGGAAGGGTTCGGAGATCCGGGCTCATTCAGCCTGAAGAAGAGAAGGCTCCAGGGAGACTCCATTACAACCTTCCAGTACTTAAAGAGAGCTTATAAACAGGAGGGAGACCAACTCTTGATATGTTCTGATAGTGAGAGGACAAGGGGGTATGACTTTAAGCTAAAAAGAGAAGAGATTTAGATTAGATATTAGCTGGAAATTTTTCACTGAGAGGGTGGTGAGGCACTGGAAAGAGTTGCTTGGAGAAGTTGTTAAACACCCACCCCTGGAGGCATTCAAGACCAGGCTGGATGATGCCCTGGGAAACCTGATCTAGTGGGTGGCAACGTTGCCCGTGGCAGAGGTGTTGGAACTAGATGCTCTTCAGCCATTCCATAATTCTACGAAATTTGTTTCAAGTATATTTATGTATGTAACAAGCTTCAAAATGAATAAAGTAGCTTGGCATATTGCATACACAAGAAAAGGGAATATCGAATAAAAATAACAAATTTTACAGATTTCTGGAAAATAGGGTTGAAATTTACCTTTACAATATGATAAATAAAATGTACAGGAGAGAAAGTATAGTAAATTAAGAAGGGAACAAATAAAATCTTGAACTTATTAAGTACGAGAAGCTGTGAACATTGATCGAGACCTCAGAAGAAGTCATCTCTCAAGAGACAGTAACAGAAATTAGAGAAGCATATGGAATACCTTTATTTAAGAAAAAGACTAGGATCACAGAGGGAAATTAAAGACCAAATAGTTTAACTTTAATTTGTAGCAAGGTATTAGAAACTGTATTAAACCACTGTCTTAGTTTCTAACAGAAGCTACTCCTCTCATAGTGTCTGGTATGAAGCTATGTTTTGGTCCCAGAAGAAAAACAAAATTGATAACATCTGACAGTGTTGAACAGAGCCAAGGACATAATTAGTTCGTCAGTGAAGCAGTTAGGGAGCATAAGGAGCCGGGAACTTGGAGGGGACAGGACCAGGGCAACTGACCCAAACTGACCAAAGAGCTATTTCATACCGTATCACATCATGTGATTTTACGGAAGGGCAGTCTCTTGCTCAGAGGGAGGGGCTGTTGGCTGGCTGGTTATCGGTTTGTGGTCCCTTGCTTTGTGTATCATCTATTTTTTGTTTAATATATATGTATATGTACTGTTATTTCTTTTACTTTCTCTGCTGTCTTAGTAAATAGCTTTTATCCCAATCCATGTGTTCTACTGCATTTTTTCCTTAATTCTCTCCCTCATCCCACTTGGGAGGGGGGAGAGCGAGTGAACAACTGTGTGGGACTTAGTTATCTGCTAAGTCAAGCCACAACAACCACCAAGTTAGAAAATATTTAGAAAAGTACAGCTTGAAGGCTGTGCATTACTAATTTGCTAGTTCTTGGGGGATGTCAGTGCCAAAATAGACAAAGGAACTGAAGCGTAGACATCATACTTAAGGGCTGCTCAGAAAGCTTTTTAATTTCAGAGATTGTGTAAGGTGCAGAATCACTGAACAGGAGAAATTCTGGCATATTAATTCAAAGGAAAATGGCCAAAAGTCAAAAGGACAGAAAACAGCCACTATAAACCAGGAAAATATTGCTTGAGGGGGAAAAAAAAAAAAAATAAAGAAATGTGGTTCTGTAGAAATAACTTCTGCTGAAGTGTTTAGAAATGTTGAGTTCAGGATGAGTAATAAAAGAACTTGCATATTCTACAAATATATTCTACAAATAAGATCAAAATTTAGTAAGCTATCTTAAAATATTTTATAAAATCTTTTATTTATTTTTTTATTACAGGCTTTTTACTCCAACTTCTAAAAGTAGATCAAAACAGTGATGGAAGTACAGTTCATCTTTGTGATAATCTTAAAAACCTTATCTACAGTATGATATAGAAGCACAAACAGATGTGACTTAGATTTTGGTAAGGGTTATAAATGTCAGCGTAGATCAGGAAAACATAAAATTCACTGTTCAGAAAATGATATTCTTCTGTCTGTTTCTAGCCAGAATGAATTTAAAACTCTGAGGTGGGAAAAAAAACTACCTCGTGTAAGAAGAAAAGTAAAATCAAATCAAAACAGGAAAAAAATGACAGCAATAAACAAACAAACAAACACAAAAGAAACTCAAATAAACAACCCGTGTCATGCTAAATGGGGACAAAATGAAAACTTTCATATTGCTCTTCTTCTGTTTGGAAAACTGATGTGAATTTTACTTTCTGAAATTTTTTAGTGTAGAAGACCATATTCTCCCATATAGCTTGAAGATTGTTGAGACCCCTTTTTCCCTTTTTGTTTTTCACTTTGTCTTTAGCCTGCAAATATGACAAAAAAGAAAGTGAATAGTTACAGTATTTCATTTTAGTTATATTGTTGTATTTTAGTTACAGTATTTTTATAGTATTTATAGAATAGTTATAGTATTTTGAAACAATGATAATTAAGATTACAGTGTCAGAATGGTACATGTTTTTAAAAGAATTAAAGCAGATTTTTACTTGGTTTTGATATATATTGTATCACATTTTGTACTCTTTTGTTAAAAACTCAAGTAATCTAGAGTTTATCCAGTAATTCTTGTTTCTTGAGGTTTCCTTTGTTATTGTTTTTTTATGCTTTTTTTCCTTTTTTTTTTCCCTGATCAGACTTGTCTTGCTGAATAAATCTTATTATTTGTAGTAGGTTTACCTTGGCTGGCTGCTAGATCCCTACACAGCCACTGTCTCACTCCTCCTCCTCACCAGGACAGGCAGAAAAAATAAGATGGAAAAGCTCATGGGCTGAGATAAAGACCAGGAGATCACTTACCAGTTGTCGTCACAAGCAAAACAGATTTGACCTGGGGAAGATGAATTTACCAACAATAACAGATTTGGATGGTGAGAAACTAAGACAAATACTAAAACACTTTACCCTCTGTCCAGTCTTCTTCCCTGGCTCCACTTCATCATTCCCAACTTTTCTATTTCCATCCCTGAGGGTGGTTGCTGTCACTTCATAACACTTTGTCTCTGTTGGTCCTTCCTCCTCACACTTCTGCTGCTTCAGTATGGTTCTGCACCACAGGGTGCAATCCTTTAGAAACAGAGTGCTCTGGCATAGGTTCTCCATAGCCTGTGGTTTCTGCTGGACAACTTGGTCCTGCATGAGCTCCTGTCCACAGGCCACAATTCCTGCTAGGACATTGCTCCTTCAGTTTCCACAGTCTGTAGCTTCCTACAGGGCAAGTCCACTTGTTGCTTTGTGAGCTCCTCCATGAGTTGTAGTGTGGATATGTGCTCCAATGTGGCCATCCATTGGCTGCAGGGGAACAACCTCTTTCACCATGGTCCTTATTATGGATTGCAGGGAAATCTCTGCTCCAGCACCTGGAGCCCCTCCTCTGGCATTGGTGTTCCCTCTGTGTTCCCTCACACTCCTTTTTCCTGCATCCTTGTTCCCAGGCAGCATTTTTTACCCTTTCTTAGATATATTTCCATCAGATTGACTGATGGGTTCATCTGTTCCCTCGTCATTGGAATTTGCTGTAACTGGCTGTGTCCAGCACAAGGTAGCTCCCAGTCTCTCCTCACAGAGGGCCCTGCAGTCATGATCTTTCCCCACTCCACCTCAAACCCTTGCCACCTAAACCCAGTACGATATTTTAAAGTGTAGTTGTCTGTGAAATTGTAGCCACTTTCGAAAAAAAAAATCCAGATATTCTTAAAATTTAATTGAATTTAAATATGTGAATAAAATCACTGACAAATAGACAACTGTACCAGAATGGAAATAATTCTGAGAAGTATAACCAAGTAAACAACAAGTCAGCAGTAGCATTAACTTCCACCCTGGTGATTGTTTTATTGAATTTATGCATACTTTTGAGTTGGAAGGGATGATGAAAAGAACTAAGTGACAAATTAGACTAAAAATGTTGAAGTTAATGAAGGTTCTTCTAGAATGGGGTTCCACTGTTTGTCATATCCATCACTGTTTGTCGTATCCATCATTCCCTCTAGTTAAGGGTCACCTGTAGCTTTGTGTATCACATGTCATTCATGTGACTGAAAAAGATAATGAAGAATAAGGATTGCTGCAATTAAGACCAAAATAAATGAAAAACAATAACAACAAAAACTCATAAGCAAAAGTGAAAAGTTTGTACAGAGAACAGAAAAACACTGCATTAATACAGGCTCAGAAGTTTTAAAATGAGAAGTGATTTTGCTAAAAAGGTTAAAAAGGTTGTGCTGAATGCTTGCTAAATATGAGCCAAGGTCATTGTAAATAAGAGAAACTGCCCACCAGACTCCATGACAAGAGCAGAAGACAGGAAAGTTGAAGGAAATAATGACCTGCTTTTATCTGAAGTTAGTGAGACTGGATCTGGAACACTGCTAACACACTTGGGTTCCCATGCTCAAAAGAAAAATTAAAAATAGCTTATAAGTACACTGCCAATACAGACAGAAACCTTGAACCCGTGCCATACGAAGAGATACTGAGGGAGTTTACCCAAGGTGAGAGGAGGGTTAAGGACCCATTTACTACCTGCCAACAGGTATTTGAAGGACAGTTAAGAAGATGTGTCAGATATAATAAGGGAAATCATCACAGAATAGGACCATTGGCTTCCAGGAACGGTCTGGGAGCTTGGGATTGGACATTCAGAAATATATTTTCAATAACAAGTCATGGAAATGCTCGCCAGCAAATCATGACATCTTTATTCTCAAAGGTTTTAAGGGTTCATCTAAGCAAGGCCATGTCTGACCTGATATGGTGTTGGCAATAACTAGATGATGTAGGAATTTGTGTTGTAGGTTGCTGAAATGAGTAAAAAATGGGGCAACAGATATTAATATTAACAGATATTAATGAATGCTGGAATAACAAGGTAATTGCATATTTATGTGCTGATAATTATTTTAACACACTAACTTTTGTCTTTTCTAGTCCATTCTTAGATCCTAATTATAATCATGGAGGAAAAAGATTCACTGACGTATCCTGAAAGTTTCAGCTGCAATCATAAAAACAAATGGAATTACTATGAAATTAAACAAAGTAATATTAATTACATTGTACTGTTACTAATAAACACTAAGACCCTAGGGCTCTGCAAATAATGAGATTCTGTCATTCTCAGCACTGCACATATACAAAACAGGAAACAATCCAAAAGACAATTGCAAAGACAAAACTAAGTTAACTTCCTAAACAGAATGATTATTCTGGTTTGGAAAACACAGCATCAGAAACTCTTCTGAAAAGAGAATTTAGTTCAGAACTTACTTAAATACTTACTTTGATACTCACAAATATCAAGGTGGTTTTTTTGTTTGTTTGTTTGTTTGTTTTTGCATCATATAATTTCACAAGTACCTTAATTCCCAGAAGATTATATTTCCCCATAGTCAATTCCAAAAGTGAAATGAAAGACACTTTTACTAATATACTACAAAGGTGTTTTAATGACTTGGTTTGGAAGCACGGTTTCTCTTGACTTGGAGGTTCGGTTTCTGCCTGTGAGATTGTCTGGAACTTCATTTCTCTTGGCTAGGGAAAAGATTATGCCATGTATCTGCCTACTCTAAGCTAATGGAGAGGTGTAGAAAATGGCAGTTTCTCCAGTTAATTACCCAATCAATTTACTCTTCTTTCATTGTTTCTGCCGTTTCTTTCATTTCTTTAACAATTTCTTTTTTTAACAATTTACATTTCTTTAATTTCTTTTTCCCCTGCATAAAGAATTTCTGATGGTCAAGAGTTTATGATATTTATTTAAAAACTTCTGTATGAAGCTTTAACAAGAATTGAGAGTGTGAAGGCTAAGCAGTGATGCTCAGGAAATGATAGACAGTCCTGAGCCTCAACCAGGCACTTGTGAACTCAAAAATTTAATGACTTCTATGAATATAATGATGTATCTTTATCAAAGAATTGTTACTTCAAACACTTGGTTGTCATAGGCTGAAACATGCTTTTTCTCTGTCCAGCAAAATATTATTAGGGAATTTCTATGAATACAGTCCTGTGCCACAAGCGACATTTAGTTATATAAGAGGAATTGACCTCTTTTTATTACAGATGTTTAAATGTATTGACATTAAAGAGGGCTGTAATTGAACACAAAAAGCATCAAAATATTAAAAAAAAAAGACAGATGAACAAAATAAGGACAAGGAAGCTCAAACAGGCAGGACATCACACATGAATGACTACCAAGAGAAAAGAAAACAAGATGAGCAATATCAGGAGCAGATGAGACTTTTGGGGTATGGAAGACAATAAAAGCATTAGGTTTAGGAAAGGCAAATTGAGGAATAAAGATGACAATCCCACTTTGGTTTTGATCACTTAGAAAAGACCTATCAAGCCTCATATCTCAATAACTAAGAATCATCAAGGACATCAACCATCAGTGCTGACTACATAGTATCAGCCTTATGGTACTGTATATTGACAGCTAGGATAGAAAATGAGGCATTAAAATTAGCAGCCATGAGTTTTTCTAGCACCACAAGTTAAAAAATGACAATGTCAGATATTTGGTCTCTTCCTCTCCTGTAGTGGAAAAAATGTTGACCCTTCCCCCTCTCCCAGCAGCAGCGAAAATGCAGGACAGTGATTAGACAAATTTGAAAACAGGAAGGAGAAAGGGAGTGGGCCTCCCGTTAAGGTCTTTACCTTAAATAGAGGTAAAAGGGAGGAAAGTGTTCACTGAAAGTATATTCCATGCACTAAGTATAAAGGAGAGGGGATTGCAAGTCAAGACATGGAGTGAGAGAAGTACCTACCATCATCTTCAGTGCTCCAAAATCTTGTAGATTTTAGTAGCTTGCCTCTTCCTATCTGTGAACAGCCCATCTTCTGGAACCAGTAGTGCCTTAACCAGAAACTTTGCACATGGGCCTTTGTAAACAGAAGTCTTTGCATATATATCAGTTGGATAGGAGTACAACATAGGCTAGATCTAGGTTAGAAAGGACACCTGAAAATTCCTAACAGATCAATGAAAAGTGATGCTGCGTAGTTTATCTATTGTATGTAAGCAGAGCCAAGCAGTTCATTGTGATCAAAATCTCAGCTGTTACACTTATTTGTCAGTGGAGAATTATATGTTTAATGAATTTTACCCTTAGAACACGAAAGTAATTTCTACCTAATCTTGTTGATAACTTTTTTGATAGTTTGTTCACCACATTTAACAGTTGAAATTCTGTATTTTTGTGGACCCAATCTGCTTTTAACATCCCAATACATCCTAAGTAGCTTGTCTGCAGTCAAATTTCAGATTCAGTGGGACTATAAATATAGTCAGGCTTTCCTAACTTCTTATCTTTTTCTTTGCCTCATTCCTATTATCTAATTCCTGACCAGTTCCAATAAAGTGCAGCTACATATATCTTCAAAATTAATCTGAGCCAAGTTGCCACATTGTTGAATCACAAACCTAAGAGGATAGCTGGAGTTTCTCTGAACGCCCTATGAGTTATTCCTATCTAATCTACTCTGCCTTCTACAAAAGTATGCACTTTTGTGGTTCATTCTTTACTAGGTGGACTCAAATTTATTTTAGGATCTGGATAAACCTTATTTTGACTCCCATCATTGTAAGTGTCTGGAAAAAGTCCTGTGACGACTGACAAAAGGATGTATTTAAAACACAGATATTCATCTTAGAGGAGAGGAACGTGTAAGAGATGGCTGTTCTATAGTATGCTTTTGTGATTCGTTGAATGTCAGGAACATGCATGAGAAAAAAGTTCCTAGTGGTTCACAAGCATGTGGAAACTTGAGGCATTCCTGGAGACTCCTAGCAAGAAATCTGTACTTTGTCAATGTGACAATTTATATGATAGTAAATATAATAGATGTAAATCAGATCAACGAGTGCTTCATTTTTTTATTCTTTCTTTGAACTCTGAGTTTATACATATTATGTCTCTAACATGAAAGTAGGTAAGAAGTGATGGACTATGTGATTTCCTAAATATCAAAGCATTCTGATGCATATAGTACAAAAACATTTTCTAATAATTTTACTGAAACAACAAATGCAGTAATCCAAATGAGTGAAATTTGCACACACACCTTTGGATTTAAGAATACTTTTTAATATTTGTGTGTTGAAAGCTTTCCGGTTCCTCACATTGTTTGACTTGTTAATTCTGTCTTCCATGGCCTGACATTATTGGAAGTGTTTTGCACAGACTTTTGTCTCAGACCACATATGACTCATACCCTATTCAGTCTTTTATAGGAACTTTTTCCTAAGAAATAAGCATGAAAATTATAAAATAAATTCAAATCATGAACTAATATTAAATACTCCCTGTGTAATAGATTATTTTTTTCGTAGTCTCCTCAGAGTTCTATCTCATTCTTTTGTTTTGCTTTTCAGTGGACTTTTATAGTTACTCCTCAATCATGAGACTAATTAGTGAATAGCTGTTTAAAATGTTTTCACTTCTGATAAATTCAATAGGAAAGTAGCAGGGTAATTACATTTATTTTTTTTTTCAGACAGGAAATATGGTTTTTTAATGTTCTTACTAAATGTTGAATTCGTTTGCACTCAATGTACAGTCTGTATATTTGTTCCTTGTTATGTGGTTTGTTTACATGGCTCCCCTACCTCTTCCAAAAAAAAAGCCCTTAGTCCAGTTTTATTTCAATTGTAATTTTTAAAAAGCTAGAAATGTTAACTGTAATATGGGAGAGAAAAAAAGTGAAGAAATAATCTGTCAGAAAGCATGTTCTAATGTGTTTATGTGGAAACAACAGAGAGAAATGATCTGTGCTTTGGGTGCCAGACCAAGATAAATGAGTCCATAACAAAATGAACATCAATGTTGTGGATTATTTTGAAGTTGTTTTGTTTCAGGTTTTTTCCCACATCACCAAGAAATCATAATAAACTGGATATTAACTGGTTATATCTTTAAAATCAAATCAAACAGTTGAATATGCTGTCATTCATCAAAATTGTGATGAGATGCTGACAAAAAATGAAAAAAAATACCCTGTTCATTCTTCATAGACTGGAATTTTGATCTTATTTTCTCTAAAAACATATATATAAATTGACAAGTCTCACAAAATCTTTATGAAATTTGGTTATATATTTCTTTTTCTCTTGCTACAGTTTTGGTATCAAGACTGTTTGCAAGATACTGGCATCTTCCACAAGCCATAAAATGGGAGATCTCCTGACTAGTGATTGGGTGTATGGTCCCAGGGGCAGCAGAGGTACCGTGAGGTCCTTTTGCTCAACAGAGCTCTGAAAGAGGATTCAATATGAACTGGAGTACTACAGCTTTGTTATGCAGGTTGTAGCATATTCTAAGTATGGCCCAATAGATCATTTATGTGAGAGATATGCAAAAAGTTTTACTTCTTTACTATGGTTATCTCATAATTGAGTACATCTATAAACTTACACAGAATGTATATATCACCCTCTTCATAAGACTCTGAGAAACTGATATTTGTTACAGCAGACAAAAAGCATTTCCTATAACTGTAATACATACTTCATTGAGAGGGGAAGAATGTCATTTCCGTACTTTTAATATACGTTTAGTTACATGTCTTATTTTATAATTTGAAGCTATAAACTTGGATTGAGTTAGTTTACTGAATCAAATCAGTAACAATGCATCTTACTTACCTTTAAACTTCCAACAGTTGATAGAGTACAATAAAATTTGTTGTCAGAGATAAAATTTACAGACCTTAGTGGCTAAGAGATAATGTACTTCCCTTTCCCTACTTCTCATTTTCATTACTTACTTATTTTTGCTCAATAAGGATGCATTTAGTCATTTAAGAAGAATTAAAAATTTGGAAAAAATAAGGAAGAATATTAAAAAAGAAACGTAGGTTAGCTTGAGGATAGAACACCAAAGTCAACTTGTGCACAGTGTTTCATTATTTACTATTCGTTACCAATAAAATGGGGAGGAAAGTTAAGAATTATAAAAGACTAGATTGCTCTTCATAAATCGTGATGTACCAGAATATTTATCACTAATATTCCAAGATGTTATGAAACAAAGTTTTGTTGACTCCAAAATCTATCAGCACAATTAAAAATGTACAAAGTTCTAATTCCTATTAATTCTAATGTGTTACAGCATATGAGTGCATTAAGGAAATAAGATTGGCTAATTAAAACTTTATTCTTTGTAAAACTTGGAAAATGAAATTGCTGTTCAGTCTTTCATGTTATTTTGTGACAGTCGGCAGACAACTCCAGAGACTAGCTTGATCTGTCAAAATAATTTATACATATTAAATGTCAATGCAACTCAGGAAGAAGATAGAAATTTGCTTCCAATATGACATTTATATACCATTGCTTGATTTAGATACACAGAGGTAGCAAGACGTTAGCTGAAAGTAGTCATGCAGCATATTTCTAAACGTAATGTCCCATTTATGTTGAAAATGATGTAGACTGAATCAATTAAGAGAAACGTGAATTCCAAGAAGAACTTCAAAAAAAAAAACTGTGGTGTTGCTTAGTAACTTGATGTTATACTACATTTTCCAACAGAAATATAAAGCTGTCACATCAGTAATGGGGAACTCCTGAAGATAAAGGGTTCCTTAACTGTTTTGGCAAAAACATAGCTATAATAAATATATCTGTCAAGAGTCATGCATATGCATACAGTTACACATGCAACAGGCCAGTCATGAAAGAACATGAGTTTTTGTTGTGTTTTGACATAAGAATCTCATACTTTCCCACTTTAAAATGTATTATCTTGTCCAATAGAAGACAGTGAATCCAGCACGCCTAAGAGGAAAATTTTAATCGGTATATTTCTTAGCGCTATATTTACTTGACATCAGCTTTGTTCTTCACTGACAGTAATCTTGCATAATATACTGTTATGTATGTTATACTTGGAAATTTAGCTTTCTCTGTCTGAAACACCTTTGAGGACCTTAAAAAAGCTATCATGTAGGTGCCGTCTTTTATCTTCTTAAGAGTTTGCTTTCACAGGATAGCAAAATAGATCATTTAAATTTCACTGAAAATTCAAAATATATTCAAATGCATTTAGTGAAAAATGAAAACATGCAGGGGGAAATGATATCAGTCTTGCTACTTCAGCAGTAAGTTGCTGGTTCCTAGACTTACTTTCTTTTTGCACACGGAAGAAATTCCTCAAATCAAGAGAGTTAGATCTCGTATTTCATGAAAAACCCACTCTGAAAGTCAGCCACTGGAGTTCTGCAAGAGCCTGAGGTGAATGTAATTAAGTTATTCCAAAATACTTTATAAAGCAGGAAGAAAATAAAATACCTAATACAATAGGGTCAATTTATCAGCTGAGGTGGACTGTTGAAATCAGTTCAGCTATGCTGATTATATTTACTCTAAGAGTTCAGCTTATGTGATATATATTTTTAGGGTATGTGGGGGAGAATACAAAAAAAACATATTTATAAAGAAAAATAACTCAATGAAACAGGTTATTGTACTTTTTAAAAAATTCTTTACTGAATTCAAGTGCAATCCAAATAACTTTCACACTGTCTTCTGTTCTTAACCAATTTAAAGGCACCTGAATGTCTCCTTTAAGACCTCAATTTGTTGTTCGTTTCTTTAAATAACAGAACCAGAAGGAGATAGCTCACCATGCTGAAACTGAAAGCAGGCTTAAGTTTTCCAAAAAAAGTATGCATATGTAGAAATATCAGATCAAGTGGCTGTTATATGGCCTAAGTGACAGGTATATGTATGTTATTTAAAATACTTACTTGAAATAAAGTTGAATTGAATAAAATTAGGGGGACATGACACTAGGGGTTAATGTGGGCTACAGTAGGAAAGGCTGTATCTGAACTTTCCATGTTGTTACTGACTTCATCTATGAACTTTAGGATATCTCTTAAACCAGTGATCTGCATTTTAAACCAGCAGAAATCAAAGATAAATTATTTTCCTACTTACATTTAACATGATGTGTGTGAAAACGTTTTCTTGATTTCTAATGAAAAGGATAATTGCAACTACATGATTTCTCTGCAAAATGCTATGATAGTTCATAGGTGCATCAAGAAATTCTTTTTTTTCATTGCCTTTCCTTGCCTCCCTGTACCCATTAACAGTTGATGGCTTCTAACAATGATTTAAGGACCTCTAAGAAATTTAAACAGGAAATATCATAGTTGTTCAGATTTATAACATTTTTTCTGAAAAAAGTCTTTAATTTTGGACATGACCCTTCTCTTCACAGATCAAAATTAGATTAAAATTTATGGAGTACTTGAGTAGATAAAGCCACAATATATTTTTCTTGACAGTTTATCTATAGCTTGATATAAAAACAACAAATGATAATTTTCAAAATATATGTTCTTGGCTTTTAATGAGTCAAGCAAGATAGCTGTAGGTTAGCAATGCAGTTGATTTTAATTCCTTTGGAAAATTCCTTTGCATGGCATTGCACAACTTCCTGCTTTTTTTCCTTATAATTTTGCAAGTCTTTTTGTGTCATGCTTGGACAAGTTTTCCAGACAAAAATGGTTATGCATTATTCATCAGAAACAGCAGTTTTTCAGCAAAACTAAATAGCATTTTAAAAGGACATAGATTACTCTCTATGACAGAGTTTTAATTGATATTAACTGTAATATATGTATTAAGAAAAGCATTCAGAGTCTTTAAAATTAAAATTAAAATGCTTAATTCCTATCTCTTAAATATAATTTAGTCTGTTCCATCTTTTTGGTACGTGGACTTACGGATTCAGGAGGAGACATACTCAATTCATTTATAGTTCTAATTAAGTTTGTTTCAATAAATAGAGGCATGGGGTAGCTTACAAAACATTGAAACTCAACATATTAAACAGACCCTACAAAATATGAATATAAGAAAAGGTTTTTAGAGATTATACTGTGATCTTCATTCCTTGCATGGATAACCACTAGCTCTTGTGAATCTGAAGATGCTAATTTCCTCTGGAAAGGAACCTCAGTTGTGATATGAGGTTAATTCTTATTCAATGCATTAACAGATTTATACAACATGTGTGGAAAGCGTACAATCTTTATGTATTTTTTTTTCAAAGGGAAAAAGGACACTTGACACTGTAGATCACTTCTGAAAGGTGTCTCCAAGAGGCAATGCACCCCACTGACACTGTATGACAGAGCAAAATCACTTTCGAAAAACTGAATCCTAAGGTGAAGTAACTGACAAAATCATGTTTTCTTATTGAAAAGATTATTCGTATATAAGAATCTTTTTTTAAACTTTGAAGTGAAAAACTTCTTCAACTTTTGTCATAGTAAATACTGTGAAGACATTATGCCAATGGGAGGGCAAATTGGATTCTTTCTAATTTGTACATTCAGAGTAAAAGGATAAAAGCTTAGGAATTTTTTCTGTCATTGTCTACACAGGTGTATTATGTATCAATACAACTGCTTGTGGTTGGAAACATAGGGCTTAGACTTCTGTATTTCAACTTAACACACAAAAAATTTAAATGCATTTTTTCCTCCTCCTTGCCATTGTCCTTTTGTGTTTGGAGTAAAAGTTAGCAGATGGTATGTAGAATTTAAGTAATCAGAAGTGTTAACATTCAGAAAAATATATCAATTTCATATTGTTTATGTAGGTGACTCCACTTAAACGCTGTCAGAGAGTAGCTAAGTTGATTGTTGCATGACAAATGGAGTTCTATGGTGCAATTTTTTTTCTGTCAAAGATATTGTAGGTGATTATATCCCTTATTATTTACGGTGACTTATTACCAATTGGTTTTACAAACTAAGAAGAAATACATACTTTACAATTAAGATACAGTTGGGTAGTCATAAAACATGCTAGAGTTACTTATTCTTCTATATTTTCTCCCTCTATCATAAACCTACTTTGCATCTAGTTTGTTCCAGCATTGTTAACACACACATATGCACACACGTGTACGCATATAGGTATACAGCTAAATTCTGTATCTAGAGAGAAATTTTTGTCTGTGGTCAAAACCACTGTAATCCTTCTGTTGATTTATCAATAGACACTTCTGAAAATCCTACCATCAAATTCTTAAATAAACTTTATTAGTATTTAATAAGAAATTAAGTACTTTTATTTAAATATTTTTTAAATCCAACTATAGGCACCACTGAATAGTGTTATGAGGTATGTTTGTTTGCGTTTTTTTTTTTTTTTAATTGATTTTTTAAAATATTGTCTAATTTTCTGGTATAAAATCAGAATCATAGAATCATAGAATTGTTAAGGTTGGAAAAGACCTCTAAGATCATCTAGTCCAACTGTCAACCCATCACCACCATGCCCACTAAATCATGTCCCTAAGTGTCACATCTATCCCTTTCTTGAAAACCTCGAGGATGGGTGGCTCCATGTCTTCCCTGGACAGCCGGTTCTAATACTTAACTACTCTTTTGGTGAAGAAATTTTTCCTAATATCTATCCTGAGCATCCTGAGGCCATTACCTCTCATCCTAAAATTGTGGACAGACATCAAAAATAAGGAAATAGTTTACAGAAAGAAGCCTTAACCTAGGACATCCTTCTTCCTGTGGAATTGGTAAAGTCTGTAGAAGTTCTATTTGGATTCTTTCCCCAGTTCTAAAGAATATATCATATTTCAAAATTCTCTGTGAAATTTATAACTGAAGCTAAGTTATCTGAGCTCATAATCATCTTTGTAGGTTTTGACAAGTCAATAACAGTTTTGAGATCCTGTAATCTGTAATTTCCATATACTTATAAGCCTTCTCCCATGAGAAATATGTCTTCAAATATTCTGACATTTTCAGTTTGATGTACTTTAAACCTCAACCGCTATGTATACAGCATATTTGAATTTTTTCATACGTTAAGGTAGGCAAAGGAAAAGGGTCACGTTATTCTCAATACAAAATATAATTTTTCTTTTCCTTTGTCTAATGTTTTTTATATGGTCCACTGAAATTTTCCTGGCAAAATAATGACAAAATACACAAACGGACAATTTAAATAAAGCAAATGGTTTCTCTTTCTTTCAACAAGAAACTCTCCAAAAGAAATCATAGATCTCAGTTTGAAATCACTGTGTACGGGTAGATACCTGTGAGATAAACTGAATATTCAGATATTACAGCCGAGGATGAGAAGGGGTGCACATAACTAGCTACCTAGAGGACACAGGCCTGAATCTAGCACAGATAAAGAGCAACAAAGGCCTGAAAGGCATATTAGGTGTTTAGCATAGCACATGCATGGGACTACTCTGGTTAATGTTATGGGGATCACCAACTCTAAAGATGAAATGGATCAATATATTCTATCCCTTTATCCTTTTCTTTCTCAAAGATATGTTACGAATTATATTAATAATGTACAGGCTTCTCAAACTCTAGGTACAAGCTCCAGTAGACCAGACATTTTGTGCCCAAGATCACTGACTCCTCAAACAGTGTCTTCAGCAAGGCTCCCAGTACAGACTGCCACATTCAACATTGTGATCAGCACTACAAAGTTCAACTGACAACCACTTACTAGTGATGTCCCTTGTAGAACAACAGTGAGACCAATACTGTTCAGTGTCTTTATTAATAATGTCAACAGTGGGATAGAGTACTCTCTCAGTGAGTTCATATATAATATAAAATTGGAAGGAGAGTTGAATACTAAGAGGTTTGGAACATAAAACATTTGAGAGTTCGAAAGAACTGGATTTGTTTGGCCTTATGAAGGCTATGAAGAGAACTTTTGCTATCTACAACTACCTAATGGGGAGGTACAGAGAAAATTCAGACTCTCCTTGAATGTACGGGATCATCAAACAAGAAGAATAAACACCAACTGGAAAACTAGGAATTTTTATTAGAGAACAGGAAAGATAATTTGACTGTGAGAGTGGCCAAATATTGGAAGAGAGGATCAAATAAGTTGTGGAGTCTCCATCCTTGGAGACTGGGAAGGCACTGACCATCCTTGTTAAATTGTCTGCACTCTGAGCAGATGAAACGACCTTCAGAAGTCCCTTCCAATCCAAACTAGTCTGTGATTCTATGATTAGACATTGCTGCTGAATTTTTAATACAATTAGAGATCTTAAGAACAAAATTATTTTTAAACTATTTTCTTCATTTTCAGAGATGACTAGGTATTTTTAATTAAATGCTATGTCTTCTGTAAACACAAAGAGTTAGGTTTTGATGGGAGAAAGCACAATGTTTCCACTCGTATATTTTTCAATGGGAACCAAGCTGAATTATGCTCTTCTGCAAATGCTTTGAATAGCTAACTCAATGTAAGAACTCATTTTGTCTGCTAAAGTTGATGGCAGATTTGTATTTGTGAAGAATTTGAATTAAGTGAAGGAAATGGTGCTTAAAGTGTGGCAACTGTTTAATCAGTGAATAATTTACTCTTAATGTGTGAAGTATTTTCTATGGGCTCATTTATGATAATAGACATTCAAGGCTCAATCAGTGTAAGCAATAGATTTATGGCGTATTTAGTCATAACATAATCCAACTTAAGTACTCTTATTTATTACTATTCACGACTCAATTCTTTTTTTTTTTCCTCCATACAATTTACAGTATGCAGCTAAACTCATAGTGTACCTATCAGAATTTTTCAAGAAACATTTATTCACATCTGTCTTAACATCTTTTGCATTCAGATGTTAGACTTGCAAACACAAGACTATTATCTAATTTGCATAATTACATGAATAGAAGGACACCCATTTTATTCCCATTTCAAAGAAAAAATAAAGAAACCATCAACCAGGAAATTGATCCATTTTTCCAATATTCCTTTCTCTTTCTTTTTGTCAAAATATTGGGTTCTATTTTTCAGTTTACATAATCCTGATTTTCCCTCATAAGCTGTTCATTTGCCTTCTGTTTCTTCAAATATCACGCCAAAAAATTAACACATGAAACTATGATCCTCTGGATACTAATAGAGACAAATAAACTGTAGATGCTTGAACACATCATAAATATTATTCAAATATTACATTCTCCAGAAGTCCTCCATAGTGGTAGTGTGAAGGGTCTATAAAAGACCCAGAAGATAAACTAGGAGAGAACCAATAGTTACCTACAGGGACACATAGCCAATAGTTAATTATCCTTAATTGTTAGTATGCTGCTTTAAAATGAGATTCTTCCCAGTTAAATAAAACAAACTGATGTGATATTCATACATAACTTATTTCAATTTTCTGAATTAATAACAAAAAGATATTGCTCCAAGAAATAAGCGCAGATCTTAGCATAAGACATTTTGTATGATGGTCAAGATATCTGTACCATAATGTGTAAATGCTAAAGTCTTCTGTTTCAGCACCAGAAGATGATCAGTTAGCCAGATATTATTCAGATATAAAAGCAAAGCTTGTGATTCTAGCCTGCCCATAATCATGGGTCTGCTAAACAACAGATATGCTTTTCTCTCAGACCATGAAGAGTCCATTTGATATGTACTACACATTATGACTGTCTTACAAAGATTAAGAAGCTATCTGTGAAGGAAGATCAGATGTAATTATGTTATATGCATGTACAGAATTAAAAGAATTAATATTACCCTGAAATTTTTAATTTGAGTTTTTAATGAAAGAGTAACTTTTGGACTTGTTGAAGCATGTCCAGAGGAGGGCAACAGAAATGATCCAAGGGGTTGAGCACTTCTCCTACAAGGACAGGCTGAGACAGCTGGGGCTCTTCAGTCTGGAGAAGAGAAGGCTCCGGGGAGACCTGATAGTAACCTTTCAGTATCTAAACTGGCACTGCAAGAAAGAAGGGGACAGATTCTTTAATAGGGTCTGTGGTGACAGGATAAGGGGAAATGATTTCAAAATAGAAGACGAGAGATTTAGATCGGGTATAAGGAAACATTCTTTTATGGTAAGGGTGAGGCACTGGAACAGGTTGCCCAGAGATGTGGTGGATGCTCCATCCCTGAAGACATCCAAGGTCAGGCTGGACTGAGCTCTGAGCAACTTGATCTAGCTGTACATGTCCAAGTTCATTGCAGGGGAGTTGGACTAGATGAATTTTAAAGGTCCCTTCCAACTCAAATGATTCTATGACTCTATGACTCTATGACTTTATGCTTTTATTTTAGTTTTTAAACACTTAGTTTTTCTGTATTATATTTCTGCATCAATCAACAAGGAAAGACTGACTGATGTCATCTACTTGGACTTCTGCAAGGCCTTTTACATGGTTCCACACCAAATCCTGATCTCTAAATTGAAGAGATATGGATTTGAAGGGTAGACTATTCAGTGGATAAGGAATTGCTTGGATGGTGACAGCTGGAGGGTTGTGGTCAATGGATCTATGTCCATTTGGAGGCTGGTGATGAGTGGTGTCCTCCCAGGGATCTGTCCCTTGAACATCTTTATCAATGACATAGACTATGGGACTGAGTACACCCTCAGCACATTTGTGAATGACACCAAACTGAGTGGCGCAGTTAATATAATAGAAGGAAGAGACACCATGCAAAGGGACCTGGACAAGCTTGAGAAGTAGGCTCACGTGAACCTAATGTGGTTTAACAATGTCAAGTGTAAGGTGTTCCTCCTGGGCTCGGGTAAACCCAGATATCTGTACAGAATGGGAGAACTCTTTGAGAGCAACCCTGCCTAGAATAATTGGGGGTCCTGGTGGACAAAAAGCTGTACATTAGCCAGCAGTGTGTACTTGCAGCCCAGAACACCAACAGTATCCTGGGCTGCATTAAAAGAGATGTGACCATTAGATAAGAGAGGTGATTGTCCCTCTCTGCTCTGCCCTTGTGAGGTCCCATCTGGAGTACTGCGTCCACATCTGGGGCCCCCAACATAGTAAAGTTATGAAGCTGTTCGAGTAGGTCCAGAGGAGTGCCATAAAAATGATTAGAGGGCTGGAGCACCTCTGCTATGAATAAAGGCCGAGGGAGCTGGGCTTATTCAGCCTGGAGAAGAGAAGACTTCAGGGAGACTTCGTTGCAGCCTTCTAGTATTTAAAGTGGGCTTATAGAAAGGTGGAGAGACTTTTTACATGGGTTGACAGTGATAGAACAAGGGTTCAGTTTCAAACTGAAAGAGGGGAGATTTGGATTAGATATTAGGAGGAAATTCTTTACTCGTAGGGTGTCGAGAAACTTGAAGAGGTTTCCCAGAGAAGAAACTACAACAGATACAAAGAGCACAATAACACTTTTTGATGGAGCAAGTTCTCAACTACAAAACATTATTTTTCAATATAGTCACCACCATTAGCTACGCATTTTCACCAGCAATGAAGAGATTGTATGCTGCACTCGTAAAAATCTGCACCAGCAGAGGTGAACCAGTGTTGCCGCTGTCACTGCTGAAACACATCACCCACCACCTCACTGTGCTAGCATCCATTGTTTTGTGTCCATAAATGTTCAGCAAGGGTCACTGAATGTCAATAGGTGCAATTTTTTCTGCATGGAAGAATTCAATGACACGCCCTTGTTTTGTACATACTTCCATGTCAGATGCCATTTTGTCAGACTGCTAGTCTGCTGCCATCTGTCACATAGCAACAAAATGTAGGGGAATATTGTGGGGAAGGTTCAGCCTCTACTACCATAGTATGAACATTGTCCTCTGATGTCATGGGCCAATATAATAAAATAGAAGGCATTACTTTTGGAGCAACACACTATTATTTACTATTTGCTTTCATAACAAGGTGAAAGCTGCAATCCCTTTTGTCAGGTAGAAACTCCACCTATGAAATTGGTTTTGGAGCAGCCTTTAAGTCTTTAGCTAGAGAGTTATGTTTAACTGGGTCTTCTGGGCTGCAACAACTTCCAAGAGCAGGTTTTTATTCATATACTTTATGACAAGCAAACAACAAAAGTGACAGACTCTGGATTTCTTCTCTGCCTATTGACAATATATTCAGTGGAAGATATATAGGGAATCTGGGATGCCTTTGTTTGCTAATACTGTGCTTTTTGGAGGAAAGAGGAAAAATTTATTTTACATTAGAGTTGCAGGTGAACTTGTGTCAGCAGAGAGGGAAATGGGAACATCTTTCGCTTTGGCACTCTAGAGGTCTTATGTAAAACATAAGTGACTGCTAATTACTAGGAGATTTTTAGGAGAAAAATTAAACTAGAAAAGTTGGACTGTATATGCTTTTAAGGAGTTGTGTTAGCAATGTCCTATAGAGGGAAATAGTAAGTCATTATGGAAATAATTATAAATTAAGATATTTATTCAGTACATGCCAAACTGAGGGAAGAGATTTCCAGAAGGTAGGCCAGATGGTTAAATGGGTTTTATTGCAGATTTATGCTGACCCATCCCCAAGTGCTCCAATGGTTACTGTCATGTCTGTGAGACACTTTGAAATCTGTAGTAATATCAGCTGAAGTTGTGTGTGCTGCAGGATTGTCAGAGAATGCATTTTGTTGCACCTAAGTCTCAAGTTTCTTTAGACAATGTGAGAATTTCCTCAGCTCCCTATTGATTTCAATGATTTGAGGGCAACTAGTAACTGACCATTTCAAAATGATGTTTTGATGTTTTAAAAATAACAATTTTGAATCTCTTAAAGTACTCACTATCAAGTAAATTTTCTCAGCAGCCACTGTCATTTGGTTTTACACTTTTTCTGAAGGGCAACTGTTATTTTGAAAGCCTTCAGCTATGTGATTAACTAAATGTCTTATATAATTTAAAACATTTATACACTTCAAAGGATAGTTTCAGTTCAAGGTTCAAATATCAAAATTCCCAGACATAGAGGACCACCGTAACATGGTAGTAGTGTAATACGCAGGAGGCCAAGCTAGTACCCAACAGAACTCCCATCTTTTTCTAGAAAACTTTCCTTTGTGAGTGCTACATTCCATAGTACAGAATTGTCCTCTTACAAAAAGTTACTGCTGGAAAATCTTTCAATGCTAACTTTAAATATTATTTAAAACAATAAGATAACTGTAACCCCATTCTGACCACCTTATAACTTTTTAATATTTCTTTTATTGATATTATTTTATCATGTTTCTCTATTTTTCTAATCTTGTTTACAAATCTTTGACCTATATTCTTGAAGGTATTATGAAGAAAAGTTCGGTGGCAACAGGAAAGTGAACTGGTCACTTTTACAGCAAGTTCCCAACAGAAAGTTTTATTTAGGAAACTGACTAGGATCACTCAGTTTCCTGCTTCATCGAGGATCATACCATGTTAGTCAACTCCCTTGGTTCTATGTATAAGGAGCTGAATGAAGAAGGAAATTAATTCTCAGTTGCAACCACCTGTAGCTGCTAACATATTCACTCATGCTATAAGTCCCCCCTGGCCCCCATCAGACTGTGAGAGCATTTATCACTCATCTAAATCCCATTTTCTAAGTATTCTACAATGATAGTTTGGCTTGTGTTACATGAACAGTGAAACTGAGTGGCTACAAATATTTATGAAATATTTTCTACTAGGAATATGTGACAGTTATTTCAGTGCAGTCCATCTAGACAACAAGTCTTGGCACTTCCCAGGCTTTTGGAACAGAGCTGCTGGACTATCACCTATTGCTGGTACCGGGATATTAAAAGAACTGAAACATAAATAAGATACTGCAGTCCAAATATAAATTTTCAATTAGCAGATCCCTAAACTTAAAAAGAACTTGATTATCTGATTCTAAATCTGTGCGCTTGTTTCCAGTACTGTTCTAGGGGCTGTGCACTCCAGCATCTTATCATTTCAGAAAGAAGACGTTCTGTCAATAAAACCCAATAGGAGTCCTGATTTTGTAGATAACGTCAGTCTGTACGTAGTATACACTGGCATGATCTGACTCCTTAAGAAATCGAATCTTAACAATTTCTTTAAAATGTTAATCGTATTCCTCAATTGCATTTTTTTTTCCTGATCTAGAGAAGTTACTCACACATGCCTATTGTATCCAGAGAATTAAGCATCTAGGAGCTTTGAAGCAGAACCCAAAACATACATATGTCTAGTTAATAAGATAGCTGATAATATGTTGCATGAAATAAAAATCAATATGCTTTTCTCAGTAACAGAATCACTAGTATAGAGTCTAAAGATAGATGTCTGCAATCATTGCTGGCCATCGCATCTTCACGATTATATGCAATTTAGGATCATTTTCATGACAGCAAGAGATGAAAATTCACTTCCATTTTTTTTGCTTTAGGGAATATTTTTTACTTCACATCTAAGTTTCCCACCTACAAGAAGGATCTTTTGAATGAAAGCCTTTCTCACTTCCGTGCTCAAAATTATCCTACCATTGCTACAAATGAAGAGTCAAGGAAAACCCAAAGAGTGCAGGTTTGCTTCCCCACTGTAGAGATGGTGACTGAACAGAGCAAGCCTAAAATTTATGTGTGAGCAGTTCATTGAACCAAAAAAGAAGAGATTTTCTGATCATAAATTCTATAGCTGATACACAGTGGACACATTTGGTATGACAGATCTCACAGAGTAGGAAAAAAAAAGAAAAAAATATCTACAAACATGTAGTAGCACTCAGATCAAGTTTAAACATAAAAAGTATTTACATTTAATTTTAAACTGTAAGCATGCAGAAACATTACAAGGAAAAAATTAAATGCTTTCTTTTCTGTTACTTTGATAATTTCCTGGTTTGCAAATGCCCACAACAAATAACATTTTGCTTTAATAATAGGCCTGTATTTTCAATAAGTACAAACAATAAACCTAATCTGTTGTTTTAAACTAGTAATTCTAAGTCCCAAGGAATGTGACTGAATATATATATATATTTTCCATTTTCTATCTGCTGTCTAGGTATTATAGTTAACTTTTTAACAGGAACAACTTTTTGCTCAGTTTTTAACAGTGAATGGATGATGGCAAATAAAGTTCTGTGGAGTAAAATAAAGAATTTGAAGTGATTGAGTATAGCAGATTGTAAAGTATATTCTTCCACATTGAATTTTTAATGATGACAGATTGCTGAACTCTATTAATTGCGAAATGATTACACATTTCTAACAAATAAGCTGGCAATATTTCAACAAAGAATATTTGAGGCAGCAACATACTTCACAAGAAAAATATCTGGATGAATATTAGAATATGTGAAGCATCTCGGGTTGTACAATTGCATGTATGTTTTCAGTTGTGCTGATAAGTCCATTTTCTTTAGCTGTTCAAGAAGCTGCTAAAGTCTATCTTCAGAAAATTTCACTCTTTCCCACTGATTTCCTTTTTTTCAAAAATCATGCATTCCAGGCTTGCTCAGCACAAGCTTTTCCTATTTTCTCATGACCAATTTCCTTTCTTACTTTCAGAAGTCCTTCTGTTAACTTTCCTACTGCATACATATGGATAAATTGTATGGCAAAATGAGTTATTTTTAACCTGCTGTCTACAAAATTGTGGCCTGTTTTTCTGTGGATTTATGATTATTTAAAACAGACAGTCACACATAAAACAAAAGAAAAAGCAACGCATGAGGCCCATTGAATGTTTCTTCTTTTTTTTTCATCTTACAGATCTCTTATTTCTTCTCTCTTCATCCTCCTTTTGCACCATCTGTTGAAAAATTTGAAGTATTTTTTCACATAAAATGTGAAAAAAATAAAAAAATTAGGATTTTAAGTGTTTTTTTCTTTTTTACCAATTATTGCTCCTATTATCACAGTATTACTGAATTTCATATAGTAAAAGTAACTTTTTATTTTCTTCATTATGAAGAACGACTCTTAACTATTCCACTACTGCAACTCTTTTTGCTATTGCCAAGATATGATTGTCAGAGCTTACAAAGGACCATGAAGTATATTTTACTGTTTCCAAAGAGTTTCAAGCATCCTAAAATAATATTTTTATTTGATGTATTGAATTTTTTTTTGTTGTTCATCTATCCTTTGTTTTTGCAGTAGCAGAAACAAATATCTACATTGAATTTTCTTTAGCACGATTGTAATAAGAATGGAACTTTCATGGAGCAGTAAAAACTTTATAGGACTTTCACTTTAGATGTTTTTCAACTCTACACACATTAATATACATAAATATTGAAGTTATCAATTATCATAACAAAACTGAGTTGCAAATGACTGTGACCACCACACTGACTGAACGTCCATTAGAAATCTAACACTATATATACAGATAGAAAATAACTGAATTTATGAAATTTAGAAGCATAATGTATGATAAAGATATCAATGAAATGTAAAATTCGAAGTGGAGAAAAAAAGACATAATTCTTCAAGAGAATAAAGTTAAAATAATCATTGACTTCAAGTTTCTAAAATTGTGAAAATTATCTTATTGTGGGAGATTTCTATTCTGAATAATATTTTGCTTAATCTTGCATAAAAAAAAACCCCTATTTCTCAAATGAATGTCTTCCTTGGACAGATAGATATATTAATCAACTTCTCCAATCAGTCTTTGCCCAACCCCTCATTGAGAAAAAGCATGAAAAATGAATCTGTCATTAACTAGAATAAGTCATAAATGCACTCACTCTCTGGTGAATCATCTTGTGCTGTCTTTAGTGTTGATTAATATTTATGGTAGTAATAATTTTGATATCAGGTAAGTCTATCTAGCAATAATGATGCAGTCAGTTAATGGCCTGGGACACAATGTTTGTTTAGTGTTAAAACCTCAATCACTATTTATCATTCTTTTGCTAACACAGTACCAGTGACTTATCTTGTATCAAACACCAAAAACTATCAGAAACACACTCCAAAAATGTGCATAGGCTATCTCATGGGTGTCCAATCATCTGGCTTGCCTAGGTTGCATTGAGTGAAGAGGAATTGTCTTATGCCACATATAAAATACATAATATAGTTAGTATATATAACTAAACTTATTTTATTTTTAATATTTTCATTAAAATATAAAAAAATAAATATAAAAATATGTATAAAAAGTGAGCAACAGAAATGTAAAACTAGTGCAATATTAGACTTGTTTTTTTGTGAAACTAATGCATCAATTTGGTTTGATGGAAGTGATTGCATTTTTCAGTGAGTTCTTAAGGTGTTTGTCAGTGATTTTTGATGAAATTTTACTTCTCCTGTGCTTCATCCTTGAAAATATTTGCTTACATATTTTTTGCCAAAATTGCCAAGAAGTGATGGTGTGAATAAGCTGTGATTGTGAAGCAGTGGATATTTTTCTCCAGTAATATAGATCTAATAGAAGTCTAGTAGACAGACATGATCAAATTTTTCTCAGAGTTGAATATCTGATTGCAGCTCTATATAATCCATTTAAAAATTTATGGGTAATATATTTTTGTTGACTGAAAATGGAGTCACAAATATACCGAAAAATTGATGTTATTTCGGCAATCTTGAAACCTATTCTCAAATTACTTTATCAAAACATAAAGCAAGGCCGCATATTTTTCACTATTCACAGGATTGTGTTTAGCTGATGTACCAAAATGCATAAAATTATTTGCATAACTTGAGTTAGCACTTCACTTCGCCCCTCCCTTGTTCTGATCTCAGCTGATAACATGTTAATCCTACACTGATGGTTTTGATTGTTGCTGAGCAATAGGTGTGTACCGGGGGCCCACCCAGCTGCTCTGCGGGAAAGAGCCGTCCTGATGACAGCACAACAGCAGGGGGCGGGCTGCACTGCTAGCTATGGAAGGCCGCGACTTGGACATGCCTAGGTTAGCCGGTAAGCAAAGACGATTCTTGCAATGTAACAATCACAGACAGACTAACAAGTATATGTATCAAGTATGATGTCTTAATATATTAAAAAATAATCTTTAGCTCCCTACTGAAAGTAACAGACAGAAAAAGTAGCTTTTAAGGGATCTATCTCTCATTCAGCTGGTTATGCTCTTGTTAAAGGTAATTTCTAATTTAAAGAAAAAAATGCTGAAATGAAAAGTTAATCCTTCAGATGTCATTTTGGAAATGTCTAATATTATTAATATAACTATTATTAATAGTTATAATTAATAAACTAATTAATTAGTTACTAATATAACTATTATTCATTAGTATAGTTAGTTTAGTTGCTTCAGACATACAAACAAGTGAGTTGATTTTTTTTTCTTACCTTAAATGATCATTCATCTTTGATATATTTCTGCCCTCTAAATAAGTTAACACTTAAAGAATTTAATGTTGCGTCCTTCTCCTGAGACAGCCAGCATGGTTGCACCACGGGCAGATTGTGCCTGACCAGTCTGGTGGTCTTCCATAATGAAGTGACAGCATTCGTGGACAAAGGATGGGCAACTGATGTTGTCTGCCTGAACTTATGCAAGGCCTTTGTGGTGGTCCTCCACCACATCCTGATCTCTAAATTGGAGATATATGAATTTGAAGGCTGGAGTATTCAATGGATAAATAATTGGTTAGATGGTTGCAGCCAGAGCATTGTGGTCAACGGCTCTATGTCCAGTTTGAGGCCAGAAATGAGTGGTTTCCCCCAGGCATTCTTCTTAACACTAGTGCTCTTGAATATCTTCATCACTGACATGAATGGTGGAATTGAGTGTACCCTCAGCACGTTTGTGGAACACACTAAACTGAGTAGTGCAGTTGATACAATAGAAGGAAGAGACATTATCCAAAGAGATCTGGGCAAGCTTGAGAAGTAGGCCCATGTGAACCTAATGAGGTTCAACAATGTCAAGTGCAAGGTGTTCCACTTGGATTGGGGTAATCCCAGATATCTGTACAGACTGGGAGAAGAACTCCTTGAGAGTAGCACTGCAAAGAATAACTTGAGGGTCCTGATGAACAAAAAGCTGTACGTGAGCCAGCAGTGTGTACTTGCAGCCCAGAAGGCCAACAGTATCCTGGGCTGCATTAGAAGAGGGGTGGCCAGCAGGGAGAGGGAGGTGATTGTCCCTCTCTGCTCTGCTCTTGAGGGGTTCCATCTGGAGCATTAAATTCATATCTGGGGCCCCTGACATAATAAAGTTATGAAGATGTTCTAGTAGGTCCAGATAAGGGCCACAAAAATGATCAGAAGGCTGGAGCATCTCTCCTGTGAAGAAAGGCTGAGTGAGTTCTGTTTCTTCAGCCTGGAGAAGAGGAGATGAGACCTCATTGCAGCATTCCATTGCTTGAAGAGAGTGTATAAACAGGAGGGAGACTGACTTTTTACATGGACAGATAATGATATTTCACTTTTACTGTAACGGCGAATACCTTGAAGTCAAAGAGGATATAAAAATTGACCATAAATTTGGTATATTAGTAATCGTTACATTATAAGTAAGATTGCTGTAAATGTTGATTGTAAAGAAAGTGAGTTGTTTTGGCTGTGAAAATGTAATGTACAATGGCAACAGGATCATATAGAATTTGAAATTCGAAAGATCTTCACTCCTTATATATTGCATTTTAAGGGAAGAGAAGAAATATACTTATTACATATTTTGTTATGAAGAAATGCAGAAATGAAACAAAAACTGACTTTTATCACACAAATTATGTCTGCCACACTTACCATACATTTCTTAATAAACATACCATCAGTAAATGGTTTTGATTTTTTTGCAACAAGATTTGCTACCACATAACTAGCTTTTATAGTAGAGTCCATTTGAGTTGTAACTTGAATTGTCCATTTTTCATTGAACATTCTTTTTTCATCCATAATTTTAATTTCTTTGGGTTCTGTTTTCTTTTCAGATGACATTGAAAATGTTAAAAAAATAAATAAATAACCAACCATTTATTTCTATAATATTAGCAATGTTGCATATGTAATTATAACGATACAATGAGAAAAAAATTATTTGACACATTTTTATACTTCCATACCACAGCTGTTAAAAGATTATTTTAACACATTGACTGTGGAGATTGCAACTGTTGCAGTCTTTTTTTCTGTGCTGGGGTGCAGACACTGCAGATCGTGCAGTCACTTTTAACCTTCCAAGAATTGTGTTTAAAAATTCCCATGCTGCACACCATGCTTTTCATTTGTTATTAGCTGATGATATTCTATTAGTCTGAATTCAGAAGTCTTATTGATAGGTTATTTTTTGGCAATTTTATATCTGCTACTCCTTTTGTGACTATAAAGCTGGGCTTACTTGAGGACGTTTTGAAATTATTTCTGATTTTGAAATATATTAATTCTAATGTTTGAAATACATAGTTTTTTTCTTGTATTTTACTTTTATGTGTTTTAGATTTTATTATAAAACGTTTAATTTATTATGCTATTTTCATGTGAAAAAGTGGCAGCTAAATACAAAATTTAGTGAATTTACAAATTCTGAGAAAAAATGAATGATATAATGTGTGTGTTAAAAATGTATCACAAATTATTTTATACTTTTTGTGAACTTTTTGAGACACTGAAAATTACAAAATCCGTCAGCACTGCACAAGAATTCTGAATATTTCTTTCATAGTGTGTGTGTTAACTTACTAAATTATTTTACAGAATAGTACAAGCCCAAGTTTAATAATTAAATAGGAAAACTTACATGTCTGCCTAATAACAAACAGAACGTGTCTTTACAAGCACACACATGTGGAGGTGCATGTAACATATCACACGTTTTGATTTGACTGAGTGTGTGTGGCATGGGTGAAAGGCAAAACTAATATTGTACTGAGCCCTCACCTCCACAGGATGTCTGTGCTCATGCTACACAAAACTAACTCTAACTAAAAATCACATAATACAAGTTTACAATCTTGTGGGGATGCATTACTACCCATCCAGGACCCTATGCAGCCTATGGGCCATGGGTTGGACTCACCTGTTCTAAGAGCTAAAAATTTGAAATAAATAAAGTATGAACTTGTATTTCTTCGATGGGTTACAAAAAACATGTTTAAAGCATGTACCATTATTCATAAATCTATTCAAACATTGCTAATCAATTGTTTTATTTATATTTGTCATTATGGAATTAAAAATATCAGGAATTAATGTAATATTAAATCTATTTTAAAAAGTGGTAATGAGCACTTCACTGGATATCTCTACTACAAAATTGAAATACCAGACAAAATATGATTTGATAGTTACAGCTTAGATCTGTTTGTGTAGGTAACGATGGTCTCTCAGAGAGTGTAGTAAGATGCTTGTGGTGAACACAAAACTACTGTTTTTTCTATCTTTTCTCTACATTGAATGTCTATATACTGTCTGAGAATAAAAAGGAGCTGGATCTGGGAGCCTCATGCAAAAAGTAGCTGAGTGGCTGTTGATGTTATGGTATTATTCAAACCACTCCAACTCAAGATTATAGTCTACTCATTTATCCCAGTACACTCAGGATTAAACAAACAAAAACCACAGTGAGGTGTCATGGTATAAAATGGTTCCCAATTTATGATTTATATTTTTGTTTTGCTCCTGAGATGTTAGTGACTTTGGTTAGGTTTCCTTTGGAACAATAAGCATTAGATACTTAACAACACAATCAAAAACAAAAGAAGAATCTCCTGAGGAAATACAGGACAAGAAGATATGAGATTTAATTTATACATCAAATATTGTGACAATTGCTTGCTCAGCATCAAACTTTTAGAATGGTAAAAGGCTAATGCACCAATATCTGCAATTGTCTGCTGAGGTCTGCGGAGACCTGGCAAGTTGCCTCATATTGGCTTATCCTTCTTTTTCTCTCCAGGGAGAGTAAAACTGCACAAACAACTGAACAATAAGAAGGGAAATGTGGCCAAAGATCCCAACTTTCAGAAGAGATGTAAACTAGGGCTTCAGAAGTGCAGGTTGCATCCTAGAGCCAAACAGTTTCAGATTTTGTAATAAATTAATCTTATTATGTTTCTAAAACATAATGGCTCCCTCCAGATTCTGGTATGGTAAGTAATTAGATGCAGCAGAAAGGACAGTTTAATTTATCTGTCTTTCCAGGTACTAATGAAAATGTTTATATGTCATGTATAACAGTGCTTAATACAATGTAACTAAAATCTTTCAGATATGTCAGTGGTTTTGAGCACATTCCTAATCTGCAAAAAAAAGGCCAGCTTGATCTTCTGCCAAAATAAATCACTCAAAGAGGATATCACAAATGGTAACAAGATGAGAAAGCATGACCTCTGAGGAACAATCAGATGTATTTAGATGAGAAAAGACACAGGAAGGAACATAATTATGTCTTCACTATTTAACCAGCATCTTCATAGAGATGGCAGTGAAAACCAGCTTTTGCTGTCTGTTGTATTTCCTTCATTGAAGTAGGTCTAGTTGAGAGATACTGCTTCTCTGCTTTCCCAAGTCTGACTAGCAAACTTTGCAAAATTATTGGGCAAAATTGGAGGCCTAATACTGGAGGTTAGTTGGAGGCCTAGCATGAATTTAATTTTTTCACTACTCCTTTATCTACCACCTAGCATAAGAGGTGGTGCAAAATGAACACAAGCAAAACATCAGTAGAAGGTTACAAAAAATTAACAGTCATCAATAAATACTCCATTTATCTTTAGTCTTTTTAAGGGAAACTAAGATAAGCATCAAACATAAGAATTGTAAATGATTTCAAAATAAAGAAGTAAACCCAGTTCCTCTGGAAAGGAAACAAACAGCAGAAAACTAGTGTGTTTGGAGAATGGCCAATATATTTAAATTGGCTTACATTTAGCTTCCATTTAAATTAGCTTACATTTAAATTTTTATTTGTAGCAGGTATATATAAACATCTTATACATTTCAAGAAAACATAGTAGTAATAGTATCAGATATTAAATAGAATACAATCCTATTTGTGTGTATTTGTGATGAAATAAATGCAATTTTATTCCTAAAGATTGACTACCTAGCAGTATCCTTTGAAGTAGAAATATTAATTTAAATGCAGGCAGATTTTCTTCATTTATTTTCTCTAATAATCTTAATTTCCACATTAGCCTAGTGCATACGTGTTCTTCTTATATTGATTCTCTGATTTGTTAGTACTTTACAGGGTAATTACAATTTTTAATTCAATCTTTTTACTGATATCTTAAAACTGTAACAGAATGAAACTGACTTTTCACAGGGGCAAATAGTGATAGGACAAGGGGGAATGGTTTTAAACTGAAAGAGGAGAAATTTAGATTAGATGTAAGGAGGAAATACTTCACTATGAGGGTGGTGAGGCACTGGAACAGGTTGCCCGAAGAAGTTGTGGATGCCTAGAGGTGTTCAAGATCAGGTTAGATGAGTTCCCAGGCAGCTTGATTCAGTGGGTGGTCACCTTGCCCACAGCAGGGCCTTGGAACTGAATGATCTTTAAGATCTCTTCCAACCCAAGGTGTTCTATGATTCTATGATTTCATGATAAATGTATTACTTCAAGATGTAAGTTCCTCTGGATTCTTTTTTTTTTCATAGCATCATAGAATGGTTTAGGTTGGAAG
>WBMW01006383.1:0-41476 GCA_013396635.1 Penelope pileata | reverse complement strand
CTGGCCACGCTCTCTTGATGTAGCCCAGGATGCGGTTGACCTTCTGAGCTGCAAGCACACGCTGCCGGCTCATGTTGAGATTCTTGTTTATATATATAGTTTATATGATAAAAATTAACATATTTTGCATCTCAAATCTTGTGGTGCCCTGTGGTGGATATTCTGTAATGGTGCTGAACAGGGAATTTTCTATAAATGTGTGTAAGAATGATACTTTATTGAGGAAAGGGAAAAAAAGTACAGCATGATAATAGTCTCTGCGCTGCAAAAAAACTATATAATAAAAAATAATATGCGTTCAAAGGGAAAAAAAATGGTTTGCTACTCTGCTTTAAACCCTCTTGTTGATTTACAGGGCACTTGTTTTAATTAATACGCATAGCATGAGACATTTACAGCTCACTGAAAAATGTGCTATGAAACAGCTGATCAGAAAGCAATGAACACACAGACTTATGTATAGCAGTTTTTAATAAATCAGAAGGAACTTAAGGTAATGACTTTTGTAGAAGAACCTTTACAGTGAACTAGACAATAATAAGAGTATTTTTAGAAAAGTTATGAAATCTACTTGAGTGCCCTTCTTTATTTCAATTTTGAGCATTATTTTCTTTTTTTTCTTTTTTTTTTTTTTTTCCCCAGGGAAAAGAAGGATAAGGCAGATAAAGAAACAATATAATAGTCCAAAGCAGTTCCTAAAAGTCAGAGTAAAGAGTCTTCATGTACTCCTTCAAATCACCAAACTGCAATATTGCACAATTTTATAGATAAATAAAGTCTTTGAAAAAAACAAACAAACAAACAAAAAAAACCAATAACAGAACTTAGAAGGAAAAAAAAAAAGAACAGTGCTTCATGCAGCATTGGACACTTGGAGTTACAAGTGAACTGTACACTTGATTGGAAATTCCTTCACATCATCTGGGAGGAACAAAAACTAATTAAAGGCATTTGACATAAGTAGATCGCAGTATTACAATCAATGAAGCGTATGTTTTGAAAAATACTGAAATGAGAGAAATCATGAAGAAACAAAGTATTAATTACAGGGCTTTTTTTATACAACATATTTTTGTATTTTCATGCATGCATGTTCATATATGTTAGGAAATATAATATTTTTAGTGATAAAAATTTCCAGTGTGGTTAAAAGGTCTTACACTTCATTTAAAAATGTTTAAGGTGTTAACACTAAATCTAATGAAATTACATCTTAATTCAGATAGATGTTTTGGAAAGAAATCTAACAAATGACAACTTCCCCTAAAACATCTTTTAGACAGTTTACCTGTTAAGGTTCCTCCCAGTTACTTAAGCTCAGTCCTAGATGTGCACTAATTCCTTATTTACTGGGACTGCTCAGGAGTGAGACAACGAAGTTATCATTAAGATCTTATGTTCTCTACCAGATTTGCAATTTGCAGTTGTTTTGTCCATGCGTACATATAGATGTCACTAGTACACAAGCAGTATTTTAACTTTTTTACTTAGGAAAGAGCCAAATAAAACTGATAATGATTTTGTTCAGCTTTTGCACACTTATATTTATTTAGACAACTGCTGAAGAATATCTGGCTACACCACAGTAAAAAAGGAGTTAACCTCTCATGAAACTTTTGAAGTCAGTGTCCATACAAAATTCAGACTTATTATTCAGTAAGTACTCATTACAGTTCTGTAGCCAGCAACTCTAGACTCATGGGGTAAGAAGGATGGCAAGCAAGGTGGAAGAGTATCAGGCTGGTGTCCTCAATCTCTGCACCAAAGGATTATTTTTGTCTTTCAATAAATTGTTTTTGAAGTAAAAAAAAAAAAAATAAAATTAAAAAAAAGAGAGAGAAACAGTGAGGAAGAATGCAGGAAACAAAAACTATGGGAGGTCTACACCCTAGCTGTGTCACTTACTCTTGAGAAAAACAGCTCAGCAGCTCCTAAATAGACCAAGGACTGCAACACACACACACAGATCAACAATTAAATGAAAACAAACAACGATACGCATTTTACTTAGAAATATGGAAATATTAAAAGCCATTTTCTCACATTTTTTCTTTTATTTTACCAATAGCTTAACAGTTTTTTTAATCTAAATTATAAAATCACATTGAAGAACAACTGCACCTAATTATTTGCTTTGAAAGATCTTTTTTGGGCACTCACAAAAAATGTTGTAAAAGCAATATTAATAGCTAGTTTTTTGGATGTCACACAGAGACTTAAAAGAACTGAGATTATACTAAAATGCTCATGTGTTAATATAGAAAGGAAGTCTTTCCACTCGTTCTAAAATCACTTATTCTGCAACTGATCTGATAAATAAATCTTCCATTACAGAACAATAGCTGAAGTGTGAGGATGATGGTTTCTAAATATGCGTTATTCTAAAAGGAGTTACAGTAGTCTAGCAAGGAAGTAAATAATTAGAGCTCAGGTAATATGTACAATGCAATCGATTTGATCCGTTATGCAAACATATAGAAAACAAGGTGTTTTTTGCTTTGCAGTGATTTGTATTAATGTGTAAAACAGTACCATAGATGCATCTGTTTTTTGATATGTGGAAACTTGTAGATGAGTTTCCTTTTTTTTTGCCTTTAAAGATAATTTTTATAGCTGCAAACAACTTTCTTGAAAAAACCCTTGTTCTCCTGAAGAGGAGTGTTTTAAAGTAGATACTGATGGTGTGGGAAGTTTATGCTGATAAGTACCGTTTTTTAAAGAATTGGCTACAAAGTTTGAAGAACTAAGAAGGAGCCCAGTGAAGAAGTTAGTGAAATATGAGCAGAAATGGGGTGAACATAGAGGAACTGTTGAGAGTTTCTTTCCCCTAGGATTTAATGTTGTCTTGTCATATGGTGTAAAAAAATGATAGGTCTGCATTTATGAAGAAGTATTGACTTAAGGGGTGACTTCACTAGACTGTCAAGACCTGTGTTTTGATAAATATTACTGTGACAGCTCCTAGATGTGATGTGAAACTATATTATAATTCATGTACATTTGCTTTACGTATATATTTTATTAAATAGCATGTCTGATGGTAGAGAAAGATTATGAAACAAGCCAAAAAATGATAACGAAGCTATATGCTGACAACTTTTTGTGAATGATAAACGCTTTCTATACAATTCAAATGATTTTGCTTCTATTTTCCTCAACATTTGTTATTCTGAGACAGTCACTTACTAGGAGGCTTCACATGAAGGACTGAAATAAACTTTTTCCCTTATTTATATGGAATCATCTGTGCATGAGGCTTGAGGCATGAAGCAACAGTGGGATGCAAACAGTATTATTTATGCACTCTCTTGAAGCTTTTTAGTAATTAAGTACTGCTCACATACTAACAAATATGCTTATAAAAATTATTATTATTATTATCCTCTTTTTAGAGGTGTTTAAGTGAAGCCAGTTAGCTGATTTTTGCTCCATATGGTGGCCAAAGCTGTTGAAACTTCAAGTGGTATTTATTGGGGGTTGCCCTGAAATATAAATATTGCCTAACAGCTTTTGAGAAAATTGATTTTTTGCTAAAAGTTTTCCAGCAATCAGTTATTACAGATTTAGTTTCCCAAGTGTGGTCTGGATTCTGGATTTGTTTCATCCTAACAGCAGAGTAGATACTTGCAGAAGAATCACAGAATCATAAAATGGTTTGGGTTTGAAGGGACCCCAAGGATCATCAAGTTTCAATCCACCTGCCACAGGCAGGGCTGCCAAATACAGTATGTCCTAGTCACATATGTGATGTTTTGGGTGACTTAGGAACATTCTGTTAATTTGAAAGTTTATCATATTCTGAAGAACCATAGTGATTCTACCTTGATTTCATTCTATGAAAAGATGATTTGCTCAAGTTCAAATCAAAGCTAGACAAAACTTAGCACATCACAGCCAAAAGTACTGTCAAGCAGCCTCTGTTCGCAAATGTAAAGTACCTTAAGTACCTGAAGGTATATTCATAGGTGACTGAAGTATGGAAACACTTTGGAGAGATGAGATTTGTAGCCACTAGATGAGGGCACAAATAAAGCTGCTGAAGAAATACTTGCTAGTTATACAAGCTACTGTCATTAGCACTGAGTTGATGGTTAGGGTGCAAGTGTCATGTTGCTAGTTCTGCCTTTGTGTCACTAACTTGTAATTAACAATTATCAAGATATAAAACACATGGATATTGATTTATTTTAAGAACAGCATTAGTCATTATAGAGCCCCAAATATAGCTACTTTCAATCCACGTGCACCTCAGCAAAGGAAAAGAAAAAAAAAAAGTAAATGTTGATGGCACTACTGTATGCATATCAAATATTTCTGTAGAATTATGTTCCATTTAATTTCATGATTGAATTTTTCTTTTAAAATTCACATCTTCAAAAGGATGTTATTAAAGTTTCAGAATGATTTTAGATGCCCCAAACAATTTTTCTTCCCTGAACTGATCTGAAAAAATTACATTGCCCTCGGCACGTTGTATTAGGGTAATGAGCATCCTGCATCCTCACACAGAAAGGGCAAAACTGGTTCTGCCAATTCACTCCAAGACTAGATTGTACAAGCAAAAATACATGCCATCTATATCTCTGAGAGAGTTCAGGGGAAATTGCTAATCAATGCAGAAATCAGGACCTACAACGTCGTATGAAGTGGAATTATAGGTACTCACATTAAAGTGAAGTTTGATCTTTGAAAATTAATTGGTTGGAAATATTCAAATCAATGCATAGCTGAACAAGAGTAAGGTAAAAATAGGAACTAAAGTTTATTGCGTTAGTTCACCCTTCTCAGTGTTGTGTCATGGCAGACATGCTGACTGTAAGTAGCAGTATTTCTTTGTTAGTATAATACTTTGTTTTTCTAACATCTTATGCTTTTCACACCTGTATGCTGGCTTCTTTACCCTGAAATAGGGAAGATAACTTGGTGAAGCACTACTTTGTGCCGTGTATGCCTAATCAAAAATACACTTATATGATATATGCCAACAGTGTATAATATATACTATCACAGGAGAGCTTGTTTTCATAGAGGATTTTCATATTCCTCTGTCAAGCAGAACCTGTTCTGTAAATCAAATATGGATGACCAGAAATATACTAGACAGATACTTTCTTGATGAGAGCTTGATTATTTTCAGTTGTTACTACCAGAGATGAATGTAACTATTAAATAAAAAATTCAGTTCTCACTAAAATTGGTTGTGGTCCTCCTGCTAGCCTAAGAAGCCTTGAATATCTAAACTCATATTAGATCAGATAAACAAATCAATAGGCTTAAAAATAATTCAGAATATTTTATATTTCCAACCAGTTCAATACTTGTAAGAGCACTAGATGTGCAGAACATCTCTTGTCTACAAGAGGAATGGCTAAATAGTTTTAAGGACAACAAGTATATCATGAATATTAAGAAGTCTGTGAAATGTAAAAAGATGCAAAAAAGAAAACTTTAATTGATTTATTTTCCTGATTGATTTATTATCCTGACTAATATTCCTCCATAGTTTGTGGGGTGGAACAAATTTAACTGCATTTTTTATGATCCCAAATCAACTTTATTTAGTTTGTAAGAGAGGAGAAAATGGTCTAATGGAGCTCAACAAAAACGTGATTTTTAACTGAAGCACAAATCATAGATTCCTTAAGTATTGTGATGACACATAATTATTGTACTATTATTTTCTCTTTATCAAAGAAAAAAGGAAAATATATCCATGAGACATGGAAACTGTAATGATGAGACCTTTTAAGGAAATCTGCAAACAGTATGTTTTGATAACGTGGATGCAGAAGTCAGTGGAGATAAGTGGCTGTGAAGTTCACATGCACTCCAAATCTGTGATGCCTTGCAGATGTGTTTTCTTCAAAGTCAACTCAAAACACTTTGCCTCAGTATAACTACTACTACACATATATATTAGCATATACACAAACACACATCGATGCCTTTATTAAGAACAGGATTTGTAAAGAAAGGTATTTTTTGGCTAAAGGCAGCTAAAAGCAGCTTACAATCTCTACCTTGCCCTTGATTGCAACAAGATTTTGAACCTGACTTCTAAAGTAAAACCACACTTTTTCACTGAAATCCATATATGAAATGAAAACTTCTCTACTCACTTAAAACTGGACTTTTAATCCAGTCTTGTTACTTGCTTGCTGTTACTCTTAGTGACTGAATATTATAGACAATGATGAGTATTTACTTGACAGTCACATTTTATTCATGAAACCAAACATAATGTACGAGGTGAATGACAGGAGCTGATCGTTTGTTTTCTTCATTCATGCATTTAGATGTTTTATGAAAATATTTGGAATGAGGACATAATCAGAACACTCTTCTTTTGCTCCTGATTACACATTACTTAGTTGCAGAGGAACATGTCCATTTTCTTCCTATTACCAGCTGTAAGGATTTGTAAAATTACACTAAGGAGCTATATATCTGATAGTCAAATCTGAATAAAAAAAAAAAAAAAACTTTTGCTTTTTAAATAAAGTTCACATTTGTTTTCACAGAAGTTTGTCCTGTACAAACACAAATAAAAATGTAAAAGGGAACTTTAATATATATCCATGAGTATATTGCCAAATTTTTTGAGATTCTTACTTTTGATGTCTTAGTTTGATATGTGATGTAACTAAACTGTGCCAAAATTGTATTCAGCAAGAGAATTCTGTGAAGGTGTCTATGCTATAAATGGAATTGAGTATTAAATCTCCAGCGGAATCTTTATAATTGGTACTGCAGTTAAGCTACAAGCATTAGATAATAATTTGTTCTTTGTAGTGAGTAATGTAAGTATATTTAATTGATTTTGAGAAAATCAACAATAGCAAAAATCCTTTTTAGCAAAATGGATTTCAATGTTCTGAAGCACATAGTAAGAATTTCCTAAATATTTGGCTGATGTAATTAATATCCTAATTTAATACTTAAATAAGACTATCTTATTGTTTTATTTTATTAAATTAAAATTTATTTAATTTAGAAATTATCAAAATTTTCCTGATGTTATTTTATTATCTAAGAAAGGTGATTTGAAATTCTGTTTTGATTTGGTTTAGTTGATTGGGTTGTGTTTTAGTAAAGTAATCATGTTTCTACAAATGAAGCAAACTCTGAAAACAAGATTTGTCATAAATCACTCAATTTAAACACTTGATTATTATCTCGTGATTAATCTTTAGCTCTCTCTACCAAGCACATGTTTAGATTGTTTAAACTTTTGGAAAAAAATAAAATACACATACATTAAATAAATAAAACACACAGAAAACAATACCACGTAAACACATAAAACACATAAAACCAACATAAGTTTAGGAAGTGTACTTTTCAGTAGTCACACATTTATCTAAACTCCTATTCTCTTGAGCTTTGGATAACAGGTCTCGAGGAAGGGAAAGAAGGATGTGCTGATTACAGACAGATAAAGAAAATTCATATTAGAATACCAAAATTCCTTAAAAAGCTTATTACAAAAAGTTGCCAAGGACATTGCTGCAATAGAAATGTCAGTGAAGCCTACACTTTGAAAGACATAAGTGAAAGAGCGAAGCAAAGCAAGAAAAACTTTTCTATAGCTGAAAAAGTTAACAAAGCAGAAAAACAAATTTTAAAATGAAAAATTATACTCAAATAGATTTCTTGAATTAAGAAAGCCAATCTTGGAAGAATAAATCTCAGAGTTATGTAAACACTTGTTAGAAGACGATACTACAATGAAAAATTCCAGTTCTTTATATAAAAAAAATGAAATTAAAAAGTAGGAAATTGACTCTTCATACCAAAATACAAAAGAGATGCCTAAAACAATAAGGGCTACGCTTAACATGCTTTTTAGATTATTTGGACAAAAAAATAAGATTATTCAACCCATCTGAAAAACGAAGTGTCTTGTGCAGTCAGATGATTAGCATAGGGTGCGATAATGCATTTAAATATTATTTATGAATCTATGTCATATTTTTAATAGTAACAGCAATAGGAAGCTTGATGGCTCCTGAGTGTGAATCAAGTTCCTTCCTTTCTCCTTTCCTCTCTCCCTCCCTTCTTGTATGGCTAGTGCAGCCTCATCACTACTGGCACAGACACACCTATCTACAGAGCATGTCCCATTAAAGAACTGTCTTCCTAATTTCTTGATAATCATTGGGTTCTCAGATGCCTGTTTCAGCTGAGCATTTCTTAAAGAAATTCTACTTTCTCCATTTATTTTTCAAAATAACCATGTATTACCTATTTTAACTAGTGTCCCTTCTTAACTAGGCAAGTCATAAACTAATGCAAGGAAAGCAAAAAAGTTGGTTGTATGATAAGAACCCTCTCAGTCCTTTGTGATTTTATCTTTGCACAGCTGAACCTTGTAAGACACAGACTCGTCCATTCCTCAAAATCCTTGACAGTTCTGTCAGATGAGCTGTAAAGGTCATAAACTTTTCAAAAACCCTTCCTTTGCTATGGCTTATTTTAGCCTATCTTGGTTGAACAGGTAACCCCAGCATGTCCCCTGGAAAATTCTGGACTTGTATTAGGAAACTTTTCACACTTCTTTTTACTTACCTACTTACCTCCCCCCCCCAAAAAAAAAAAAAAAAGAATATTGTAGTCAGGAAATGCGAAATTCTCAGGCAAGTTCTCTGTTTTACTTCTTTATTAAGAGCACGTGATTATCCTCAGCAAAATCTCTCAGAGTGATATGAACACTGCTGTCCATCCTGGGTATGAGAATCTCTCAGAAGCTCAGCAGGCAAGTGAGTCAAATGGCATACACTGGCAGCAAGATATGGTAATCCAAAGAAATTCCTCCAGGGTCACAGCTTTCATTTACATTTAATGTTCCATAGTTGCTAAGATTTTATAAGTAGTCAGCCTATTGTCTTTGCATGGAAGTGTTTGCTGTGAATTGGGTTTAAGACGATCATAAATCAGATCAAATGATACAAATGCTTGTAAGTTTTTGTTTTATTTCACTTGTTATTCTTTACAAAAAAAGGATTCTAACAGAAATTAACTTTACTACTTCCACCTTTTTAACTATTACTTAAATAAAATTTGCTACTGAACCTGTCTAAACCAGATGATGTAGAATCTTTATCCTGTAATTAGGGATGAATGAAGCTCAGAAGGCTTTGAGTTTTGGATAATCTTCCCAAAGTTAAGATGCTTAGCACAAGTTTTTATGTAGCTATCTGTCTGAAGAGATGCTTCGGCAAGCAACATTCAGCTTCTGTCATCTTTCAGATACTTGATATGCATTGAGTAGTTACTTCTTAACATCCTGAAAGCATGCTCTAAAATAAACAATTATAAACAGATATGTGAGAGGAAATATTTATAAAACAAGAACAGTTTAAAAAAGGAATTCAGCAGTTTAATACTTCTCATGTGCTTCTACCATTTCCCTACTTAACATGTGATATTCCTTTTTCTCCATCTTGAGAGGGGGGGAAAAAAGAAAGCACAAAATTTATCCCTTGCACTTAGATAATATCTCTGTTTCTGTTTATTTGGTCTTCTAGATATATGACCTCAAGTGGACATGTGCATTTTTTTGTCATGTAGAGGCTCGCATTGTTACTTATTGCATCCAACCATTTTAATCTTTACATATCTTTTTACATATCTTTTATGTTACTGCAATTATGACTTCGAAGATGTTGCTTTTAGCGTTAGGGTAAAGAAGACAGGACTCAGCTTTTGCCATTTCATTTCATATTGCACTCCTTTCAACAGCAAAAAAAAAAAAAAGAAAAGAAAAAATTGAGGAGCTTAAATAATCTTTCATATATACTATACCTACAATTCATCCTGCCTTAAAACATATTTTCTAACTTATTTTATTGGTTTCTTCCTTGTCTTCTGTTTTTCTCTTGCTGAGGGGAGAGTTTGTTTCAACTTCTCATTAATTTACATACCTTATAAAAACTAAGAATAGTGTCTTCTTGTCTATGGTGTTAAAGTGCCTAGTTATAATAAAATTCAATCACTTTGAGTCTACCTAAGTTACAGATATAAGCACTGTAGCATGAGAACTACATTTATCAGGTAGGCATCTTGGGTATTTCTTGTCTAATAATAGTTCATCAGCTTGTACTGTAGCATGCTGACATTTGAAATTCTTTCCTCAGTCTTAGATCTAGTGTTTTAGATTTTCATTTCTCTGACAGTTAAAGACTAGCAGTGTGAACATTTATTTTTTCTCATTTTCTTTTCTAGCAGAAACATTTTTATCAGAACTGTTTTATGATTAAAGAAAAACTAAATGGACAGGCTTAAAGATTAATGCAATTGTAAAAGTGTACATTTTTTAAAAAAGTACATAAATGTTTTTTATAACCTCATGAAAATTTCTAAGTGGTCTGTTTTCTGACCTTGGTTTTCAATGACAAAAAGTAAGATAGTGAAAGAGCCTGAAAATCAGGTATTTTGGACAGTATTTTGTGTATGTTATGACTTCAATATACTTGGTAGAAAGAGATGTACACATAAGAAACTGACATACATAACACTTCAAAAAAAATCTTCAACTAAACATTGTCTATTATAGTATCAAGTCGTGGGATGAAAAGAAACTTCTTCCTCTCTATTATACTATTAATTTGTTGACAGTTCAAAATCATAACCTCATAGAAAGATTGCAATATGTTGTCTATCATGTATATACAACCATTATTTTTGCACTGTAGCATTGTAAAGAAACTTAATAACCTTAATTTCTAATTTGTCTTCCTAGTTTCATATGGTAATATACTCCAAAACTGTTGCAGAGTATTTAACAATGCACCCAGAATCATAGAATCATAGTATTCCTTTGGTAAGTTTTTTAAAAAATCTATAGCTTCTATTGTACAATAGTATTTTCTATTTTGAGTTTTTCTATATTTTCAATAAAAATAGTATAAGCATTGGATTTCTTTTAAGTTTTCATTTATGACTTTTTCCTGCTAAACCCTAAAATTTGTAAATGTTGATTCTACTAAATGTGAAGTAAATATGTAGTGACTACAATGCAACTCACTATCTTTAATGTTTTCACTGTTATTCTCAAAGAAAATGCGCAGATTTGCAGCAGTGAAATGCATTCCCGACAACAGATTTTGAAAGATGAACTGTATGTGTGTCAGTCACAGCGTGCATGACGAGCCACATCCTAGAAATATTTACAATTCCTTCGGTGTCTGATGTCACTAGAATTTCTACTTAGAGTAATTTAAAAACAAAAAATGAAGAAAAGGGTGACAAAGTAACCACAAAAACATTTCAATTCCTTCCTCATGCCTTCATAAAAAAACTTCTCAACTGCAAGCATTACTAATCTTTTATCTGTTTATGAATGGAAGTTAATGTAACTCACCTCTGACCCTAAAGATACTGTTTGCAGCAGCTTACTGGACAGCATTGTGGGATTTTTTACTTATTTCTCTTGAAGTCTCATTGTGGAATGGGTTGACTTAAATAAAGAAACAGTGAATCTTGATTTAAATAATCAATTTTAATGTTTTGTTTTATAATTTAGATGTTTCCCAAGGAAATGCTGTTTTTCATTACCTGACACAAGCTGCTGCCAACTTTTTGTTTTATACCTCTTTATTTAAGCAATTATGCCATTTAATATGCATTTATTCAGATACATAACTTCTGAATTTCTACTGTGTTTGCAAATAAGAAATAAAGATCTTGATTACTATCTAAATAATGGTCCACATTTTCTCATTACTTTTGTCACCTTCATTAAAAAAGAAATTGAAATTCAATTATAAATAAGCAAAACAACAGTTTGATAAATAAAATGTATCAGGCACATTAGGAAAAGATTTACCTTAACATTTTTTTCAGTGACAACTACTTGATTTCTAATAAAGGAAACACATGAATGTTAGTGAAATCATTCAAAAATTTCTCAATTTCCTGGCTGTCTAGATCACTTATTATAACGCGCTTTATATTCATATACTAAAAAAATCTTTCTGGATTTTCAATAGTCCTTTAAGTTTGAACGAAGTGAACACTGACTGCCATTAATTGAATAAATACAAAGAAATGTTTTCTCTAATAAAGCATAAACTGAAATTTCACCTTCTTTTTGTCTACTTTAATATAAGAGGGCTGCTCTGAAAGTCACACCTCCTATTTTATTATGTTGACCCATGACATAAGAGATGAATGTTGGTGGTGTGGCAGCAGAATTTCAAACTTCCCACCCATATTCTGTTAAATGTTGCTGCTGTGTGACAGACGGCAGCAGAGAGGCAGTCTGACAAAATGGTGTCTGACATGGAAGTGCATATGAAGCAAAGGTGTGACATATTGAATTCCTCCATGCAGAAAAAAGTTGCACCCACTGACATTCATTGACATTTGCAGAATGTTTATGGAGACCAAACTGTGGATGTTAGCACAGTGAGGAAGAAGGTGGTGTGTTTCAGCAGTGCTGACAGCAATGTGAAAGATAACCCATGTTTTAGATGGCCATACAGATTTTCATGAGTGCAGCGTGCAGGCTTTTCTTCATCACTGATGAAAATGCATAGCTAATGGTGGTGGCTGCGCTGAAAAGTAGTGTTTTGTAGCTGAGAATTTGCTCTATCAAATGATGTTATTGCACATCTGTTGTAGTTTCCATGGAAATAAATAGGAGGCATTACTTTCAGACTGACCTACATAATAGACATCTGAAAAAACACCATTCAATTATATATTCTTTATTAACATCAAAGCATATCTACTTCCTCAAATCTTTTGCCAAATATTAACACCTGTTTTGAAACACATTACTTTTGTTTGTCTATCAATAGGATAGGTTTATTATATGTGAACAATTCAGCAGCCAGACACTGTCTAGAATTTAAGTGATATCAGGGAATCCTTAAAAGTTGCACGTATTTTTTCATACATTTTTAAATAACAGAATATGTTTATGTCCAGGGCCTTAACTTCCATTCACTTCAGTAGATTATATACTGTCTGACCATATAAAAGCCTGTTTTTATGCAAAATAAATAATTTTCTTTTAAATTAGGCTCTAACTCAATTAATTAGTATTAGAAAACAAAGTAAAATTATTCTAATTTAGTCAAGATTAACAAAAATTTCCTCACTGGAGGCATGTAAGCATAAAATTTAAATTTCTTACTGATTGATTTCTTCCTTTTTTTTTTTTCTCCTCAGCAGACCTATTTTTTTCAGTACTTCTTACAGAAGCCCCCTTGAGACATATTAGATGTTTTAGTAGAATATTAGCTGACAACCAACCTGATGAGTAGAAGACATGATCCCCAATCAGCAAAAAGCCCAGTGATTTATTGCTTTTGATTTGTTGGAGAATCTCATTTGTCTTCAGAGGCTTGGAAAGGCAGTCAGAGACTTCTGGGAAGCGACAGACTTAAAAGCTTCAGTAGCTGCTAATCAAGAGAATATCGACTGATCACTAAACCATTGGTTAATGAGATCATGCAAGATATCTTAACTGCTTTGTAACTAAAATACTTTGAATTGCAACAGTAAAACTGTATGCAAAAAAGTGTCAAGGAATTTGCACTGTAGTGGGCTCACTGTGATGTTACCCCTTCTTTCTATTACCAGGCTACCTCTAAATGTGAGGGAAAAAATGGTGGGACAATGATAAAAGACGTACTGTGGTGATCATAAACAGTTTTATTTTCTGAAACAAAGTGTTTCACTGGAAGATTTGGAAGATTTTTTTTCCCCAAAGTATGAAAAGAAAATAACTGCCATGTACAAGCAAAGGAGTGTCCAGATTTCTTTCCAGTTTCCAGGCCTAAACAAATAATCATTCAGGGGAAAAAAATCAAGCAAAAAATGGAGGTGGGGGTGGGGAGGGAACCATTAAAGCTAAGAAAGAAGGAAAGAGTTCATTTGGCAGATAGGCAGTTACTACCATTTGATTCTTTAAGGTCTTTCTCCAAACAACATGGGTGCACGACTCACCATTCCTGTGGTGAACCACCCCTTCAGTACGGGTTTCCCCAGGACATCTTCATCCCGCTAGGCCATGCCGGTTGAATCTTGCCTTCCCTGCTGGTGGGCAGGCTGTCAGTCTGCAGGCAGCTGACTGCGAATCCAAGTCCACCCCAGGAATAGGTGGTTCCTTCTTGTATGCCTTTTCTTACACTTTCTGCTCAGGACATTCAAACTTGTTAAACATGAAGCTGATCTTGGTGAGGACCTAAGGTTTTGCCTGCTCCAGGGAGTATCAAGCACCTTACTGCCCTTAAGTTTATTCAACACTTGCATTCCTTTCTTCCCTTCACTTTGTGTGAGAAGAAAAATATAAAATGTTATGTTTTTTATTTTTATGTTTCTGAAGAATATATGTGGACTTCCTTTAGCCTTTAGAATTAATCAATAATATCTGTAATCTATGAAAGTGTATGCAGAAAGGAAATGGAAACTACTGAACTGTGACTAGAAGAAATCCATACTTTCCGTCCATGGAAAAAGGGTATATTTGCTAAAAAACTATTCAGATTGTTACTACATAGGTCAGTCTGAAAGTAATGCCTCCTATTTATTTCCATGGAAACTACAACAGATGTGCAATAACATCATTTGATAGAGCAAATTCTCAGCTACAAAACACTACTTTTCAGCGCAGCCACCACCATTAGCTATGCATTTTCATCAGTGATGAAGAAAAGCCTGCACGCTGCACTCATGAAAATCTGTATGGCCATCTAAAACATGGGTTATCTTTCACATTGCTGTCAGCACTGCTGAAACACACCACCTTCTTCCTCACTGTGCTAACATCCACAGTTTGGTCTCCATAAACATTCTGCAAATGTCAATGAATGTCAGTGGGTGCAACTTTTTTCTGCATGGAGGAATTCAATATGTCACACCTTTGCTTCATATGCACTTCCATGTCAGACACCATTTTGTCAGACTGCCTCTCTGCTGCCGTCTGTCACACAGCAGCAACATTTAACAGAATATGGGTGGGAAGTTTGAAATTCTGCTGCCACACCACCAACATTCATCTCTTATGTCATGGGTCAACATAATAAAATAGGAGGCGTGACTTTCAGAGCAGCCCTCTCGTACATGGTCTCCTACAGATGTCAAATCTCCATGAGATAAGATTCTAGGAAACCATAAAGCTTGTCACCAGATGAAAAACTAAGTCATATAAACTGATGATTTGGAGCAATATATTATTGGAGACTAGATGCAAGCTTAGGTACATAACTGCTGTAAACATAAAGGCTATTTCCTTCTTCCTGTGCTGGTACATTTTACAAAGTGCTTTCATCATTGTATTGCATTTCTATATGACATCTTCTGCTGGAATACTTTCTATTGTTCTACTATCGTTGTTTGTCTCTCTCTGTTTCTTTTTCTCCTTAAATAGCAACCATTAGAATATTAACATAATTTTGAGAGGACTGAATCACAACTTTATTTCAAATTATGATCAAATCTAGTAGTGGAAGTAAAAGTCTCCTTTGATAATATGATATCTTTTACCAGGTAGATTCAGATTAAATGTTCATTGTTTGGATGGACCGCATGATGATGCAACTTAACTGCTTCTTCCATAAGACATAGTATAGTTGTCGTCCTTATTACAACAGGTTCATTGATTTTAGATTGCAGCTAGAACATATGATATAACCCTGCATGTAAGCATCCTATGAATATTATGCTTTCATTTAACGCTCTGTTTATCAAAGAAATGTTAAAGTACAATTAGCTGACATATTTCCTGCTTAGATTTCTCAGAAATAATAATAATACACCCATGCACTGTGATATTAAGCAAGTTATATTTGTTAGCTTATTCCAGAATTAGTTTATATGCAACATGAATAAGCAAGGCAGTACATCTCTGGTTTCATACAGGACTGTACCAACATAATGATAAGTACATACTCCCAATGAATCAGGCCTTAAAACAGTGTAATCTGACTACTGTGTAAGCAGTAGTGGTGTTTGGAGCACTTGGACCTCTAGCTGCTTCGTCAGTGCAATTCTTCACATGAGAGCTACAAAGAGTTTCAAGTACTCAGGGAATTCCACAAGCAAAGCAAGCTTGGTCTGGATGGCTGCAGATCAGTCTTTGAACCACAGCTGTCGACTTAAGTATCTAAGTATCCAAAGACCTTTTGATTGTAAGATATAGGCTTCCAAAGGAATTGACACAGACATTGCCACAGTAACTGAATGGTACTTGGAAAGTTTAAATTTGTAGGTAAAGCAGAGGTCTTTTGCATCTGCAAAAGTAGAAGTATATTAAGTAAACTTCAGTATGAGCTTGTTTTGAACTTAAACCTAAAGTGCACTAAAATTTTTGATTGTATAAACATTTTTGCTCCCAATGTTCCAGTAAAAACAGAATTATCATTGCTTGTTGGAGGACAGAAGCCCCATGATAACCGTGTCTTATACGCAAGTCATAACCTATTAGGCATATTACCAACTTGTTATGAGAACTTGTTGTGTGAACCAGATCTTCATACTAGGTGTCTCTTATGATGTACAGTTTTATCACGAGATAACAGCAGAAGCCTGAAAATATGAGCACAGGTTGAAACAGAGGCCCCAAAACTGTAAACAATTTACTGGTGGTCAATTACTGATCACTGAAAAAACACAACCTTGAAAGCTGGGAGAGGACAGCTTTAGCTTTTAGAAAAGTAGCAGCAGCTAAGAAAGGAAAAAAAAAAAAGTAGCAAAGTAGTAGGATAAGGCATATGCTGTGGCCTGGAAAAGCGATCCTACCTCAGTGCCACGCAGTGCATAGTCTAAAGGGAGGAGAGGCCAAGGGTGAGCAATTCTCTAGAAATCTCACGAAGGGAAAAGATACAAAATTTGAGGAAGAGGGAAGAGATAAAAACAGAATATTAGTGCATTTCCAGCTTCCCTTAGCAACATACTCCCAAGGCTGACTACCTTGACCTTGATGACTAGGACTTATAAAGCTTGTACCCATTAGCCATGAATCCAGTGGCATACAACTCATTCAGGATGTGATTATTATGGACAGCTTGGAATAAGTAGTGATAATGATAAAAAATGTGTAAGAGCTCCTATGATAATACAGCGTTTTGTTAATGAATGTCACTCTAGGAAAGTTTTATTTTAAAGTTTAAAACTGATTTGTCACTCTTCTGAATACAGCCATCCCAACAATCTCTAATTCCTTTAGTGATATATATAATCAGTTGCAACACACAATGCATGAGGTATATGAGTCGGGAAAATCCATCAAAGGCGATTGAATAGTCATACAAAGGGGAAAAAATAATTGTTTTTATCTTGAAAGTCTGAACAACAGTGGCTATACCAGTTGAAGGGTTTTTTGTTCCAACCCTCATATTTTGGATATCACTCTGGCCCATAGCCATATAGTTAGCAACCTCTGCCTTATCTGTGCAAAATTTTTATTTCTTGTTACGCTGTTTCATTCTACTTCCTGAAGACTTTTCTAAAAGATACTACTGACTCTGACCAATCAAGTATGGTAATAAAAAGGCATTCTTTCCCATATTAAATGTAACTTGCTTAATTCTTTAATGCACAGATGTAACATTATATACTGTTTCAATACTCTTCATTGAATTTGCATTTCTAAATAAAACGAACCTTATAGCACCAAGTTACCTTTGTATATCGCTACAGCAAAGAACTGGCTTTGCTGTCAGCGATGAATGGAAACGATGTCAAAAGTATTAACCATTGTCTGTGTCCAAATCCACTACCTATTACTGTCTGCATTATCTATAAAATCTGCACATTGCATTTTTTCTCTTGCAATCATTCAATTCTGTGGTAAACATTTCCTCTTGACATTTATTGCATTTCCTTTTTTTAAACATTACATAGTGGCCTCCAGTGAGTCTATCATGCAGAATGAAATGAAAGGCAAATAGCACATTCACAGACATTTCTTTATATAGTGCTTAAATGAAGCCACAAGAAAAAGAAGTTTTACTGAATAAATTTGCTACGGATTCATAATTAATAATAAGAAAAATGTGTTCATGTTATCTTTGGCACATTTTCTGTGTGCGAAAGCTGAATAAATGATAAGCAATTCCTGAGTCTTTTTAAATAAATGTCCTTTAAAAGAATTTACTAAGTAGATAAATAAATGTAACATAAAGCAGAGGACATTACCAGCTTGTAGTGTACAAAAAAACTTTATTAATTATGGTATGTTAAGATAGCACTTTAAAAACCTGGCAAGTAGCAGTGAATTCCTGCATTTCCTCTTCTTCAGAAGAACTAAACCGTCATACTCATAAAGTTTCTTTATTTCTGTAATTCTTGTTTTCTAAAGTTAGCTGTCATTATTAGCCAGATCTTCATTTTGCCTAATTTTTCAAGCTGAAATATAAGCGGTTAAATTGTATTTAGATTTAATTCTCTTTCAATATAAGAATTACCTTAGTAATGCTATTTAAGTTAGTGTAGAAGTAAGTTGCACATTAAGCTCAAAGTTAGTGGTATATTTCAGTATCTTTCACCAGCCGGGAAGGGTATGAGTCAGATTTACATGCTCTATGTTGAACTCCTCGGAAAGTCTTTAATTTTCTTTTGAGTGAATAGACTGAGTGTGGACAGGTGATATCGAAGAGACAGATATCTATTAAGGTGGGTAGGGATGAGGGTGGGGTTCTTGATCTACATAGTTTTTCCAGTACAGGATTACAGGTTCTTTTGCAAAAATCATTCTGATACAGTTATGAAATAAAGACGAAGGCTATATGAAGTTTCCTGTGAATTGATGCTCTTGAATAGAATCAGAAAAAAGGATGTCTGGACCAGTACAAACAGTAGCCTTTGAATAGACTCTCCTTTGAGTCTATATATAACATAAACCCTAGTTATGCTGAGGAAAGGTGTGAAGTTTGGTCTGTCTATTTCAGTCTTCATAATCTTATGCTGCTGTCTTTTCTCTTTATGTGATACATTACTATTTGTGATGCAAAGAGACATCTTTGAGTGATAGAGATTAATTATTCGGAAATCAACAAGCCATAATTGATAGATCTGACATGTCCTTGGGCTTGCCTTTTTCAGTGAGCAATTTCACCGGGCCAAGAAGCAAGAAAGAACAATCCTCATTCATAACTCACTGTGATCATTCACATAAGTTAAGACCAGGTGGTCTTTTGTTCATGTAATACAAGATCTTCCAACAAAAAGCTTTTTCAAGTCAGAGATCACATGGTTATACAGACCAATGCACAGTAGGGAGAGGAGAGTTACAAGTGTTGGGATACAGAAAATGTAAAAAACCAGTAGAGGTGATTCATGATACTATGGTACTGTAATCAGCACTGTGCAGAGCATCACATGCTCTGTGTCACTTTGGAGGGGAGAAGCTGCACTGTGTCATTTCACACAACTCCCTTCTTTGGTATGACTAGAGCCAGTCCTGAGGGGGAGGGGGTTGATAAATTCAACAGTCATGAGAGATAAAAATAACAGAAAGAACTGTTTAAGACAGAGCAAAAAAGACTGAATAAATGGGATATGCTTGTCTAATAGGACATCTAAATTACTTGATTTCGAAAGAACAATGCTTCCAGAGCACAGAGTCATAGACATGAAGAAGATAGACTACAACTTGCAGGAGTTTTGGAAGAATAGAGCATATTAAGAAACATGAGGTTTAAAAATGCTTTTCTGAGATGATATCTGTGCATTCCTCGTGAAAAAAAAAGCAACTCTAATTAATCTGTTACCTTTCTTGACGATCTTATCATTTGTCTTGATTGTGTGTGATATTATTGTACTTAGTCATATTTACTAGCCAACATGGTAACAGCTGTACTGAGCAAAGAAAAAGTAATGTGTAATCAATTACTTCCAAGTAATCAGCATTATATACTTGTAATATTATTTCCCAAATTCAGCAGTCAGCAACCAGTAGTAGACTGGTTTCTCTGGGGAAATTTGTCAACCCTGTGAGCTGGCTTTTGAACTACTATTGAGCCAGTTTGAACTGTCTTTCTATATTATTTATGGGAATGTACATTTCATAAAATCAAGACAAATAAGTAACAGATATAATGTTTGTGTATGCTGAATACAGTATTTCTGTTAATGAAGTTTCAAGCTTGTAACAATAATATATTTCGATCCTAAATCGTGATAGAAAAATACCTTCAAATAGTGTCATAGCCATTGGCTATAAATATTTCTGATGGGCCACTTTTTCTCTTGTTCAGCTTCATCTTAATCAAAAGACTTAAGGATAATTCTGTCTGGTAAAAGAAAATATAAAAACTGATGGAAGATTTGGAAACAGAATGGAACACATTAACAATGTAACAGAGCATCTTATTTCAATTCATTTTGATATAATTTCATTTCATATCACATTACATGTAGACTTGTCCAACTGGTCTCATATGGTCTATATCTTCTTTCAATCAGTAAGTTTGATTGTGAGGCTACTTTGCTGCTTTGATTGTGAGGTCTCTGCTCTGACAGATGTGAGTGGTGTCTTTTTGTGTGACTTACAAGAGTATGAAGGGTTGAAACCAGGGCAGTGATTGCACAGCTGTGAACTTGCCTTATTAACAAAATGGAACAAAATAACAGTGGAATAAAACAGAGTCACTCAATCCTCTCTCTCTCTGTTGTATCTGCTTTTTAAACTATATAAAGTCTCTGCAGATGATACATCTCTGCTACATATGTTAATATGGACTTCAGCAGCAATCTACAATTTCTTTTATAATATTCATATACAAGCAATATTGCATTTCTGCTTTCACTGCTTCTCCACTGAAAATGATCTAGCTTCCCTAGTCTTCTCATTGTATGATGAAGCAGGCAACATCCAACTGTGCATATGTTGGCTGAAATCATTTGCCCATGATTCTCTAAGACAAGAACAGCGTAATCATCATCTCTATGAGCCAGCACTGTAGCAGCTAATATGCAAAAGCTATTTATGTACTAAACATATTAATGTACTGAAACAGACAATGTACTTAAATTGTAAGTAAAGGGACAAAGAACAGTGAGTTCTCAGTGGCATCTTTCTCATTCACATTTTTTCCCCCATAGGTAAAAAGGCAAGAAGGTGGCACAGAGTTATTCATTATGATTCAGTTAAATTGTGCCCAAGGGTGTATATGTCGCAGTAAGGCAGCTAGCACAGACATGAAGACGTGAAGAACTAGTGTATATGTCCAAGAAATAAGAGATTAATATTCATACAGATTAAGGCCTTAATAAAAACAAAGAACTCAAATAGAATTATGGAATCCTTAGAGTTGGGAGGAACCTTTAAAGGTCATCTAGTTCAACTGCCCTGCAATGCACAGGGACATCTATAGCTAGATCAGGTTGCTGAGAGCCTGGTTGAGCAAAAATCATTCTTTCTTTCTTTACCTAACATAATTCAAATTTTTCGTTATATTTGTGACAACATGTTTTGAATGAATTATGCTGAACTCTTGCCACAATTTTTGTAATGACTGGCTGCTGTGATTCAGAACAAATCTAAGTTATTCCTGTAATTGTTTGGACAAATAGGCAACATTCTGAACAGTAAGATGACTCTCCTAAAATACTGTGTGCATATTTCTATGGGGTAGATCCGGCCATAAATCACTACTTTCAGTGCAACACAGAAATTTACAGTCATTCAGGGTCTTTGTGTTTATCTTATAATTTACAGAATAATATATACCCTGCATCTGTTTCATATCCATATTTTATATGGTTCTTCTGTTTCCATTTACATCTGTGTTTATATCCAAATAATAATTACCTACTGCTTTCTCATCCAAGTAAATATTTTGAAGAACGAGTTGTTAAAAAAATGAATTTACTTACCATGTATTGTAAATTAATTTATAGTTTCAAATTAGCTAACATTATCCATGTTTTTGAATACCTGATTACAAAGAATGGCATGTTAATATTGCCTTGTGGTTATATATCATTATTTAAAGCAATGTAAAAGTAAAAAACAACAATGAATCCACCATCCTAAATTCAATTTGCTAAATTCCCAGTTTCATTACTAATAAGAGCGCATTTGGTCTACTAGTATTTTGTACATATTATTATCAGCAAAGCTCTTGCTTTACTGTTACTTCAGTAACAGACTTTCAGTGTTTTGTGACTTTAGCTAAAAAAGCGTTGCAGTTTTTTCCACATGGAGGAATTCAGTTCCACACCTTTGCTTCATACACACTTCCATGTCAGACTCCATTTAATCAGACCATCCCTCTGCTGCTATCTGTTCCACAGCAACAAAATGTAACAGAACATTGGTGGGAAGGTTCAGCCTCTACTACTATGCTACCAACATTCATCTCTGATATCATGGGCCAAGATAATAAAACATGAGGCATTACTTTTGGAGCACACCTCACAAAAATCCCAAATGAAAGTGATGAATAACATTATATGTACAGATACTCATTGTATGTCTGGTAGTGAACTATCAGAAACATCAATGCCATTAAACTGAAGGGCGTATAACTAGAATCAAAATCAATCTATATTGATAGAATACTCAATGTCCACAATTTTAGGTCAGTGCTCATAGGGCAGAAAAAAAGTATCTCTGTAATAACTATATGCTCTGATTGAGGTTATAATTGTTTTGGAACCGTTGTCCCACTTCATTTCTCTAACAATCTTTCACTAGACTTTATTTAATTCTAAGGATATGAGAGGAATGCTGAATTTATGAATTTTCTGCCACACAAACAAACAAACAAACAAAAAAACATCTGAGAGTCTCTAACGTTGTGGATTTATTTGCAATTCATTAAAGTTAAATGATAAAGTGAATTTCTACATTTAAGTACTACCTTTATTTTGATGTAATCATACAACAAGTAGGATTGTGGAGGAGACTTGGAGCTGAAGAAGTGTCAGCCATTTGGATGTCTGGATGTTCTATGTGCCCACTACGTGCACAGGTGTAAAGCTCATTTGATTAACATTGAGCTATTGTGTGACTTCCAGTGAGAGAAGAAATAAAATGGCACAATTAAGTGAAGAATATTCTCCCATATACTCTCCCATAATGTTAATCTACACTGAAATGCAAAGGAACTCCAGATAAGCATGCTTGATAGTGAAGAGCATGACAATTGCATTTTCAGCTTTTTTTATTGATCTTTTATCCTCCTCCCAAATTCTGTCAAAGACAACTGCCCTTACATTTCATTCACAGTTTGTAGTAATGGCAATTGAGAAAATAAGAAATACTGGTAGACTTTTCAGTGAGATTCCAAAGAAAGTACAGACAATTTTCTTGTTAAATACCTTGTAATGCTTTCAGTAGAAGCAATGGCTGCTTCCCTTTATCTTAGCCAAGTTTAAAACGTCAAGTTTAAAATGGGCCCAAAGCTGAATACACTGTGCTTTTATATTTAATGTCTCCAATTACTTTAAATTGTGTCCTCTCAAAGAGAAACTTCTCTAGAAGGCATACACCCAACAGCACAACAAGGAAGAGTTACATTTTTTTCTTTCATGTCAAAAGATAATTACTATCTGTTCATTGCCATACTTAATTCTAAGCCCAGCTAGGATCTTGAAGAAAGATAACTTTTCTCCTTAGTACTAAGAAATTGAATCATATCATGTTTACCCAGCATATTGATCATAGAATCATAAAATCGCTTGGGTTAGAAGGGACCCCAAGGATCAAGTTCCAACCTCCCTGCCACAGGCAGGGCTGTCAACCTCCAGATCTAGTACTAGATCAAATTGCCCAGGGCCCCATCCAACCTGGCCTTGAACAATTCCAGAGACAGGGCATCCACAGCCTCTCTGGGCAGCCTGTTCCAGCACCTCACCACTCTCTCAGTAAAGAACTTCCCTCTGATGTCTAATCTAAACCTTCCCACCTTCAGTTTAAAACCATTCGCCCTTGTCCTGCCACTATCTGCCCTTGTAAAAAGTTTATTTCCCCCCTGTTTATAATCTCCCTTGAAATACTGGAAGGCCATGATGAGGTCTCCCTGCAGCCTTCTCCATGCTGAACAAGCTCAGCTTCCTCAGTCTGTCCTCATAGGGGAAGTGCTCCAGCCCTCTGATCATCTTTGTGGCCCTCCTCTGGACCCTCTCCAACAGCTCCATGTCTTTCCTGTGTTAGGGGCCCCAGATCTGGGCACAGTACTCCAGATGGCGCCTCACAAGGGCAGAGAAGAGAGGGACAATCACTTCCCTGTCCCTGCTGGCCACCCCTCTTCTGATGGAGCCCAGGATATCATTGGCCTTCTGAGCTGCAAGAGCACACTGTTGGCTCATGTTCAATTTTTCATCCACCAGGACCCCTAGGTCCTTCTCTGCAGGGCTACTCTCAAGGAATTCTTCTCCCAGTCTGTATATGTATCTGGGATTACTCCATCCAAAGGGCAAAACCTTGCATGTTGCTGTGTTGAACCTCATCAGGTTTATGTGGGCCCACATTTCAAGTTTGTTGAGGTCCCTCTGGATGGCATCCCTTCCTTCTATTGTGTCAACTGCACCACTCAGCTTGTTGTCGTTGGCAAACTTGCTAAGGGTGCACTCAATCCCATTATCCATGTCACACATCAAGATGTTGAAGAGCACCAAGACAGAGCGCTGGGGGACACTGTTCGTTACTGGCCTCCACCTGGACATAGAACTACTCGCCACAACCCTCTGTCTTCCAACCAATTTCTTATCCATTGAATAGTCCACCCTTCAAATCGCTCTCTCTCCAGTTTAGAGATAAGGATGTGGCGGGGGACCATGTCGAAGGCCTTGCACAAGTCCAGTTAGATGACATCAGACACCTTCCCTTTGTCCAACAATGCCATCACTCCATCATAGAAGGCCACCAGATTGGTCAGGCATGACCTTCCTTTGGTGTAGCTGTGCTGGCTGTCTCATATCACCCGCTCATCCCTCATGTGCCTTAACGTGTCATCCAGTAGGATCTGTTCCATAATCTTTCCAGACACAGAGGTGAGGCTCACTGGCCTGCAGTTCCCTGGGTCCTCCTTCCCCCCTTTCTTGTAAATGGGAGTGACATTTCCCTTTTTCCTATCACGAGGGGCTTCATCTGACAGCCATGACTTTCCAAACATGATGGAGAGCAGCTTGACAACCACATCAGCCAGCTCCTTTAGGATCCTGGTATGCACGTCATAGAATCATAGAAACACCAGGTTGGAAAGGACCTACAAGATCATCTAGTCCAACTGTCCTCCTTTTACCATCGCTACCCACTAAGCTACTAAGTCATATCCCTTAGCACCTCATCCAGGCGCTTCTTGAACAGTGCCAGGGACGGTGACTCCACCACATCCCTAGGCAGGCCATTCCAGTGCCTGACCACTCTTTCAGCGAAAAAGCTTTTCCTTATATCTAACCTAAATTTCCCCTGGTTCAACTTGTGGCCATTCCCTCTTGTCCTGTCATTAGTTTTGTGGGTGGAGAGGCCGACCCCCTCCTCACGACAATCTCCCTTCAGGAAGTTGTAGAGTGCGATGAGGTCTCCCCTGAGCCTCCTCTNTCCTCCCAACTTGGTGTCATCTGCAAACTTACTGAGGGTACACTCAATCCCCTTGTCTAGGTCATCAATAAAGATATTAAATTAGATATGTCATCCAGCCCCATACTCTTGTAGACATTTGGTCTCGTGAGGCAGTCTTGGACTTCCTCTGCCCTTATAGTGGGGGGTATTTACTCCCCCAGTTCCCAGCTACAGGTTCAGAGAAGTGAGGTTCAGGAACATGAGAAATATGAGAATCCTGGCTTCCAGTGAAGACTGAGGCAAAGAACTCATTAAGGACCTCAGCCTTCTCAATATCTACGGTAGCCAGTTTTCCTTTCTCATTTTCCAAAGAAGGTATGCTCTCTTTGGCCTGTTTCTTCGTGGCCAATGTACTGATAGAATCCCTTGTTGTTGTTTTTAACATACCTCACCAAGTTCAGTCCCATCTGTGCCTTGGCTTTCCTAATCACCTCTCTGCAAGTCTGGACAGCATCCCTGTATTCTTCCCAGGTGACACACTCTTGTTTCCACAGCCTGTTCCAGCCCTTTTTTTCCCTCAGTTTGACCAGCAGGTCCTTGCCAAGCCATGCTGTTTTTATGCCTCCTCCAACTGCTTTCTTATTCTGAGGGATGGAGAGCTCTCACACTCTCAGAAAGGCATCCCTAAAGAGCTGCCAGCTTTCCCCTAGTCCTTTGTCTCTAAAAAGAGCTTCCTAGGAGATCTCACCCAACAATTCCTTAAACAGCCTAAAGTTCACTCTCCTGAAATTCAGGGTCCTGACCCTACTCTTTACCAGGCCCACGTTCCTCAAGATTACAAATTCAACGAGGGCATGGTCGCTGCAGCCCAGGCTGCCTCCAAACTTAATCCCTTTAACGATCTCCTCTGTATTGGTGAGCACCAGCTCTGCATTGATTTTCAACTAGATCTATTATTCTGTACAAAACCACAATGGTGACCCTTGCTTTTGTTTAAATTATAGAGAAGTATGCAGGAAAATTCCTTCCCTTCTATTTCAGCCCTCTTACTTGAATTAATTATCTACCCTAACCCTAACCCAAAATTACCAAGAATTAAAATACAAAATGCTGTCTTTGTTTTTAAGTATATTAGTTGTGAATTAGCTGTTCTTTCTCTCACAAACATATATAGACATGTACAAACAGATATGTCTTTCTGTATGAATTACCTTAGATGTTCTTGCACATTGGTAAAAGATTTTATGTCTATGTTTAAAAATAAAATGCTGTTCCTTTCCAGTTTTTGAGTAAAGTGAAGAAATTGCTTGCCCTAAAGGCAAGTTTCCCAGGTGTGGGTCCTAAGCAGAGTGAGGAACCTTTTTGCAATGCTAATTGAAGTACCTAATCAAGATCTAGATCACAGAGTACTTCATTTGTCAATCTCTATGTACTAAAAGCCATTAAAAAAGGCTTTTTTTCTTTCCTTCTCTTTTTATATCTTGTCTGTTTACTTATGTAACTTCAAGTAAACTACTTCCTGACAATTAATCAGAAAGAAGAAAATACAGCAGACTTGTACTTTGGACATTCTGTAATATAAATGTAAATAATGATAGTGAAACTAAGAATCCTGAATAAGTGCTACGTAATTCATTGCTTTAAAGTAGTGCTTCTCATGGTCTTTCCTTAACAGAATGCTTTTCCATTTGAATAAAAGATATATTCACCCTTTTATAGGTGAGTACTTTGGAATTGGATCAATAAACCAATTTGATTGATAAAGCAATTCAGAGAAAGAAACTCCTGACTATTTAGGTACTCACACCTCTAAACAGCAAAAATCCCTCTCTCTCCAAGAGAACCTCTACTTCAAATCTGCTGTGAAACCTACTTTCAAAAATGAAGGCACTGAAAAATGTTAAACAATGGGCTCAGATTAAAATATTTGCAGCGCAAATAACTCCCATTCTGCCCCCCAAAATCTCTGGCACTAATAATGGTCTTTAGATTCCTATAAAATTTTCTAGTCTGTTACTTTAACTTCTCGCATATGAGTTAGTCCTTAAGCCCCTTGGAAAATGTTCATAACAAGCAAACAGTCATTACTAGAAATAGTTCCAAGCCAAAGGTTTCTATAGCCTCAGGAAGAGGGTTTAGGATTTCACAGTCTTTTCTGGATATACTCGTTTACTCACATTCAGGAGATTTCTGTATTATCATCTGCTGGATGTAAAATCTGTTATTTTTGTGGCCACTCTCTTTTGAGGTCATAGGGCTGGAACAACTCCTAATAAGAGAGTGAATGAACAGTTGACATCATAGATTTGAATGTGGAATCTCTTACAATAATAATTAAATGTGGCCAGATTCTTTCATTTAAAAAAAAAATTGTAATCTTTGATGGTTTATTTTTCTGTTCATCTTTTTCTCTTTCAAATTGTTGTTTTATCCTTCCTCTTCCTTGTGTAATGGAGTCCAGAAAAATAAGATGAATGAATTTTAACAAAATTTCTGATAAGAATTTTTTTTAAGTTTTCCTTATCTAAATATTGTGTTTTGACTCAACCAATTCTGTGCACACATAATCCACAAATGCTTCTGTGAAGAAATAAGTTATTTTTAATCAGAAAAGAAACTGAATGAAAGAATACTGTTAGATCTTTCATAGTCTGAGTCCAGTCTTTGTTTATGAACCATGTATTTTAAAAAATTAACCTCTGACAAAATTAATTTGATTTCCCTACAGCATGCCCTTGTGTTACACATGACTAAGAATTTTTTCATACCCTATTTCCAAGAACATTTTTGAAGTGTGTTACTGTATTTTAACTAGTAGAGACTGAGAATGACCTGGAAATGTCAAACATGTTTTCAAGTCTGGAGTGAATGAGTTTTGGCTTCCAGGCTGATCAGAAATCAGGCACAGTAGAAGTACTCAGTTCTGTCTCTTTTTCTCAGTTCTCCTCTTACCAGACTGGTTAGGTTTAACTGTAAAACAATATGATTTAAAATCTTGCTGTCCTGTATGTGTAACTATCAAAAATGAATTCAGTCAAAGGTCAGACACAATAGCTATTACATTCAAATTTTAAGGCATAGTAAAATGTGCACTATATAAGGTCAACTAAGAACTTCAGAAATCAATCCTGACAGGAATAGTGTTCAAAAATCTTGTACACGGTCTTGCAGACTCATTACAGACTGAGAATGCATATATGGGCAGATATTGTCTGTAAGCTGACAGGCAGTAACTTGATGGTATATGCAAACTGTGAGACAGTAAATAAATGAAAATTTTAAATGAAAAAACACATATCAGAAAACAGTGAAGAGAGTGGCTAACAAGTAGATTCAGCTTTTAAAAGTGTTCATGTTCTGAGTTTACGTTCGTTGACCACCTGCTTGATGATTTAATGAAAAACTGGGCTTCACATTCCCATTGTGTGAATCTTAATATGTTCCTCATTTTTATAGTTTTCCAGTTGAAGAAATGTTGCACTCCAAACTAGAATACAATACAGTGAGTTTTCCACTTTCATATGTTCACTGCAATTAGAAATTTTGTTGTTCTTTTGATCTAATATTCTTAAAATAAAAAAAAAATAATTAAAAAGAGAAGATTTTATTCAGAAACCTCTTTAAAAGAAACTTGTCTTTACTTAGAAATCAACAAAAGAATATATCAGCCCCAGAAAGTAATATTTAGGGTAGTTATGAGAAAGTTTTCAATTTTAAGTATATGTCTCGATACAGTAGCAAGAACATTAATGATATGTAAAAAGATTTAGTTTTCTCAGTTAAAAAGTTTTTCTCCTATAAGCATTATAAATTTAGAAGTTAAATTATATACTAAAGTTTTACAGCTCTATAATTTTGGACATGCTTGATCTATAGAGAATTTGTTATTGTATTCCCTTATCAAAATATTTTATTATTGATGTCAAAAAGGGCAAGTCTAACAATGAAACAATGTTGATGTAAAATGAACAGCATTATAATTTTAATGTGCCTCAATCATCTGGGAGGTTTTAAAAAAGTAGGATGGAGAGATCTACAGAAATATCTTAGCACATCAAAATATGTCTGTTGAAGAACTAGGACAATGGTACAGATTTCAAAAGTAAAAAAAAACAAAGCTTTATTTATACCATATTGTTTTCATTTTAAAACAAAGAGGATAATGACATGTCCTGTACATTTATTAAAGTAAGATGTTTAATGTAAATGAGTTAACATTTTAGATACTCTGGAGGAAAAGAGAAACTATGCAGCAAATTCAGCAGGTATTATAATTCCTTCTATTTATGTTATTTTTTGTTAATTTAGAAGACATAGTGCCTTTAGCTATATATCAGTATCTCTTGGACACAAAACACACTCATCTCTTATCTTCCTTAATCAAGATGAGGTCATTTCATGCCTCACCAATTTATGACAGTGCTGGACAAAAATGGTCAGTTAATACACAGGTAACAAGAAGTAGCTGGAATATCACATCACACCAATAACTCGCTTTCTTATTACTCAGTTTCAAACTTACTGGCATTTTTAAAGATTAATTGGTTAGGCCTAACTTTCTTAGAGCTTGACCTTCATCTCACTCCACAGTGTAATGTCTATGAGTAATACAACAAAATGAGTGATTGTACTTATTTCTGAATAGGACTTCTTCTTTTAAAATAATCTAAAACTAAGTTATGCTGCTCTGAATATTTTTAAAAGCAGTGGAGCTATTCTAAACCTACAGGACTAATGATCAAATTGGCAGCTGTGCATCCTATAATATAAAAATCAGATTGTTTTTCATCTCAGAATATTTTAATTGAAATAGCAGGAAGAAAAATGCTTTCTTTCTGTTCTCCAGGACACAAATATTCTTCAGATTGACTGTAAATTATCTATATGAGCCGTGACATCAAGAAATGGTTCAGCCTGCAGCATTCTTAATGCATTGTTCATATGAAGAATTTAACTGTTTTTAGGATACACAATTCCTTTAGCATGTTGCAGTGCAGCATCACAGTTGGCTTCAATAAGAAGTGCTTCTGAGCTCATTAGCTGTTTATTCCCTTGAGTAATCAAAATTTGTTACCTTAATTGACTCTGAGCAGTATATATCTCAATCATACCTTGTAATTAAATGCTTCAGTTTCATCATGCTAACAAAAGGTTCTTTTTATTCTGACTTCACTTGCAGTATGTTCTGTTTGCTCTTATGCTACAGCTTCTTTAATTACAAAAGAATTTAGAACAATAGCTGTTCAAATAAACCCTGAGCATTCTAAAAATGTATTTCTTCCACTGTTTGTTAGGTATGTGATTTAAATACACATCTAAGAACCAATTAAAAATATAAGAAGTAAAAGAAAGCCTTTCAAGTTATGTAGAATTATGCACTGCTGTTGCTCCGAAAGTAATGCCTCCTGTTTTATTTATATTGATTCATCATACCAGGTGGATGTTGGTGGTACGACAATAGAGGTTGAGCCTTCCCACCTATAGTTCGTGAAATCTGTTGCCATGCAAGAGGTGGCAGGAGAGGAACAACAGATGGCAGCATTCTGACAAAATGGTGTCTGACGTGGAAGTGCACATGAAGTGTGGATTTGAGGAAAACATTGCATCCATTGACTGATTCTTGCTCAACTTTTATGGAAAACAGTCACTGGATGTTAGCAGAGTGAGGTAGTGGGTGTTGTGTTTCGGGAATGGCGATAGTGATGTGAATGACAAGCCACATTCCAGATGGCCATGAAGATTTTTACGAGCACAGCATGAAGACTCTTGTTCATCGTTGGCAAAAATGGTGGTGACTATGTCGAAAACTAGTGTTTTGTAGCTGAGATTTTTTTTTCTATCAAACGGTGTTCTTGTGCTCTTTGTATCTGCTGTAGTTTCCATGGAAATAAGCAGGAGGCATTATTTTTGGAGTGACCTATGTTTATTTATTGTCTGGGGGAAAACTAGTCTGCCCTGAAACTGATAACTTCAATCTGCTTTGCTAGCAATTTGGAATGTACATTTCTGATGTGCTTTGTGCAAAACCAATAAAAATAGATCTCTTACAGAAAAGAATTCATTTAAATTGCAGTGATATTTACAAATTCCAACTAAGATTAGAATGCATTCTACTAGGTCTGGTACAAACGTATTTTTAAGTGATTAAGCAAGTGCTGAAGGACAAGAGAGATGAAGAAAGCAAAGAATTTTAAGTGGTCTGTCCAAAAGCACACATACAAATATTATGATAGATATACAGCTTATAGACTCTTAAAATCATAGAATTATAGAATAGCTCAGGTTGGAATGGACCTTAAAGACCATCCAGTTCTAATCCTTCTTCCAGAGGTAAGGTCACCTCCCACTAGATTGTGCAGCCCAGGGTCCTACCCAACCTGATCTTGAATTCCTCCAGGGATGGGGCATCCACAACTTCTCTGAACAATCTGATCCAGTTGCCTCTGGATTATAAACTTCCTTCAAGTAATGGAAGGCCACAATGATGTCTCCCTGGAGCCTTCTCTTCTCCAGGTTGAACAAGACCAGCTCCCTCAGCCTTTCCTCACATGAGGGGTGCTCCAGCCCTCTGATCATCTTCATGGTCCTCCTCTGGACCTGCTCCAACAGCTTCACATCCTTCTCATGCAGGTGGCCCCAGGCCTGGATGCAGTACTCCAGGCGGTGCCTCATGAGGGCAGAGTAGAGGCGGAAAATCACCTCCGCTGTCCTGTTGGCCACCCCTCTTCTGATGCAGTCCACGATAACACTGGACTTCTGGGCTGCAAGCACACACTGCTGGCTCATGCCCAGTCTTTCACTCACCAAGACACCCAAGTCTGCTTTCAGGAGGGCTGCTCTCAATGAGTTCTTCTCCCAGTCTGTATACCTATCTGGGACTTGCCACCAAAGTGTTGCACTTGGCCTTGTGCCTCATTTAAGTTCATGTGAGCCCACTTTGAAAAGCCTGTCCAGGTCCCTCTGGATGGTATCCCTTCCTTCTGCTGTGTCAACTGTACCACTCAGCTTGGTGTCATCAGTAAACTTGTTGAGGATGCACCCAATCCCAGTGTCTATATCATTGATAAAAATGTTGAAGAGCACCAGTCCCAAGACTGGGCCCTAGAAGACACCACTCATCACTGGTCTCCACCTGGACACAGAGCCATTCACCACCACCCTCTGACTGCAATCATCCAACCAATTCTTTGTCCATCAAATAGTCCACCCTTGAAATCTATATTTCCTCATCCCACATGTGCCTTAACAGGCCTTCCAGGAGGATCCAGTCCATGATCTTCCCAGGCACAGAGGTGAAGCTCACCAGCCTCTTGTTCCCCAGGTCTTCCTTTCTCTCTTTCTTAAAAATTGAGGAGGTGTTTCCCTTTTTCTAGTCACTGGAGACTTTTTTTGACAGCCATGACTTTTCAAATTTGATAGAGAGTGGCTTGGCAATCACATCAGCCAGTTCCTTCATGACTTCACAATGCATGTCATCTGGCTCCATAGGCTTGTACACATTCAACCTTGTGAGGCAGTTTCAGGCTTGCTCCCCTCAGTGGGAGGGGATTTCACTGCCCTGACTCCTGCCTAGCAGTTCAGTGACACAAGTGGTATGGGAAGCCTGATTGCCTCTGAAAACTGAGGCAAACAACTTGTTGAGCACCTCAGCTGACTACAAAACTGTCGTAAACAGTTCCGCCTTCTCATTTATCAGATGGGTACACCCTCCTTTGCCTGTCCTGTCTCAGCAAAGTACCTGTAGAACCTTTTATTATTTTTTCTGCCTCCTTCAAGATTTCTTATGCTGAGGGATAGAAAGATCTTGTGCTCTCAGAAAGATGTCTTTAAAGAGTTGCCAGATCTATTTTTTTTAATGTGTTCTTAAGGACAATTTCCCAGGAGATCTCATCCCATAATTCTTTCAACAGCCATAATTTCTCTTTTCTGACTTTCAGGGCCCTGACTCTGCTCTCTTCCAGGCCTACATTCCTCAAGACCATGAACTCAGATCAATGTTCACTAGCCCAGACTGCCTCCAATCTTAACCTCTTTAACAATCTCCTCTGCATTGGTGAGAACCAGGTCCAACAACACTTCACCTCTGGTTGGTTTGTCCAACACCTGGACCAGGAATTTATCCTGAATACACTCCAGAAATCTTCTGGATTGCTTGCAGCCTGCCATTCTGCTTTCCCAGCAGATATCAGGGTGGCTAAAATCCCCCATCAGGACAAGAGCCTGCAAGCGTGATGCCTCTTGCAGCTGAAGCAACATGCCCTCATGAACAGACTCCCTTTGATCAGGCAGCCTGTAGTAGACCCTGACCACCATATATCTCTTATTGGTCCAGTCCCTAATTTTAAGCTCTCAGCTTGATTATGGATGTTTTTTAGAGGCAGCTCTTTGCAGTCTATTCACTTTTTAACATGGAGGGCAACTCCCTCACACTTCCTGTCCTACCTATTCCTTCTAAAAGAATTGTGGTCCTCAGTCTTAGTATTCCAGTTGTGTGATTCATCCCACCATGTTTTTGTAACATCAAGAGCATAATACTGGAGCACATTGTTAGATTACTGATACTGTTGAGTGCCATAAGCAGATAAGCTGTACTATAGAAGGCTTGAATTCTGTGCTTGCTCAGGTCCATTCTCTTTTTGCAAACATCCATTACACTCACTGTTGGAAACAGGGTGTTTAGTTAAATGAGCATTGTGGCTGTTTTATGTTTACTGACATTTCTTCAGTATGTAGACTAGAAATCTGATCTTATTTCTGCTATTTGCTCCAAATACTCTCTATTTCTTTACACTTTTTAATGCCCAAAAGTCTGTGGTTGATTGGGACTTCTGATCTCTCCTTGCAGTATCAATACTGATTGATTTGATTTAAAACTTTATACATATTTACTTATCATCAACATCAACAACAACAGCTATGTATACAAATGCATTTGTTATTTGCTGTTCTCACAGAACTGACATAACTGTAAAGTTACATGAACAAATAAGTATAAGAAAGTGTAGCAGATGTTTTATCAGGTGCAGAATCCTAGCCAACAGCTAAAATATCCATGAAGCTATTCTAGCAATCTTATAATCATCTAGTACAGTTTGGAAGGCATTTGTCATGCACACTGCTTGTAATATATTCCATCTGACATGGAAACTACAGTACACAGGGATGATTAAATCCTAATCTGGATTACAGTACTCCCTAGATACTCGGAGGTTCAGAACCAGGCTCATGAAGGTTAACTATCACTGATGGCTGAGAGACTCTTCGGCAAGCCATCTGAAACTAGTCTGGCCAAGATGTTCTCCCTTACCGTTTCCGAGATGCATTCACCAACAGTTGAATCCGCAAGATAAATCTAACAAATACTCTCTTGCAGACTGAGCATGCGAGCAATCAGGCTCTTCTTTAACTGAAGTAGTGTTTCTAGCTGGTTTGCTTGCTCCTTGATTAAACTGGTTGTATGGTTGCTTCTCTATTGTTCTGATATGTAGTGGAAGCATTACAATTTAAACAGCCAGTGAAGGATGTGTTCACACAGGAAAGCTTCAGACTTATTTAAGAGTTTCTGGTGCCACCAAAGTTTGGTGTAAAGATGAAAGTGCCCACATGAGTGTCCATTCTACTATCCTTTTATGTTAAGCTGGTGACAGGCACTAGAATGAGGATGTTGCCAATAACTGTTTCCTAAATGCAGTGTTGATAGAGAAACAGCTTCCTTTGAATTAGCTGTAGGTCAAGACAGGAGAGATCCTCATGCAAGATAAAAATAGTATGATGTGAGAAAGCAGTTGCTAACTTTTTCTGCCTCTCAGTGTCTGATTCCTCCTCAGGCTTGACTCTGACACAACAGTCGCAAAGACAGTAAATTCAAACCTGGCTCAGCTATGTAAGGAATTCCCTGTTCCTGATCTCATGGAGAATTTTGTTGCTAAAAATAGGGAAGAAATAATTTTCATATTATTTTACACACTTAACGCCTCTCTGGTGCAGGGGTATGAATCTCTATTGTTTCTTATTTAAAGCTATGAGCAAACTACCATCTGGCCTAAATGAAGGAACATAAATCATAAGTCATTAAATCCCTTTCATTTTTTCAAATGCTAGTATAGATACATCATTTTATGTTTTGCAATATTTATAATGTTTCCTACAATAAGTACAGGTATATTTAGGTAAAGCTGCAGTGATATCTACCTACCTGGGATCAGCATGATATTAATCTCCTGTGATTTTTTACATTAACTACTTCCCTAGCACAGAAGCACCAATGAACACAAGCTTTTTAAATACATGTACAGTTCAGCAGATGCTGGGCTTCTAAGCAGCGGGAAGATCAAATAATGTTGACTAAAATAATTTTATATTACATGTTTTGGTAATATTTCACCAGGCCCTCTGTACCCTGGGGTATACTCCTACGAAGTGTTTACAGTTATGATGAGCACTGGAACACCACATTTTAGCAAAACATTGAACTTAGTTATTGAAAGAACATTTGTTTTTTTCTGGAAAGGATTGGCTTACTGGATATACAAGAGATGATGTCACAACGGTTAAATATTTCTGAAATATTTTCAAATTTCTTTGTGTCTGATCTTTTATCTAAGCAACTGGAACAAGTGTGGAATTTTTAGTTAAAATAATTTTAGTTAAAACAGTTTATTAATTAGAAAGCAGTTTAAGACATTATAGCAAATTATAAGAATTTAAAGCAAATTTTATTCATGCCTTTGCAGCAACAAAGATACACAAGTTCTAGCAGATTTCCTAGGGGTAGTTTACCTGTCTTTCTGAATCATGTTCCATGAGGATAGTAGGATTATTTTTTTTATTTCATATGTATTTTTCAAATCATCTTTGCTGAAATCAAGTGTTATTAGTTTCTGATATTTTTGAAAACAGTTTTCACTCTTTCACTCAGTCTTTCCACACACTTACTAATTTCTGTTGTGTTAGTTTGATGACTACTCTATGGTTACTCTGATGGCTACTCTAAAAGTAATGTCTCCTATTTTACTACGTTGGCTCACGATATCAGAGGTGGATTTTGATGGCATGGTAGTAGCGGTTGAACCTTCCCATTGACATTCTGTTACATTTTGTCACCATGTGACAGATGGCAGCAGAAGGGCAGTCTGACAAAATGGCATCTGACATGGAAGTGTGTATGAATAAAGATGTGGAATTGAATTCTCCATGAGCAAAAAGTTGCACCCATTGACATTCATTGATACTAGCTGAATGTTTATGGAGACAAAATAGTGTATCTGAGTACAGTAAGGCAGTGGCGGTGTGTTTCAGCAGTGGCGACAGCAACAGCGTGTCAAGTCCACTGGTGCAGATTTTTAAGAGTTCAGCATACAGGCTCATCACAGAATCACACAGAGAATCACAGAATTGTAGGGGTTGGAAGGGACCTCCAGACATCATCGAGTCCAATCCCCCTGCCAAAGCTCATTGTTGGCGAAAATGCATAGCTAATGGTGGTGATTGTGTTGAAAATGAGTACTCTGTAGCTGAGAATTTTCTCCATCAAATAGTATTATTGTGCTCTTTGTGTCTGTTGTAATTTCCAAGGAAATAAATAGGAGGCATTATTTTCTGAGTGACCTACATATATACAGGAGATCCATTACTGTCATTATCAAAAGTTTACCAAGAAAATTTAGGAGTGTGTCAGCTCTTTTTAATATTGTTTGTTTGTCTTTTGTATTGAGCTGAACGTGTAATTTAAACAACCAAAAGAGATCATACTTAAAATGACTTCCACAGCTTGAAGCCTTGATGATCAAGGCTATGCAAGCCAGGAGTTCTCTCACTTAATAGTTTTCTTTAAGATGAAGAAAAGTCATCCTTTTTTTCCCGTTGATGCAGTTTCACAATTAATTTTATATTGTTCCCTTTAAAGCGACAGCATAGCTTTCACCATCTCCTCTTTAGTGTGTAAACTAATAGTTAATGAGAACTGTGGTAACCATTAATCAATGATTAGAATCAATGATTTTGATTCCACCGAAAATTAAATGGGAGAAAAGGAGAAGCTTTCAATAAAATTATTAGACTGAAATCATCCACTACACATCATTTTGATCACTACACTAATGTAAAGGAGACAATTTCCAGGGTTAGGAGGGAATTGGAAGTTAGTATTGCCCCTTTTAGTATCAAGTAATCATATTCTCAAGTTTTTCTCCTTGTTCTTCACAGTTTCTGTTTCAGTTTCTGGCTTCTGCTTTTATATTCTGTGATTCTTTGCTGTTTCATACTTGACTCTCCTAGCTTCAGAAACAAAGCAGAAAAGCAACCTTCCTTTCCTGTATGGAGTTTTAAGCCTTCTAGGTACAACATGAACTGAGAATGTCTAAGTGCAAATTTTGAAGTAACAGTCCCTGGCACTCAGGAAAATTCAGATAAATTTGCTAGCATTATGTAGCTCTTGATATATTACTTGTGCCTGTATAGTCTCTCTTGTATAGGAGAACTTTGAAAAAAGTCTTTATAACGACATCGATGCTATCATCTTTTGGTTGGCATTATAAATAGAACTATTAAGGAAAATAAGTTTTGTGTGTATATGGAGTTCATTTACGCAGTATTGAGTTTTATATTAGGGTGAATGCTGCTGTCTGCATAATAAAGATTTGAAAGATTATTTTGTATTTTATAAAGCTGTAGATGGTGTTAGGGGTATGAGGTTTATTATCTTACCTTAGTATTTATATTTGTAATACACAAGAACAAACCACATAGGTTGATTTTTTAGATTACTACTGGTTTGCATTAAAGCTGTAAAATTTTAATTCTGATCTTCAATTTTATAATTAAACAGTAAAATTATATCAAAAAGCATTTACAATAATCACCTCACATAGCTTCTTCTCCAGTGGATTACAGGTGGTGTAACTACTACTTCCTATGAGAGTATATACACTGCAGTATTTATACTGCAAGGAGGATCTGGTTAGCATCTGAATCTCTATTGTACTATGCATGCATATGTGTAACCATAGCACAATCATTGTTTTAAAATATTCCATGCAAGTCATATCATTTATGTGATTTTATATATTTGAGACCAGTATGTCATTCTCTGTTTTGACATATCTTATCCAGTACTTCTCTGAATATGAGACAACTTTCATAAATAAAAATATCTACTATACTTCACCTGAGTATATATATATTGTATGTACTAATGTGTTTATTTGCAAATATATTCTAGACTTCTCCAAATTTTTTCAAAATAATATACAAATTATATTTCTATTTTTATGAATTTTGATATGTTGCAAATAGTAGTAGTAGTAGTAATAGTAGTAGTGGGTTCAGAAAAATAAGGTACATGGTACAAGGCATAAGGTACAAGGACTGTGTCTTGCCCAGAAGTCCTTTTTCTTCTTTTGATTAAAACATATGGTTTATTCATGTTTTATGAGTGCATTGCTTACTCTTTCAGTAAATATGAACTGTTCCTTACAGTTCCAGAATTTTATAACAAACTGAGTTTTCTTGCATCATGATGCTGTGGAAAATCAACCTTCTTAAAAAAGAAATATTTTTCTTTACAGTAATCTGATCATCGGTGAAGCAGACTACATAACGACTGCAATGCAGGAAGAAAAACAAAAATCTATTATGATCTGATGCTCCCTCCTGCAGTAAGATCAAAGTTAATTCTACCTCATATTAGCAAACATTTTGTCTTGCTACAATACATCAGATCTCATTAAGGATCTTATTATCATACTTAAGAAAGCATGAAGGAAAAATTAGACAATTAAAAGAGTGGTGTTTATTTGATCCAGAATAATTCTTCATTTGTAAGAACAGCATTTTGGTGCATTTGAATTATTATGATCTATCTTTCTTTTTCAACAATCCTTCCTTTTGATAACTAGGCTGGTAAGCAGTTAAACTGCAAACTCTTAGCTCTGAAAAAAATGGAATTACATACTGAGCTATTGGGAACTCATTCTTCACAAAGGTGAGAATCAGATGTTCTCCTTGATCTCTTTGTTTGTATTTGATTGTTATTGTCTCCAGGAAACAGAATAAGGAGATTAATGTAAAATGGCTTTCTTTTTTTTCCTAAACTATTGTAAAAAATAACAAAAATATGGACAAAGGAAGGATCTGATTCACAGTCTTTGAAATCAACCTGATGCTTTCTTGTTGTTCTTGGTATTTTGAATGAGGCAATACACACATGAATGTAAATTCACATTTAATAATAATAAAATAATGAAATGGATGCGTGTGTTGAATAATAAGAATACATGCATGAGAATACAGGCAGGTTTATCTTTGAATAAACTAATCAACTGACAAAAGAATCAATGAAGCTGTGTAAGAAAGTTCAACATATCTTGATATCAAATTATGCTTGTGTTTTTAAACTATTTTTTACCATGGTTTACATTAACAGAATACAAAGTATATCATACTATTTAAACATTCTGAGATGCAAAAATCCTAAAATGTATTAGTAGCCACAGAAAGTATATTTCTCATGTGTTTTATTTAGTGATGTAACTTAATTACTTCCCAACTTTAACCAAAGAGTGATTTATTAATGGCCTCATTTTATTCTCCAAATATATTTCATTTTCCATGTTTACTATTTTTTTGCTGTGCCAATGCAACTCTTTCTCACTATTTCAAAATTAACATAGATTAATTTGGTTGTGACTTTCAAATGGGAACTTTCAGGCCAGATGAAACACAAAAATGTATAGTAGTAAATGTACACAATGAGAAAGGTATCTTGTATGGATCTTTCCTGGGCTGTGTATAATACTTCATCTATTTGCTCTTTTCCTTAAGATTCTTATGTTTACTAAATGAGTTATGGCTCAATTAGACTGAAACATATGTTTGTGTGATGTAAGTGCTGTTGAAGATACTTCTGTGCAGCAGGAAATACATATAAGCTCCCTGATCACAAAAAGACGTAACTTTCTTTTCAATCAGCTTGTACTGGTACCAGGTTTCTGCAGTCTCTGCCATTTACGTTAGGAAATGGATTTCTGCCATTACTGCTTAATGTTCATTCCTGTCCGCAGAAGGTATTTGAAACAGGTTTTTACATTTTTTACCATAATATTGAGGTTCTATGATTTTTTTGCATTTGTGTCCTTTTCCATCCAGTATTTCATGGAGGCAACTTTCCTTGTATGATGAAAGAAAAACAGCTTAGAGACTAACCTGATACTAATCCTCATGAGCTGTAGGATTCACATTTGATACCGGTCTGGAAGCTGCTTTATCATTTTGTATGTTGGAGTATCAATTTATGATAGGCAGCAAAGTATTATATATATATATTTTAAATATCCATGTTGTTTCTTAGCGTAGTTAAAGGTACATTAGTATAATAGTTGCGATACATGTACTGAGAAATGTCAATATTAACTTTCATATACTTTATTAAGAAAATGATAAAAATGTATATTCATACATGACAGTCCATGGCGTCAGACACTTCTGATGCTCAGTCATTTTCCGTAGTATGCAATGTGTCATTTGTCCCCGGCCCTAAAGAACATAATGCTTGTATGTTGATTCTTCATCATTATCCATAGTTGACAAAACCAGTAGCATCAAACAAAAAGAATTTCACATTAATGCACAGATTTTTAACATACTTTTATATTTAAATATAATTGATTTACATTTCACCTTCTATGTAATGAAGTTCATGAAATGTGTTTTCTTCGTATACCTGCAGTGCAATGTTTGAGGGTTAAGTTTAATGCTACTTCCAATATGTGCTGCTAATACAACTCAGAAATTACAGGAAGAGTACCCATACATCAATTTCTTTTTAAGAGTTATGAATAATCATTCTCCTAATTACAGAAGAAAGGAGAATAATCCAAACAATATCTAGGATATAATTTTCTGAGTCAAACTACAGTAAAGATAATGGACTATTTGCAGCAGATTCTGGCAGAGATAGCTAAATCTCCATACCCTCCATCTTTGCTGAGGTATTGAAAAATCATAGAATCACAGAAT
>WBMW01006382.1:55001-175595 GCA_013396635.1 Penelope pileata | reverse complement strand
CTGGCTCAGGCAGCCGGGGCCCCGCAGGGTGTGNGGCTCAGGCAGCCGGGGCCCCGCAGGGTGTGCTTGCAGCAGCAGAGGTGAGTGGTGCGGGGACATGGCCCCAGGGCAGCTGGCAGTGAGCAGGGGCCGGGAAGGTTTGCTGCTGAGGGACAGGGGCACTGCTGCTGACTGCCCCTGGGTGACCTTGGCTTCTCTCTCTCTTTTGCAGCATGACACCTTCTGCCCACTGCAGCACCAGGGAGGGGAGCAGCTTCCCAATCTCAGCTCTCCCCAGCCCACCGCACAGCCTGGCGCCATGGAGGTGCCATCAGACTGGACCTGCCTCGTCTGCTGGCAGAGGCGGGACGATGTCACCTGGGTGACCCCCTGTCTCCACCAGCTCTGCTATGGCTGTGCATTCTGGTGGGCACAGAAGAAGCCATGTTGTGCCGTCTGCGGGCACAAGATCAAGATGATCCGATACTCTCTGAGGTCGGATGACGATTACCTTGAGTGCTCTGTCCCACAGCCCGCAGCCCACTCAGGTGACGGCCTGCAGGACACGCAGAGGCCTGCAGAGCTGGTGCTCCTGCCTCCTGAGCACCGATTTCCACCCGAGGTCTGGGCTGTGTTTTTCCAGCAACATCCAGAAGACCTCAAACCCCTGCTGCAGTGGATCCAGCAGGAGAATGGGAAGCTCTCCGTCAGTGACTGGTGGGAGGTGCTGGTGGAACAGACTGCCAACCTGGGATTTCTGTGTACATTTGGGCTCGACGAGGCGGCCCTGTTGCGGGAGCTGCGGCCGTTACTCAGCGACCTCACGGCGCAGTTTGTGAGGCAGCTGATCACCATGGCCGCAGCCCTACACGGCCCACAGATCCGCCGGCAGCGGGACCGCCGGGACACCCCTGCTGCAGGAGGGCAGAACAGCCCTGGGGCCACCCCCCACCATGCTGCATTCCATCTGGGGCCTCCTGCCTCCGGCCCGAGCCGCTACACCAGCCCTGCAGGCCCTGCAGGCCCTGTGTCCCCAGAGGAGGAGCCGCAGGAGGAGGCACAGGAGGAGCCGGGGCAGGAGGAGGCAGCAGGGCCCTCCACCCAGGGCAGGGACTGCTCCCGTGGGGGGGTCCTGGTGCCCCCCGAAGAGGAGGGCTGGCAGCAGCCCCCAGGCCTCAGCCCTGCCCCGCAAGAGGCAGCCCTGGCAGCGGCACTAGGCCGGCACCCTGCTGCCAGGCAGACCATGGCTCAGAGGGGCTGGGAGGCGAACGTCTGCCTCTCAGTCTGCTTCTGAGAGAAAATAAGAATTACAGAAAAGAAAGAAAAAGNCACCATGCCACCTTCCATCTGGGGCCTCCTGCCTCCGGCCCGAGCTGCTACACCAGCCCTGCGGGCCCTGCGTCCCCAGAGGAGCCGCAGGAGGAGGCACAGGAGGAGCCAGGGCAGGAGGAGGCAGCGGGGCCCTCCACCCAGGGCAGGGACTGCTCCCGTGGGGGGGTCCTGGTGCCCCCCGAAGAGGAGGGCTGGCAGCAGCCCCCAGGCCTCAGCCCTGCCCCGCAAGAGGCAGCCCTGGCAGCGGCACTAGGCCGGCACCCTGCTGCCAGGCAGACCATGGCTCAGAGGGGCTGGGAGGCGAACGTCTGCCTCTCAGTCTGCTTCTGAGAGAAAATAAGAATTACAGAAAAGAAAGAAAAAGGCTCGGTGTTGTTGCCCAGGCAGTTGGGGTTGCTGTCCCTACACATGCTGGTCTCTCCCGCTTCTGGTCCTCGGGGAGGCCACAGGGTCACAAGTTTATTTCCAGAAACCAGCCAGTCACGACTGTGCTAACAAAACAAGTGTGAGCCCCAACGGACTGAACTTTTACAACCTCATTTTAAGCAAATGTTTTTCAGACTTCAATCATTTTGATGATTACTCTATGGTTCCTTTCCAGATTATCATATACATATAGATGGGCATGAACATGTCCTACAGTTGTTACCCTGGAAGCATGGAATAATTCGGTATCATTTTAGTATGTGATGACCTCTACAGTCGCTGGCAGGTCTGAAAGAGAATCTCCTGTAGCTCCAAACATAAAGAAACTATTGGGCCTTGGCGTTTTCAGACCAAAGGAAATGCTCTGCAAGTAGCTCTGTGCGCACTCCTTCAGCTAATATGGACTCAACGCATGTGAAGAGCTGCAGTGGTCCCACAATGATTTTTAATTAATTTACTCTTGGATGCTCATGCTTCCTTGCTTGACATTTCAGCAGTCACTTCCTCTAATTTTACCAGAGCTTTATGAATTTTTTTTACCAGAGATTTATGAATACTATTCCTACTGTTCTCACCTGTATGCTGCAGTGGAGAGGGCCTCAAGCAGCGCTTGCAGCCCTGTGCTGTAGCCAGTTGCCACTATTCTCAAAAGCTAATGTGAGGGACGTGAAGCTGATGTCCCTGCGCTCCCTCTGGAGATGGATCCTCCAGAAGACAGTTCACAGCACCCACACCACTCTGAACTGACCCCCAGGGGTGTCTGTCTACTCGCTGACTGCAGAAAGAGTCAAGAAGCTGAGCAGCACCAGCTACCAGCAAATTCTGCAGCTTCCTCCACCCCCATCCCGTATCTCCAGGCTCCAAGGACAGAGGTCACTTTCTTTCAACTGTCAAAGGGGGAGAATGAAAGAGGCAATGCTCACCATCACAGAGCTAGCTGCAGACACAGAAGCAGGAAAAACTCATAAGCTGGTGGCTGTTCCTCTGCATCAAGCCTTGCTCCAGTAGGAGCTGTCCTGCTCACAGGAGCTTTTTCTGCCACTGCCCCCTTCTCCAGAGCCCTGGGAGGAAGGAAAGGACTTACTGGTGTTCTTCCCTGTGATGGAAGTGATGCTCAGCCGTCGAGCCATGGTAGGAGACTTCTGCTGGGGCGGGGTACGGCACTGCTTTCCCAGCTCTTCGTCGGACGCAGAGGACACCAGCTCTCCGATGAGGATTCGCTCCAAGCTGCCGTCGTCAACGCCCTTTCCCAGCCATCGCCCACAGGGAAACCTGCCGAGAGCCCAGCACAAGCACAGGTCACCCACACAGGGAGGTAGCTTTATCTCAAAGCTAGAGAGACAGTTAGCACCTGTAAACACTGCTCACAGGCAGGAAACACTCTGCAGCCAAGAACTCTTCACAAACCAGAGTTCAGCAGGCAGTGTTCCACTGCAGCACAACTGAAAAGACCAAACCAGAGAATTACATTTGCCTTCATCTTTAGGGAAATGGAAATACTCAAAGCGTGCATGGAAGCACTGGAAAACGTGAAGTGCTGTACACTGACTTAATGGGCCACATGTAGATTTCTGCTGGGTTATTCTTCAGTTGCAACCACATTGGCAGTCCCATGTCCATGCTACCAGTGCTTGGAGCCTCATCCTCCCACTTTTCCCCACACTCTGCACCCAACCCTGAGCTCTGGAGCTCACCTCTCTGAGTGATAATTTTCCAAGTCCACATTTAGGAAGAGCATTGTTTGTTTAGCCAAATGTTTTGTAAAAACAGTGATGAGTTAGGAGATAATTTCTACCCAAGAGGAATGTACTCAAACAGAAGATTAAGGAACCATCGAAACCTTTTATTTTTTTTTGATATCCAAGTTTCTGTACATTTGTTACACTACTTAGGATATTTGAATGCTTTAAAAACAACAACAACAAATCCAAAAAAACCAAACCCTTAAGCCTAAGGATTTGTCCTAACTATCATTCCAGCTCTTGGGGTTTTAAAAGAGTTCATTTGTGCAAAATTTTACCACCCTACTTTAAACTATGAGATTTAATTATTAGATATAAAATATGAATCACTTCAAAAGCATCCGTACCATCGCTCCTATCTCAGAGAGATGTAAAGAAAGCTCTACATTCAAGCCTCATTTAATATTTATCAGATTCTTTGGCTTCAACTAGAGCTTCTGAAATGAGAGAACCGGGGGTGGGGAGACCAACCCAGCTCTGTCTGGTACCCAAATCAGCCCACACTGCTCCACTGCAGTTTTGCCCAACTGAAAAAGACGAATGCCTTCTTGCTTTTCCTAGACCAATCAGTAGGAATTCCAGACAAAGAAAATTAAAACTTGTTGCTTACTTGTATGTGTGTCCTGTTATTTCGTTTCTGACCATGACACAATCAACCAGCCACTTGGCTAGCAGCCCTGAGTTGTCATGGCCAATCTGAACAGTCGTCAGCTTCCCTAAATTCTGGCACTGAAACAAATAACAGTTTTTACTTCATTTAAAAAAACAACAGACAACACACACCCCCACCGCATGCACACATATGGTCTCAAATGTATGCTTTTCTTCAATTATTTCCTTTGATTTATACAGCAAGTATTTTCAGCCAAACCTGCAGAATCTTTTGAAAAGCAGAATAACTTGTTTCATAGTAAGACAGGAGAAAAGAAATATCGTGAAATAAAAACTGTTAAGAGGTTATGCAGAGACAACGTTCTTCGTTGTGAGAACTCACTCTGAATAATTCTGAGAAGTGTTAATTACAAATTTCTGAGTTAAGTTCACATAAAGGTGTGTCTTTGTGGAAGAAACAGACCTCAGAACAAACAGCTTTTCAAAACTGTATGTTGAGCATGCTGACCTCTGCTTAAATGGATCCACCCCACGCTACAAAGCAGCCCCTAGATCCTTCTTTATTTTCAAAAACCAGCTTGCTCATTGTTGAACAAGACAAAAATCATTCATGTGAGAATCTTAAGATCCAAGAGAAACAAAACAAGGGAAACAAGGGGCTGTGAATTCCAGTGCAATATGTAATTGTAGGTGGGGCTGGCAGCAACGGCTATTCACGTCACCTAAACACTTCCCTTACAAGACCTTGTTTTTTGTTGTCACTGCCAAACAAGTAGCCTGGGCTAACATTTTCCGTAGTGAGTGGCTACCCAAGTTGATATTTCAGGAAAAACTTCAGCCAAAAGAGTATCCCAGAACAGTATTAGTATAGCCTTCAGAAATGTTTGGTATTTTGCTTGTTAGAAACCTGGAGAACTTTTCTACAAAATATTGATGTCTGAATGAGAGTCAGGCGTCGTATCAGGAAAATAGCTTCTCTGTCTCTGTCAAAATTCACTTTTGTTTGGCAAAAGGTGTTTTTTGTTTGTTTGTTTTTTACTATTGTTGCTTAAGATCGGTCTGCATATGCTCAGTGGAGGCAACTTCAATTTTAGTAGCAGATTTTCCTACGTAATCACTGCTTACTGGATATGGCACAGCTACAGGAGCCTGACCGGGCTTTCCCTGCAGCCATCAGCTGCTTTGGGGTGCCACAAAGCCAACCTATACCTGATGGGCAGGAAGGCAGAGGGAAGCACAGAGAAGTCAAATGCAAAGAGATAAACACATTATGCACAGAGAGAAGAGCCCCGTGGGGATGGCAGCTCCACATTTTGGCGGTGGTAGCACCTGAAGCTGGGAAATTGAAGGTGGGAAACTGAAGGGCACAGACTGCCTGGTTGGAAGGTACACAGCAATGTCAGACATGGAGTGGGAGTGGGAGGAGAGGAAATTTGGGACTGGCCAGAGGCTGAAAGGGACCGTGGTGGTGCTAAGTGGGAAGACAGACTGGAATAAGGGAAATAAACTAGGAAGGGAAATGAGTCATAAGTGAGCCCGGAAAAGTAACATCAGGATGGCTGGCAAGACTTGGAAGGGAATGAGACGTGGCAAAGGGCTCGTTCCAGGTGAGGAGCCGGAGGCTGGGATAGGAGCAGCAGTGCAGCCTGTGGTTAAAAGGTGGTGTGTGCTCAAGGGAGGCTTGCGCTGAGCATGGGGTGGGTGAGCAGCACTGCTTTCCCACTTCTGAATTTACAGCTATTTTGAAAACCTGGACAGAATCTGAAATATTGTGTTCTGAAGACAATAAATCCTCACCAAGTTAACATTTGTTTGGGAGCGTATTTCAAATTGAAAAGTAAAACGGAAGGAGCGCGCACTCACCTCAAACGTCATTTCTAGGAGGTTTTTAGGAATCTGCATGACGCCCGTGTCTCCTAGCTCTCCCGAAACACAAATCCACGGGTTTGACGTGGTGATTGCATTGCTTAGTTTTTTGATGGGGATTATCACCGACCTGTAAGGGATCACTAAGAACAGGGAGGGAGGAAAAGCAGGTTAACCTGGGTTTTCCCAGCCCGGAGCCCGGGCCCAGGCGGGCGGCGGGGCCTGGCGGTGCCGCGCGGGGGTGCTGCAGGCCCGCGGCTGCCGCCATCTCAGCGCGGAGCCGGGCCCGCTGCCAGCACGGGCAGGGTGAGGGGCAGGCGAAGTGGGAAAGGGAAAGGGGGTGTCAGAAATGCTGGCGAGGCCGATGGCGGCATGGCCGACGTCTTAGATCTGGGGGTCTCCGTGGACATCCCCTCAGAATTAGCTTTAGTTATTCTTAAATGTGCACCATTCGCACCAGCTTAAGACAAAGGCCAGGTACCCATCCCCGACTGGATTCGACTCCAATAGGGCATGCTAGACTCTTTCCTTACGCTTCCCAAGCTGTCCTTTTGATGGATAATCCAGTCTCTTTACTTTCTGTGTGCAGTACAATAATATCACACTCAAAAACAAAATTAAAATAAAATAAATCCCCAAATTCCAGTGCTTGTCCTGCTGGGAAAAGCTGCCTAGCTGGAAGCCCCAGAGAACCAAGGTAATCAAGGATGAGTAAATCCCTTTGCACTGAGCTAGTTCTGAGGGGATTTATTTTGTTAAGAGGAGAAAAAGTAGAATGAGTGAGTGAGAGACAGCCACGTAAAACCCGGTTCACTTCACACTAAAGAGGAAAGAAAATGAAAGCTAAAGGCTGCTAAGGTGAATCCAAATAATCAGGTCAGCCCTTGGGGCCATCTCTGCATTGCCCAGTGCTAGAGAGAAAGGCTCATTTTCAGACTTTGATCCAATCTCTGCTCTGGTCCGTATAGGAAAGAAGAGAGGAAGAATCTTTTGGGGGCATTTAAGAAGAGAGGGAGAGATTTAAGGCATGCAGCAGAGCACACAGTGCCTTGCATCTCCTCCTCTGAGACCTCCGTGTCTCAGCCTGCAGAGAGCAGGCTGCTGGGGTATGTGCACTTAGTGAATGCCAGAAAGAAGCACGAGGATGCAGAGGACCTGCCTGGGAGGGAAGATGAAAGACACTATACAGCATGGAGAGGAAAACCAGGTGCTGCAGCACTCTTTGCTGATTACTCTCCTTTGTGCAGTGCTCTTATCCTGCACACTCCCACACAGCCTTGCTCTCCAGCTGGTTTCCCACAGCAACACCCAGCACCGACGAGCCAGCAGCAACAGCCAAGGTCTCCAGATAAGAACTTGGCTCCTCAGCGGCAACTGCAGCATCCCCTCTCACAAACCCTGACAGCAACAAATTCTTGTTCAGGAGGAAAAAAACTGATTCTCCAACTCACCGATTGTGGTGAAGACGCTTGTGAAGCAGAAGTAATCCACAGCGTTGAGTGAGAGAAGGTGATACAGAAACTGCTCCCGTTCTTCCTCGCAGCGCAGGAAAGCATAACGCTTGTAAAGTTTCCTGGTGGAAACAAATATGTTGCTGGCTTGTTGATAAAGCACCACAGGAAGAGCTCATTTTCACAGGAGGTGTGAAAAGCGAGATTCCCCAGTTAATGTCAGCTGCTAGAAACCCACAAAGAGCATTTACTCTCTGTGCTACGTGTGTTCTCAGATCACTCTGAGCTCCACAGGGCTGTAGCAGGGCTACAGAGCTCATCTCATTAAAGGATCAGGTTTGGTTTTGCTGCAAAGTGCAGATGTAAACTAGTGCTACTCACAACAGCACACCTGAGCCTACGCTGAGCAGCCCCATTTAAGCCTATTCTGGCTTTCCCACCATTATCTTCCATGGGACATATCTTCCCACAATTGAATAGCCTTGTCTAATAACTTAATCTTCCTTCCACTCCGTACTTCAACAGAGGAAACCAAACAGAAGGCACCAGACCATCCAGCCAAGCAGCGATCTTGCTGCCACTCTTTCAGTTCTGCGAACCCAGCGTACATCATCACCGGTTGCCCAGAGCAGTGCAGAGGCAGGTGTGTGCCAAAGGCAAGTGCCAGGAATTAACCCAGCCACACTCAGAGAAGCACACAGCTTGTGACGCTGCCTGCAGGCAGCAGACTCCCAATAAGTCACTAACACAGACAGATGTAAATGGAACCCAGGGAAAAACAGATCTGCCATTAGCTGATCACCCAGGTTACTATCTCCTCTTTCTTCCCATTAGCAGATTTGAGTATTTGCTAGCTTCCAGCATCATCATGCTCGTAACTCATCACAAAGCCAGTTCTGCTAAGAACTGCATGCAGCAGTTGGGACATTTTCTTTGCATAAGATGTCTTTTTCTGAACAGCTTGCTTTGAGAAAACAAAGTCAGGGAGCAGGCAGATCCCTAAGTGCCTGTGCTTGCAAAGGGAGGCAGAGCTGGGGAGTGCTCAGGGCTGGCCTCCAGCCCAGCCTCACTGCAGCTGGGATGTGTGCCTGCTGGAGTCATAACACAGGACCACTGTAAAAGAGGCTGCAGCTTTGCTTGCACAACATTGTAGGATCGTAGGGCTGTGAAGTGGCTTGGATGAATGCACTGATCCAAAACACAACCTCTCCTCCCTGAAAATCAGTTTTCCAGGCTGATGAGTGGACTCCTGCCCTGCTGGGTGGGCAGAACCTCCTCCACCAGCCCTTCAGTCCCTTCTGGCTGGAAACCACCAAACCTGGAGGAGGCACCTGGCTATGCCCTGAGCCTGCAATACTCCTCAGAACACCAGTGAGGAAGATGTGGAAGAGAAGCTGTGAGAGCAGGAGCCAACTTACTTGGCAAGTGCCTGGTTGGACAGCAGCTGCTTCAGGTGCTGAGACAAAAGTTTCTTCTCCAGTGAAAGCCTTATCCAGGCTCGGGCTCGTCCCACATCAGTCTTTATCTCGCTCATGTTCTGAACATGCCTGAAATGGGTGGGAAAATAAGTAATAATAAACAATATAGTAATAATAATAACAACCGTAAGAGGTGAATCCTAAAAACCCTACATGCTTCAAATAGCAGCGTCCAGTGTGACGCAGCAGCTGGACTAGAAAATGTCTCTTGGTATTAGATGCTGCAGGACAGACAGAAGCAAATCCCATCCACTCCCCTGCATGTGTTAAGTACAACAGGAGGTCATGTGATTACTGGTAAGTACAAGAACCTGTATGAAAATCATTTATAAAGAAATGGCCTCGCAGAGCTCTGCACACTGCTGCATGACTACACTGCTACCTGAAGGGGGCCTACAGGAAAGCTGGGGAGGAGCTTTTTACAAGGACAGGTAGTGACAGGACAAGGGGTAATGGTTATAAACTGGAAGAGGGTAGATTTAGACTGGATATAAGGAAGAAATTCTTCACCGTGAGGGTGGTGAGACACTGGAAGAGGTTGCCCAGAGAAGTTGTGGATGCCCCCTCCCTGGAAGTATTCAAAGCCAGGCTGGATGGGGCTTTGGGCAACCTGGTCTAGTGAGCGGTGTCCTTGCCCATGGCAGGGGGGTTGGAACAAGATGATCTCTAAGGTCCCTTCCAACCTGAACCATTCTATGATTCTATGATTCTATGACACCAAGACCCCAGCAGCCCCTCCTGGGCACAGCAGGTTCATCACTAGTGCTCTGCATTGGCTGCTTTGTGTCCCAGTGCCGGCTTAGCCAGGTATCCCTGCACTGCCTGGGGTGGATGTGCCCACAGACACTGCTCACAATGTAAATAGGAAAAAAGCCACCAACGCAACCCAAAGCGAATAACCATCCTCTGAGACCCATTTGCACTGCAGTGGCTCCTCAAGCTGCTGACACAAACAGGTATGTTGTCTGTGAGGGCAGAGGACGATACATATGTCTTAAGAGTTTCTCCAAACCACAGAGTAGTCTGAAGACTCTAACAAACCCCTAAATGGCAGTAGCAATGGGAAGTCTGAGAAAAAAAGAGGTTATTAAAACAAGGGTTATTAGAGAAAAATAGTGACAGGCAGAATCGTGTTTTCAGGGACATAAGAGGCCCTCGTGTAAGAGGTAATATCTGCATGCCATGTGCTTGACCTCTAGGAAAGCAGAACTGTGCCATTGGGGCTTTTTTGTATGGTTTTGCCTTTCTTTTTTTAAACTTCCCATATTTCAGTTTGGAGAATGTCAGAAACTCCAGTTTGAGAGCACAAGGAGCTTTAGAAGAGGAAGAGAACTGCTATGGCAGATAGAAGCTGCTTCCAAAAACCCCCCACTTAGTTAAATAAATAGCAGGAAAAATGAGTAACAGTTCCCAGCTGGGTAAAGACAGGGCTGCAATTTCTTAATGTTCACCCAGTTTGCATGTTAAGTGCACCGTCGATTCAGCCCTTCCAACCTTTGTGGCAGGCTCCACGCATCATCAGCTGAATGTGAACTGATCTTTGTTGCCATCATCCTTTATGGCCCCCTGTGCACTGCTGAGTGTTAGGAAACGTGGCAATATTTACTCCAAAGAAAATCCAAATAAGTCATGCTGTGACTGATGCTTTCTATGTTGCCTAGTGTAGTCTCACTGTCTCGTGTTTTTCCCCATCTGTTATATCCACGCGTGTGCTCTGCGTTATATTTAGACCCTGCATTATTTGAGAAAACCACTCTCTTGTTTATAGAGCTCCTAGGGCTTTAGGAGCAAATCTGCAAAGTACAACTTCGTGCTGTCCATAAATACATGTTTGCTCTGAACAAGTGAGGTGGATACCAGGCATAGCTCAGCAGCGCTCAGCACTGTTCCCTGCTAGGCTAGCCTACTCAAACTCTCAAAATGGACCAGTGTTGGCAATCCGGGTGGAGATGCCTGCATCACGCTGCTCTGTGCTCTATGCACGTATCTGAAGCAACATCAGTAATACATGATGGATAGGAGTAATGGGAGCTTGCCAGTGGCAAAAGCTAGGTTACTTCAAGAATCCCTTTAAAAAACAATTTTTTTTGTATTTATTTTTTGTTTTTTTCCAAAAGCTTTCCTCCTGTTTCCTAACATGACACATGGATGGATGGGTCAGAGACCAGGTGAGATGCACGACCTCTCAGTGCCCCGTAAAGCAAAACCAGAAGGGCACAATATGCTCACATACAAGTCCTTGGCCTTTGTAAGCAACCTCATGAGCCTCCCTCTTTTAGCAGTGATGCCTCCCAGCTGAATCACCGCAGAGATCCTCGCTCCTCCTGGCACTGGAAAGCCCTCTGTGAGACAGTTCCTTCTTGGCTCGGAGCAAGGCAGCCAGCGTTAGAGCTGGCAGCCCACACAGCAGGGCACGTGGTCAGGAGTCCTTGAGCAACAAGATGTGCACTTCACCCAACTACATGGTGCTGGGACTCTCTCTTCAGACATTTCATATCTTTTGTGATGGGAAGATCAAAGCATAGACCATCTTCCTCCCCACTCCCCTCAGCTTGGCTTAAATTACATCTAATATGAAACACTAAGTAGAATATGTTATTTTACTGTGAGTAGATTCAATAGAGATGGACTCAACTGTGTTCCATGCATGCTCTATGCCTCTTCATTACCTGTTTCTGGTTGAGACCGGATTGGCATAAATTGTGCATTTGGGAGAAATAAGGCTCTGCAACCACGCAGCTTGGCAGAAACTTCAGAGATTCAGTGATCAGTCTTGGTGTCAGCAGAAGCAGAGTATAACAGAACAGAACATTCAGGAGCTCAGATTTATTTCATTCTCACTGGTGAGAGTCAGAACAGCTCTATTTTTATCAGTGACCTCAGTGCAAGCCTTGTACGCTCACCACTGCACAAACTCTTTTTGTCAGAGAGCTGAACAGCAATTTCAGTGCAACTCCCCAAGTTGAGACTTGCTTTTTAATCCCATTAGCAACAAAGAAAAATCTCTTTTTCCTGCCGAATGTAAGCCTGGGGTATGGTGAGACAAACCCTCTGCAAATAGCTGTGCTGCCAGAAGAGGTTACAGCTGCTCAGCATCACCACACCACTGAGGATGGCATGGTGCTCCTGGTCCCTTTGCAGTCATAAATGAGCTGTATTAGCTTGTGCCATGCAGGTCTTTGACAGTGCAGCCTATTCTGGCCGCAGCAGGTCACCCAGCACCTCTGTGGTGCCGTGAACCCTCAGCTGGATGCTCCCTGCAGGAGGGAAGGCACAGCAAGACCTAAGTGCTGGTCATAGGGAAGGGCTTGGCTGATGGGGAAGGACCCAAAACCAGAGCCCAGCTGGGCCAGAAGTTTTGGCAAAATACATGTCTTGAGCATTTTCTGTACCACATCTAAGATGCATGGTTTAGCAAGGTTAGCAAGGAAGCTCAGGTTCATCACACATTCAGAAGTGTGACTGTGATTCAGCTCTGCTGTTTAAGTTGTTTACACAACCTTGCATGAGCCATCAAAAACAAGCTGTGCTTACGGTAACGCTTAATCCTCTCACCATCCCTTCAGTTAGCACCGCAGCCCCGGCAATTTAACAATTACCCATCCTTCTAACTTAAAGCATAAACCTGGGCGTGAAAACAAATTTTAACCAGCACTCCTTCCAAGCAGGAGAAAGCATGCCATGAGATTATGCGTGACAAATTCAACTCACCACCTGCCTGGCATTTTGTATGACCAGACATGTTTGTGTACAACCAGGAATACTCAAGGTACTACAAAACGAATTGTTCTACTTCTGTACATTTTCTCTGAAAACATGAGCATAATGCTGTGACTCAAGCAGCAGAGCTCAGGTTTGTGCTGGACTTCCATTAGTGAGCTCTGCAAGTACGTGGAAGACAAAACACGCATGCAGCAGCAGCAAGTGTTGCTGGAAGTTCTCCCCTAGCATGTTTCTGCTCCAGCTCTTCCTTCTTTCCCCTTCCTCCAACTGACCCTCTACACGCCCAGCAGCCTCACAGGACAGGGTTAAGTAAATAGCTGCCATGTCCCATGAGAGGAATGCTAATGTGACAGACACATGTTCAAAATGCCCCTTTGACATTATACTCCTAATCACACTGCACACGTTCTCCTTCCTGCTCCCTCCTCTTTTGCACATCATTTTAGCCCTACGTGGCACGTTGTATTCTTCAAAATCAATGCAAGATGCTTAAACTAGATAACACAAAACAAAACAGTTACAACCCTGCAGGTGGGAAGAACAGTCATTTTCTTTCAGAAAAATCTGACTAATCTGTGAGAACCCACATCTGAAAAAACAATCAGTAATAACACACATGGTTAAATGGCATCTCTGTACTTGCAGTTAGCTCACAAAAACATCGATCAATCTTAATCGTGCCTTCTTTTTACACGGAAGAAGGATTACAAGAAACAATGCTCATGTTTCCTCATGCTTTAAATTGCTAGCAGCTCTTTACAGACAAGAATTACAGCACTACTCCTGCCCTCTTCCTGTGCAACCTACTGCAGGGAGCCTGCTTTTAGCAGGGGGTTGGACTTTATGAGCTTCAGAGGTCCCTTCCAACCCCTGTCATTCTGTGATTCTCTTCTCTATGGCACTTCTGCCCCACTGAAGCACTTAGTTGTGGCAAGTGAAGTGTCAGAACGGCAGTGTGACCGGGTTTGATCATGGAGATGTCCTCAAGAACAACTGTCTGGTGCTGTCACATCAACCTCCGTCCTTCTTACTCTGTAATCCTTCAGGTTCCCAAACAATGCTTCACAACAAGCTCTGATAGCCAGGCTGTGCTCTCCTACTGAGTAACTGCCACATTCCAAGCTTAAGCTTACCCACTAGGCTTGTGTACATTCATAGTTTTGTGCATTTATTAGTATTTGCCATAAAACACTAATTGAAAAGAAGGAACATTGCTCAGCCATTGCAATCAAATCTGTATGTCACTTATCAACTCTATTACTTGGTCAATAATTTAAAACAAACAAAAAACCGAAAGTAAGAAGAATTTCCACATATCTGTTATTATTTACAGAGACAGACTCTAATGCTAGAAGAAGATCCCTGGAGGAGACAAAACTAAAATCCTGACAGAACTTGTGCGTTTTTCATTGTCTTTTTCCTCAAATAAGTAAACGCACAGAAGTTTTGTAAAATAAAAAGGTAACTCTAGATTTAAAGGCAGGCTGAAGAGAAGGTTCGATTCTGCTTAACCTCTGTAAACCCAAAGCTAATGAGGATCCTCCCGTTACGCTACCCAATTCAAATCACCATTAATGCTTTAGGAATCAGACTGTGTACCTCATATCTTGTATCAGGGAAACCCTCAAAGTAGGCAAAGTAATTCCTGTATCAGACTTCCGTCTTTCTGTTCCAACAGCAACTACAGTGGAGAAAATACATGAAGTTAATAGAAAATTATAGGAATGGTCTGCAATGCACTTGCTTTATATAAAGCTGAAAACAATTTTAAGTCACTGGTAACTGCAGTGTCTCTGTGTTACCAATAACACTGCTCTGGAAATGTAGAAGCAGACAAAAATAAAAAGGCTTAATACAATACCTGTTCCTTACTCCAGCACTGAAGTTGGGGATTTAAAACTTTCTTTTTTAGGATGTGAAATAGATTAATATTAAATCTATATAGCAATGAGTTTTATAAGTAGCACGTTTTTATGGAAAACTCACAACTGAGAAGGACGTGATAAAATTAAGCTATGGTAGCACACTGGATGCTAAGAACATCATGTATTTCTGTGCTCCACCCCTCTGACCAAACTGCTTTGTGGTCAAACATTTTGCTCTCAGGAATTTGTGCCTGCCAGTCAGATCACTTAGTGCATTATTCTCTGAAGCTTATGAAAAACTCTTAATGAGTGAGTCTAGTTTATCCATTGATGTGCCTTTGAGGACTGATCATACAAATTCCCCCCTCTGCAGGACGTGAAGGATTCCAGTCCAGCAGCCATGGAGCAGGGAGATCTCAAGGTGATCAGAAAACCAACTTCTCTCACAACACAGAAGTAATTTAGTGACTGTAGAAGGCCAAAACAAAGCACAAACTGGGTGCCTAGGCTAATGGATGGAGATTAATTACACAGCTTCTGAACTGTATAAAGATGTATTGAAGATGGAGTTATTCACCCTGCAATTTGAGAGACAGATTATGCTCAGTGAAAGACAAATGGCAGCTGTCTGAGCCATGGCTCCAAGTCTTCAGCTACTTCAGAAATAATCTACAAAAGCACTGCTTCTCACATCTCACTCAATGATGGATAAAAGGGAATGAAGGCAGCGAACAGACATTGAATGATTTTCAGGCAGGGACAGTAAGTATCCTCCTTTCCCTCCAATAACATCAATCCATTTTGTCCTGACATCAAGGCAGCTTCATAACGATTATGAAAGGCCTCCAAATGTAAATATTATATTAGCAGGAAGAAACACTGAAAATCTTGGATGGATTCCACATGGTTATGCTGTTCCTCACAGGCCTGAGTTCAGTTGCTGTGATGGACCCCTCAGAGGGGCAAATTGCTGAGTACTCACCTGGGGACTCTGCGCTATGCTCTTGTTTCTCTTCTCTCTCCTGGTACTGAAGTAAATGGGACCACAAAGCAGATTTTCCCTGAAAATTGAATATGAAGTAGCTATAAATAAAACAACCAACAGAAAAGATACCAGTGAATGCAACAAAATAATGGGATGGCATTTCTGTGGACCAGAAGCTCAGTAGAAAAAGTCATTCCATTTCTCTTGGGCTGCAACACCTCAGGAAGGGGACAGGAGGGTCCCACTGACTTAGCAGTCACATCTCCTACCTTGTTGCTTTGTCGTCTCCCTGCTTTCGCTTCTGAAGGTTGAGAGAGAAGAAACCAAACACCTATTTGACAACATCACTGCACTTCCCAGATCTGCCTTTTCCAAAAGAAACCCCCTCACAAAATACGAACCAGTGACTCTGAGCCCTAAGTTATCTTTATGCTGAAATGACACTGCTGAGAAGCAGCTTAGAAGAAGGTACAGGGGGCATTCAGTATTTGCCAAAGTGTTGTAAAAACAAAGTCCTGAGTTTCTAGTTACCAACCTGCTTGACCTGCAGACCATGACTCCAGATTCTTTCTAGCAGATCACAGAGACTAGCGATCAATGTGTTTTCCTCCAGGCCTGTTATGTTGGCTTCCCCGTGTCCCAGCTCAACTGCTTCGTGGCCCATTTTCTCTACCAGCATACGTTTAGTCTAAAAAATAAAAATAATAATGAAAAAAGAATCCTAGAAGGATTTTATCTAGCAAGGGACAGAATTTATAAATTACTTTACTAAAACATTCTTGCAGATGGCAATCCTGAGACCATTGCTAATGGCCTGGCTGAGAAACATCAAATCCCTTTGACAGAGACTGTGAATGAAAAAAGAATAATTAAAACAACAAGTTTGTATTATTAATCCCTGCTGCCCTGTTCCTACACATCTGTTGTTCTGTTCCTACACTGCTGATTTACGACGTATTACTGATGAGGATCAAAGACAGAATAGAGCTAGATATGTTTTTGGCCTCATTCAGTATCTGTTGTTCTTGTTACAGGTAACCAAGCTTACAACTCAGGTAATACATTATACCACCAACTGCGACTGACACAAAGAAGTTATATTTCATTGGATACAAAAGCTTCTTTAATGTTAGAAAGTGCTATACTACATTAGCTCTGCATAAACAACATGCACAATTTGCACATGCTGAATGCTTCCTTTTTGACTGAGGGTTTCAAATCCACTATGTTTAGGCTACCTTTAAATATGAACAATTTAAGGAAATCCTCCCTAAGATGTCTGACCATCATGATTCTCCTTCCTGTCCTTTTTATTCTTCTCATCAACTTTGACTGAATAAGCAGAAGAATGATGATTCATTTTTTCTTTTCTTAGCAGATGAAAAATATAACACAAAGGGACATCCATCCTGTAAACAGCCTGTTATACCAACAGACCAGCACTGTTCCAGCTGTGGAGGACTTTCAGGATACAACCTGCAGATGCTATTTACATTCAGTGTAAGCAATGGGAGAGCATGCAGAGAGGGAGGGGAGGACGTACCTTCATGCGGCATTCCTTCAGCAACCCTTCCACAAATTTCCAGTTGGTCTGTGCAATCACAGCTGGAGAAAGATCTGAGAGTTTGGGCTGCCTTAAATTTTTTCCTAAACTCCTCGCCTCCTGCATATATTTCTAAAAATAAACGGGATAATTTTAGATATTACAAGTCAGAGGGATTCTCCCCATCCTAATCCTAGGCAAGCAGATGCTGGTGAAAAGGAATGAGCTATTGTTAATCTAGTAACAACATGATTTCTCTGATGCTTAAAGTGTTGGGATGGAGAAGCAGAATGCTCCCTTATGACAACAGAAAAAGCAAGATATTTTCCAGTGTGGTACCAAAACAGTCAACGTTGGCTGGTGAGCTGTGCTGTTAGCCACTAGCACGAAGTTAGCAACACCGAGTGCATAGACACGTGATACCTTCATCCAGCAACAAAGCCAAAATACCAAGGAAAGTTTCTTTCCATTGTTATTTGATCTTCACTAATTAATAAATTAAAAGCCGCTTGTTTAATGTGTTGACTAGACTGTACGTGAATGGAAAAAAACTTTGAAAAGAAGTCACAAGAAGCAGAAATAAACCTAGTGAAGGAGAAAAATGTCATCCATTACTTTGCGTTTGGATAGTTCATGTGGGAAAAATCAGTCTTGATTTTACTCTCAATTAACTTCTTAATTACAAGCGAAGCTCATTTTAAGTGAAACTGACATTTAGGATCATTCTTGTTTTTACTGTTGGAGTAGTAATTGAGAAGGATGGACAAAAACTGTCATGCTTTTAAAAATAAGATCGATGCTATAATTAAAGGCTTTGAAACCTTTTTGTTCCACTGCCCTGTTGCTCAGGGGCTGGGTTTTGTTTGTTTTTAAGCAAAAACCCCAAGCCCATCAAGAAGTGTCATCTGCCCCTAAATTCAGTGAGAGGGCTACTTGCTGAGCAACACTACGAAGTTGACCACATTCAGGTGTGCAGATGGGAATTTTATCAAAAAGTCACCTGAACACTCTTAATAGTTTTTGTTAATAGGAGTAAAATAATCAGATGTTGTCAGATAAAACAGTCCTGAAACACCGTGCTCAAAGCCTGATGTTGAGACGCTTGATTTTTCTGCAAGACCTGTGAATTTCCAAATGTATGTTTTTGTCATGTTAATGTGGCCTCTCTGGGGTGATGGCATGTGACAATGTCCACTCTTTCCCCAGGAGCACAAGAACCACTTTACATCAGTCCAACAGCTCGGACAAGTAGGGTTCTGCCATAGAAAGTTGTGTTCAGCTAGTTAGTAAGTGCCCAGCTAGGCAATTACAGTTTCACTGATACGGTAAGGACTTGGAAATAGTCAAAAAAACATTGCATCAGGGAATAAAACTGACAGCTGATGAAAGCACATTGTTCAGCAAGCAATCTCACAAGTGACTTCCATCCGATTCAGTGCAAAAATTAGCAATGAGAACAGTGAAAAAGTAGCACAGGGAGTATGTAAATAGGAAATCTAGTGTCTCTTTCTAAAGGCAAAGGGATAAATAAAAAGTGCGGTTATAGTCTGAAGAGTGAAAAAAAAAGGTAACCTTGTTTTATTCATCGTATGTCGTCATTAAACTAAAAATAAATAAATAAACAAACTTTTACGACTTCAACAGAAGAATGAATGTGGGATGAGAGGACCAACAGAATGTTCTCTGCCTGTTCACCGGTGTCCACACACCGCCACCCTCCTCCATGCCGGGATGTGAAGGTTCAGCAGTCAAAGCAATGCTTTTTGGATTTGGCACCCTAAGCTGAATTGTCAGATGAGCAGCACAGGGAAAAAGAAAGCAAAGCAAAATCCTCATCTTTCAGTATCAGAAGTGTCACATTTCCCAGGGAGCAGGCATGGAAGCCGAGAGCTGTTTACCAGCTACTTTTCTGATTATAACCACACTTCCAAGCACTATAGGGACGTGCTCCTACTCTATGAGAAAGGGAGAGGTTTGGGATGCAGCACAGACAGTGGTTCCTTACACTATGACCTCAAAAGCAGCTTTCAACAAGAAAAACTAAAACATACCAGGCAGCATTCAGAGAAGGATTTTTTAGGAGGCCGTGCAGGAGGGGGCGGCCCCTGGTCCCACTCCCAGAAGGCCATTGAGTTCTGGCGAAGCAAAAGCTCCTCCGAGGGCTAAGAGGAGGCAGATGCCCCGATGGCAGAATGGCCAGAAAGAGAAACAAAGCAAAAGAAGCATGCATATGATCCACAGCCAAAAAAAAAGAAAGTAAATACATGACAAAGTATTGAAAAGACTCTGCTGAGATAAACACACAAGGCCAAGTTTAAAATATTCTTGCAAAGTCATCCTAGCAGAAATGAAAACAAACATTCACAAATGCTGTTTTGTTGTGTTTTCTTGAAACACTGTTGGAAGCTGTGATTTGGGAGTCCAGTCTGAGCATTTTGAGTGCAAATGCCAACACTGGTCAGCATTAATCAGCGAGATGTACCACAAAACAGCTTGCATGTTTTATTTTTGCTAGTGACAAAAGAAAGAAGAACATGGACATCAATGGAAAAATATGGCAGAAAATACTTCATGAAGGAGAAGAAACTGAAAAGATGGGACAGAAATGCATGTGTGACTGACATTTACAAGATGCGTGGGAGTTCCCAAGCTTCAGACCCAAAAAGACCCCGAAGCCTTAACCTTTCAAATGGGCTTACTCATGTCAGTAACCTACGTAAAGGCAAAAAAATCCCTTTAAAAAAAAGAAAGAGTCCTCATTCGTCCCTACAGAGCTGACATTTATTCAAGGACTTGGCTTTTCCAGAGACCTTCACCCTGCGCAGAGCTCCACAGCTGCACGCAGGCAGGCACCAGGCTCTGCTCTTCATGTGCAGTTACACAACAGGGATCTATATCAGCAAATAAGCCATTTTCCTGGCGACACAGGGACTGTCTTATTGCAAAATAACAAAGCGTATCATCTATGTTGTGTGTGCTTTGAAGTTATCCACTGTATACAAATATCTGTGATGGGCAGCACTTAAATGGCTGGAGCCCTACATGAACCTTAGGGTAGCAACAAAATTGCCCCAAGCAGCAAACTGCCCTTTGCCCAAACCTCACCTCAGGGACGAACAGCTCGTGCTGCCCGCAGATGCCACCTACCTCCCTCAAATCATTGTCCAGCCCGATGTGCTCTGAGTGCTGCCGGAGGCGGTCTTTCCTCCGCTGTGTGGTGGCACTGCGACTGGCCCAGCGGCTGGGAAGTTGGAGAGAGAAGAGATGTGAGTGGAACAAGTCAGGAGGAGAGCCTGGCTGTGGAGCCAGAAGACACCCACAGCGGGAGAAGTGACAGCGCAAACTTGGACACTGCAATGGATGCTGGTGCAAGTTGGTGTCCCCAGTCCCTGTGAGAATCCACAGGGCGGGTGACAGGCCACCACGTGCCCCAGCGACCTGCTGGAGCCCTGCCTGCTGCCTGCTAGGTGACTCTAAGTGGGGCAGTGCCCACTACAGACCCCCCTGCAGCACTGGTGCCACCGCTAGGGAAATCGCTGTTTAGCCACCAGCAATGCTGCATGTGCTGAGATTTGATAGAAACGGTGTCTCTATGGACAAACAAAACACAAATATTTTGAGTGACAGCTTCTAAAAAGTTTCCTCTCTTGTGTGAGGTGTCTGTGGTACTTCCACAGCAGGAATTATTCCAGAGAACCTTGTCACCATGATTGTAAGGACAAGAGGTAATGGCCTCAAGTTGCGCCAGGCGAGGTTCAGGTTGGATATTAGGGAAATTTCTTCTCAGGAAGAGTGGTGATGCATTGGAACAGTCACCATCCCTGGAGATGTTCAAGAAACACGGAGATGTGGCATCAAGGGACATGGCTCAGTGTGCATGGGTTAGTGGTGGTTATGGGCTGACAGCTGGACTTGGGGAGCTTAGAGGTCTTTTCCAACCTTTATGATTCTATGATTCCACTGTGACACTGGGAGCACCTACGTCTAAAGGATTTAAATAGTACTGACACTCCTGGGATTAATCATGTTGCTGTCTTCACTGTGTCTTTTTTTGCATCAGCTTTCTAAATAGCACACAAAAATTCTATCTTTGCTACATCTTAGTTCATGTCCAATTCAATTTTTTTTCTCATCTTAAGCTGTTGCTTAAAGCGGGCACTCAGTAACCAGGTTTAAAACTGAGTAACCTTAAAACTCCCAAACGTCCAAGCTTCTTTATGCCAGACACTGAAACAAAACACAAGATAACGCTGTGCCAATGGATTTACAGTCTCAAGTGATTGCTGGGTTTCTAATAATATCACAGCATTCTGTCAAATCCTTGAAACAAAAATGTTCAACTGGTGCAGAGAATAAATAAGTTAATACATTATTTATAGACGAAAACTAAAATAACGTGGCATGAAGCAACCTATCAAGCATTAAAAATAAGTATCTGAATTCACATGAATACTACATCTTCAGAGTATTACTTAATTGCTGTGGTTGCACTTATTAAAATATAACAAAAAACCTTTCAAATATAGTGAAAATAATAGCAGCTTTTAAGTCTTTCAGTCTGCTCAAAGTCCCCTCAGCCTCTCTCCTGCACTCAGAAGTTCAAGAGCAAAAAACAGCAGCGTGTGCTCGGTGAACCTCTCCACACAGGCAGGTACCTGCAGGAACAGGAGTCACCAGACCCAAACTCATCCACTTCCATGTGCATCCCAAAGAAGAGCATATACAAATAGGATCTGGGCCCTGAAATACCTGGGCAAGGCTTCTGCCTGGCAGCAGATAAGTGGGTGTAAGCCTGGGGCAGGAAGCCCTTGCCTGGAGCTGGAGCCGGGTGGTGACATGGCTGACAAGGCCTCAGGGGTGCAGCAGGGCAACCAAGGGAGGTCCAGGGATGACTCTGGTCACCTGAGCCCTGCTGTTTTCAGAGAAGAAGACAAGTGCCTAACTATTCCCCACCAATTCCTCCAATGAGGCAATCAAAGATCAAATTTTGGCTGACTGGATCAAAAAAGCTAGAAAATAGGCACAGGAACTGAAATTTTTGTGGTCAGAACTGAAGTGTCTTCCCACCTCCCAGATACCGTCAAGGGAACAATTACAAAGTAAGAAATAAGCATCTGGGTCTGCACATAATTATGGTTCAGCACCTCACCATCACATATGACAAGAAATTTATTTTTAGAGCCCTGTAGCCTCAAGTCTCTGGTAACTAAATAGGTGTCTGAACAGGAAACATTTATACCTTCTCGGAGGAATGCGTTACTGACATAAGTGTCTTTGCACCTCCTCAGAAGTCTTAAAAATATACAGCCTACGATTTAATAAATCATCACATTTCTTGCAAAAGCAACACCCAGCACCTTGTTTGATAAGAGAGGAAGAAAACTTCATTTTGATAATCTCAGCAAGGTGAAATATAGCAAAAACGCAACACCCTGAAATAGAGAGTAGCAGAAGCAGAAGTGACTTTAGCTACCTGGCTCTAGATACCTTCAATTTAATGTAAGTTAATGCCATGCTTACATTTCCTGGGCTGTATCAGAAGAGGGGTGGCAGCAGGGACAGGGAGGGGACTGTCCCCCTCTGCTCTGCCCTCCTGAGGCCCCACCTGGAGCACTGTGCCCCCAGCACAAGAAGGATGTGGAGCTGTTGGAGCAGGTCCAGAGGAGGCCATTGAGGCAATCAGAGGGCTGGAGCACCTCTCCTATGAGGAAAGGTTGGGGGAGCTGGGCTTGTTCAGCTTGGAGAAGGGAAGGCCGCGGGGAGACCTCATTGCAGCCCTCCAGTACTTAAAGGGAGCTTATAAACAGGAGGGAGACTGACTTTTTACACAGTCTGATAGCGATAGGCCAAAAGGGTATGGCTTTAAACGAAAGGAGCGAGATTTAGGCTAGATTTCAGGTGGAAATTTTTTACTCAGGGGGTGGTGAGGCACTGGCACAGCTGCCCAGAGAAGCTGTCGGTGCCCCATCCCTGGAGGCGTTCAAGGCTGGATGGGCGCTGGGCAGCCTGACCTGGGGGGTGGCAGCCCTGCCCATGGCAAGGGATTGGAACTGGGTGGGCTTTAGGGCCCCTTCCAACCCAAACCATTCTGTGATTCTATGATTTCACATAATAGAATGTCAATAATACGCTTGAAATTTAAGTTATAAACCAAATATTATCTATATCATATTTTTCTCCTCTAATCCATGTTATGTATTCTGATTTGATCCCTTTCTGCCTGCATTTCTGCAGTTATTGAAAGATTTAAGAACTGCCACAAGTGTCCTTTGAGAAATCACGCCTCACTGAAGGTGAAGGCTGAATAAAACCTGCAGAATAATTACAAGTGATACACCATCATTAAAGCATTTCCAGTTAATTCCAGCCAACTGGGAGAGCGCATGGACCATTCTCCAGAATATTAATCAGAACTATTTGAACATTTTCAGCATCCAAGCATAAAGATCATTAGCCCTTTATGAAGAAAGTGATTGCTGCTCATTAGGTGGGGCAATTACACGTACGGCGAGCGGCACGTCCCCCAGCACCAGGCCAGCAAAGAGAAGCTACTGTGCGCTGGGTGAGGGCTGTGCGCTCGGATGCTGCTCTGAATCTCTCCGGGAGATTTGGTGAAGATCTAACAGCAGATAAGCATTAGGCAGCTAAATCTTTTAAAGCCTTTTCTTTACTGGGCCACACAGAATTTTCCCGAAATAATGCTTAAGTATTACAAGAACCATTCCCTCTGTCCCTCATCAGCTGAGATCATGTTTAAATTACTCCTCCTCACCCTTCATTCACTGAGTGATGCCAAAAGGAAGCCCTCACCACCTCTTCTGGGGTTGCTGAATTCCCACTTGGGATATTTCATTTATTCCCTGCAGCAGAGGCACTGCTCCAAGCACCATGTCTCCAGGGCTGAAGCAGCCACAGCTCAAGTGCTGTGGTGCACACTGCCTACGTGGAGCAGGGAGAAAGAGCTCATTTTGGTCACCTCTCCTTATCTCCTGATGCTTGTGCCCAAAGATAAACACTCTTCACCTTCAGGGACTGTGAAAAAGCAGCGCTATTTCAGAGGAGAGCAGGGAAGACCGTGTGCTGTTTAATACAAAGAAATAAAACAAAAAGCTCCTTGCTGGAAATGCCTTCAACATCAGGACTGCAAGGTCAGCAGTGAAGGCAGTGTTGTTTGATACCAAATTAGACCAGACAAGCATAGGAGCAGATCTGCAAGGGGGGGAGTATCTGTAAAGATGGCACTTGTAAAACACAACACTTAACCTGCAATGCTTGATTTCTGTAATAAAAATGGAAATACAGTCAGCATCAAAGCTGAGCTGTCAGAAACCAGTCTAGCAAAGCAGCAGCCTGGATGTGCTGTACTGCAACCACATGCTCCTCTCTCCATCCCCCTGCCTCCTCTTTCTCCCTCTCATTTTAAAGCTGCATGGGGGCATGAAGAAATGATGTCTACCCACACCAGACATGGGTGCAATGGGCAGCATATACACTGCAGAACACGTAGCATGCTGCCAAAGAACAAGAGCATGAGTGGCATCTGAAAGACAGCCTCAGTCACAGACTCGTTTAACTAATATAGCCATTACCATGAAAATCACCACTGTAATTTAGAATCAATGTACACTGGTAACAAAGAGAGGAGGAAGGAGACAATTTCGCTTGTCTACAGGGCAGAACCTAAATCAGCTCACAGAGATCATCCTGTTAGGCAGACTGCTGTTTAGGTCTACATATCATGGCAATACACCTTTTATCTCCACCAGAGGAATTACCTGACTGTGTTTTGTATTCACAACTGCAGCAGACAGATGTACCATGCCTCCACCCACCTGCAAAGGATGCATGCAGTCTGCACACATCAAACACACAAGCTGCATGTGGAGGCTGCTCAGGTTAAGGAGCAGTTTGCATGGGACTATGTAGAGACTGCAAGTCAAACCCACGCTGGACTGAGCAAATTGAGAGGAAGGCCAGGAGTGAGCTCCATCTGATCACTGAGGGGCTGGCAGGGCAGGGGGGCTGCACTGTGAGCCTGTTCTGCACACACTGCTCCACGGGAAGGAGGACGGAGCCTCAGACAGAACACCACCACCCTTTCCATCTCTGCTACCGAGTTGAGCAGAAATGCTTTAAAAAAGTTGATGGGTGGACAAAAATGAGCAAAATGCCTTGCAGAGAGTGGTCCTGCACTGACAGGCTGTCTTGGCACATTATGTGAGAAGAAGTGATTGGGAAGGGTGGCACCCACACCACCATCCTCTGCAAGGAACAGTGTCACCCTCAGCCCTGATCGACCACTGCCCTAAGTGGTACTTGGGTTGCAAACTCCCTTAAGACAGCAACACTGTCCAGGGCAGAGGCACGGCAAATAGCTGAGAGGGGCAAGGTTCAGCACACATTTTTCCTTGTGAACTTCAGGTCCGCACAGCTGTCATAAAATGATGCACTAACTGAAAGGAGTTAATTGTCCTTTTACTACCTTGCAGCGGTTGAGCCAAGGATCAGCACGCAGAAGGCTCACCCCTTCCGTTCCCAGTTCCCATTGTACACAGTCCCTATCTCAAAAACTTTTTAAGCACATATTGTCAAAGTCAGCCACATTTTATTCTCAAGAATGAATGTATTTCAGCAGGGACAGTTAACATTTCCATTGCACCCGCCGGTGGTTTGCTCCATTAGGTTACCTAATGCACAGTAACCACTTGTTTCAGATTTTCGTACTTACAAGGTGAGCTTTTACTGCTCACAGGGTTTGAATAACACCAGTGTTGTGTGTGGATGGCCTGGTGCTGACTCACGTCTTACTCATTTAGATGCACTGCAGAGACATTACTCTCCACCACTTGAAAGTGCAATTGTCTGGCTTGATTTAAGAAAAATAAAAGCTTCAATAAAGACTGCCAGCCTTATGCAGTACTCAACATGTAGGGAGGCAGAAGAACAACGTATAATATGAAACACTCAGTGCAAGAGACACAGATCATTTGTCATACAGAAAACAGTTAAAAACCAGAATGAATTCCATCATCATACATTCAGCAAAATTCACTTTGTGTGATGTATATCGTTTTTTCTTTACAAACACTAACTGTGTTAATGTTGGTGAATAAGCAAACAGTATAAGGTCCTGTTGAAAAATGAGGAGAACTGGAGCACTGGGTGCTAAGCCCTGGGCAGCTCCCAGCCTGAAGGGGTGGTGGTGGTAGAGGCCACAGCGCTGCGTCCATACAAGTCACAAAGACCTCAGAGATGAAACAACCTGGTGCACCCCTACATGGTTTTTACAGATGGTTTTTACACATCTGTTTTTACAGATAAATACTGACACAAGGAGGAGGTCAGCAAAACACAGCATAGGGACAAGAACCTGGAGAAAGCAAGCAAATATTCTGAAATCTGCTTTATGGGTGAGAATAATGTATCTCTTAGCTAAACCCTGAGGTTAGGTGGCCAACTCCAGAGGGATTGATCTGTGCTTGAAGCATTGTACTGCGTCATCCACTGAGGGCTGCTGCAGGCGGTGGGTGACAGAGAGGACAGACAAAAGCTCCAAGTTCACAGGATGCCAGAAAACAAGGGAAAGGACTCAGAAGAGGGACGTGGCCAGAAAAGGGAAAATGCACCGGTCAGAGAAGGAAGCAAGGGGGAAAGCAGGGTGCAGATAAAGAAACTGGAAAAAAACAAGCTAAACGAAGAGGACGGCAAAAAAAGAAAAATTTGAGACATTTTGCAGGTGTGTAACAAAGCACAACCTTCCCTCAAAAAAAAGAAATTCAGGAAAAAAATCATTTTGGTTGCTCTTTGTGGGCATTCGCTACAAATTGCCAGAATGCTAACGTATTCCCATGCCTGACACGCAATCAATGTTTCCTCTGCAATATGTAATCTCATTTATCAAGCTTCTTAGTACAAATTAAGTTACAAGGTAATCAATTAGACTGAAAACACAGCTTGCTTCATTGTTCTAATTCTGCACTGTCAGCATATCCACCATAATTTAACAATTAGCTAATCAGAAACCATGAAGTGTTTACGTAGCTTGCCTTTTTCTCATTCAAATTCCTTTCCCAAATCATTCCAAATGTATCAGCCAGTGGAGTCCCAGCTCCAATTTAAAAAGCCTGGCAGAAAACACACACAGGGAAGGAAAAGGGGAAGATGTCGAAACCACACTGTGGTGCTGGTGTTTGAAAAAGGAAAGGACAGCTCCGGAAACTGCTGCTCTTTTCCAGACTAGCAGACAAACTGCCTCAGTGACTACTGACTGCGTCCTCCTGGGACGCTTTCGAGGAGGACTTCTGCAGAAGCCACAGCTTTAGGAGGTCATAGCAGTGTGGATGGGACACTTCTGAACCCAGGGGAAGCTGCAGCTGCTGCCTGTAGATTTAGGAAGTTTTCCCACAAAGTGGGGGACGTATCAAAGGTGATGGGTGCAGAGGGAGTCCCCTAAGCAGGACACTGCTGCATGATGTTAAATGGACAGAACTGTGTTTCATGGCTTTGTTTTTGTTTGTTTTTTTTCCCCTTAATTGCTATTGGCTGGGATGAATTGCTCTTTTCCTCATAGAAAAATAGATTTATTTTTATTTATACAAATATTTGGATACAATAGTTACCATCTTTTGCTTAAGTTATATCTATGTATTCTGCAGTTCAAGTCTTTCCACACTCTGGCAGTTCTGATCAAATAGATGGTTAGGGGCTGTACTTCTGGGAGCCTGTTCTTCAATCATAGGGAAGATTGGTGTTTTGTTTTAATTATTTCATTTCTTTTCAGTAAGGTTGAGCTTGGAGTTAGTATCAGTGAGGGTTCTGCTCAGCTGAGCAAGCCATTTCCTGATCCCCCAGGGGAAGAGGTGCAGAAGAGCCCCAGGACACCAAGCAGGCACCTGCAGTCTGAAGGGGCTGGCCAGGATGGCAGCTCATGCAACAGGAGCTGCCCTGCCAACCTGCAAGTGAGCAAGCAGACGAGAGAAAGCAACCAGAGGGATAATAGGGCCAGGGGAGCACAGGTCCACCCCCTTGTCCAGTCTTCTAAAGGACATCCTGGAGGAAGAGGCAGCAGTGACAGAAGTGGGGCAAATCACGCTGCCGAGCACGGCCGCGTGCTGACAGATGAAACATTATTAGACTTCATTTTATGACAGATCTCAGTGTTTTAACTTATACACGGTAACGTGACCAACATTTGTTCCCAGCTGCGTTTAGGTGGAAACAATCCAACATGACTGTCAGCCCTCCCCCTGTCCCCGAGCCCTGCTTTCCATGCCCAGCAAGACAGAGCCAGACACCTCCTCTTCCAAACACAGTTTCCGCCTGTCCGAGCAACGCGGTTGTCTGGGATCATGCACAGGACCCGAGACTAAAGGAACTCAAAATATTTGTTCTGTGCATTATACTCCTGACTTAGATACAATGCATTACACACAGAGCAGCACAGTGCCTGGATGCAGGAAGGGAATAGCTAGATAACATTATGAGCTCTGGTTGTATGTTTGTTAGTTTATTTGTCCAGAAAAGGAAACTGTAAAAACCCGATGGCTGGCCAGCAAGGACAGGCTTTCGTTAGGACAGTTTTGAGCTGCTCTATTTGCTACTGTCCAACAAAGTTGTCAAGAGCACAGAAACTCTTTTTTTCCCCTGCAAATGCACTTTCTTTCAACATTTAGAAGAAAATTCACTATGTAAAACCAAAGTCTGCAAAAATAATTCTGATCTACATATTAATATCCTATGTGTTGACTTCATGAATGCACATACACATGGGAATGTAGCTGAAATGTTCTCTTTCCCCATGCCAATACTCAAAGGCTGAGGCTTGTGTGCAAATATAACATATCCCCATACGCTGGGAAACTCAAATTAATGGAAGGCTACAGTTCAATTGATTTTGTGGTCAGAAGAATTATGCTGTATTTGCAGAGCAGGAAAAGGCTATCTGTTTTGTCCGTGGGTGTAAATTCAGCAGAATTACATGTCTTCAATGAGAGAGAAAGAGAGTCCTCTCAGCTGCTCACATAAAATGCCAGGAAGCAGAAAGATACAAACAGATGGTCTTGAGATTTTCCAATTACAAAGCTTTTTGGCAATATACAACTGGAGGAATTCCAAACATTTGTCACTTTGACATCGCTTTGCAGTAAGTAATGGGGTTTTGGTATTTACAAATTCTGAAACATGCAGCAATTTGAAGACCAGAACCCGCTATCTAAATCAAAATAACCACTCGAGGAGTTAAACTCCCGTTTTAGAGTAGGTACAAACCTAACAGAAGCATCGCAGAGGGCACAAAGAAAGCTGTTTTTAGTTCAATGATTATTCATAAATTCAATAAGATTCTGTGACAGAGCCTGAACATATTAGCAACTTTGAGCAGGCTGGGCATGCTCATGCTATTGCTGATGCTCTAAAACTGAAACTTAGCATAAGGATAAAAGACAGACTGGTAAGCACAGCATCTCCCAGAAGTTGAAGATTTCTTTGATTTCTCAAGGGAAACTTCTGTCTTGGTTCACAAGAAGGCTGCAAACAAAGAACTTTGAAGTATGCATTACTCCCGTTATTTTTATGGGTGTTAACTCAAAAGCTAATTGCAATTCTTCAAACATTCAGCGCTTACAGATATCATTTGCAAGTCTTTTGCATAGCAGGCTATTAAAATAGGATTAGCTAGCACTGGGGAGCACGAAAGGTGTATAAATAGAACTGAGTGGGCACCTCATGGAAGAGCTCAGAGCAGCATGCGTGCATGCTGTTTTCTGGAATGAGCTAGCTTTCAAAATTTGAATAATTGTAGCTTTAGAAGCTCTCAGATCTATCTGTGCTCCAGCTCGACCTTCCACTGAAACTGGAAGTTAGGGCCTGAGCTAGTCATGTTGTAAGTAGCAATCATTGATGCACAAATATTCCATTTTTGGAAAGTAGGAGGGGAAATAATCTCCTTCCTGGCTCCTGGGGGAAGGAAAAGAAAGTAACTTACAGCACTCACTGTCCATTATATCAGTATAAAAACCATGTTAATTAGTCGCTACGTGTTCTCATTTTACATTAGGCAAATTAAGTACATAATGATATGACTGGTTCCACAGCTATAGATACCCCCTACCTTCTTATCAAAGCATGGTACAGAACCTCACCGGATTCAGAAGAGTAACCCAGATACAGGACCTCATACTCTCCACCCTCACTGAGTTATTCTTCCAGGTTATTCCAGTTTGGAAACTTAAAGAGCTATAATAATCTTTGGGGCATATAATGACAGTCAAAGTAAAAAGAGGAACAGAGTGGGCACTAATTCCATTCTGCATGGTGATGTAGAGTCTAAAATATCAAAATTTATTTCAGAAACTGAATTTTGGCTTGCGTGCAAAATAGAAGACTAATTTTAGATTTACTCTAACAATGAAAAAACTAAGAATATGTACGAGAAGACATGGTACTTACCACTAAATCAGAAAATAGAACTGAGAAACCTTCACAAAACCAGAGCTAACACTTTCTAGCATAACCCAAGCTATGGCTATAATTTCAGAACCAGCTCCTAGAAACCAGAAATGGAAAGAGTTGGTTTCATTAGACGGGTCAGAAACCATCCAAAATTGGGACTGCTGTCTATTACTGTGGATCTTTCACAAGAGAAACCTGCTTTCAAATCCAGAAAATAAAAACTGTGCTTACTTGTTATTGGTAGGTCCTGTTGCTAAGACATCTGATTGCAACTTTGGGAAAAATCCTTGTTCGTATTTCCCTTGACCAATCTTCATATCAAGTAAATGTGGGTGGATGGCCGTGTGATCGATCTTCATCAGCCGCTGCTCGATGGACTGGGCTGAAAGTTAGACCCACATGTCAACAACCACGTTAGCGAGCTACCCGAAGACTGCAACATACAGCAACAGAAGCTGCCATGCTCTGATCCCGAGTAAGTCTCTAAGAAGTTAAATATTCATTTTAGTGCCTGAAACCCATCACTTGCAGAAGTGTTATTGTGTTATTTGGGTTTTAGTTTCCACACTGCACATGAGTTGTGCTGGGACAAACGAGTTAGCCCTTAAGCCAGCCGGTGTTTCAGGGAGCCCGCTTGGGGAACAGGATGCGTTACTCGCTGACAAGGGCAGCACAGGCTCAGTGTTTGGACTCAGTGTCTCTGTGTGGACACCTGGGGCCAGCTGGGATAGAAGTAGCTCCCTGCAAGGGCCAGGCGCTTCACTTTGCCTCAGAAGCATTTCCTTGGGCAGACACGTTGGGGAGATACCTGAATTTGGCAAACATCTGGCACCTAAGTGATCCTCCCCCCGAGAGTGGAGGTGCCAGCCCTGCTGACAGGCCTTCAGAAAGCACGGACAGCTAGCAAGGCCTGAGGGGCGAGTGGGGCAAGGGAGGTGAGCGGACACTGGGACAGGCCAGAGGCTATGACAAGGCCGAGACGGCTCCCTGGAAACTCCACTAACACCAGCAGAGTTTGGTCATGGTGGCCTGAGGGTTTCACACCTCAGCTCTCTGGCAGAACGCAAACCAGACTCATCAGCCTCTCAGCACTGCATAGGATGCGCTGTGAAGGAGGGGGAGAGGGGGCGGGTGGAGGAGGTCAGCACTGAATTAACAGCTGCAGTGTTCAGCTCCCCCTAGCCCATCCATTAACAGGCAGGCTCATTCTTTCAGCACATCAGGACTGGTGAATAAAAATGCAAGATGGGGAAGCTAAATCCATTTTCCATTTGTCAAGAGCAACAAAGAACTCGTTTCTTATTTTATCAAACTGCGACGGGGAAGAAACTGTCATAAGATTTACATATATTATCATCAGGAACTCAGGAGCTTCTTCTTCCCCTCTAAAAAATCTCTTTGCATGGTTTTATTTTGGAGATAAGGACTGGGTAGTGTGGGGACGGAGGGTTTGAAGGGCTCTAAAAATAGTGGGTTAAACAAACAAGTGCTGGTGCTGGGCTCGTGTGTGTGAGAGTGGTAAATATGAAATAAGGCCGACATTACTATCAGCTTGCTGCATTTCAAGGGACAGAAAATGGGGTTCCGGTGCCACAATATCTACCAAAGCTAGACGCTGAACAGACAGGCAACCTGCAAATTAGAATGGTTTTCAAACAGAAAGAGTTAAACGGACACAGGATTTCTTTCTTCTTCTGTCACATTTTTAACAAGCAAAACGTTCTCAAGGAATTAGAAAATGAACAAAATGAGAAATGTGCTTGCCTCAGTTCATTAATTTACGTCCCTGTGAACTGAAGAGAATAATTTCTCTGTATTACCTGGAAATTAAATAAAGACTTGCACAGTAAGAAACTCGAGTATAATTTGAAAAATGTGTCCTGTGACTTCAGTGAAAAAACAGCAGCACACACGCAGTGTGTTGATCGCTGACACTGAACATCCACTGCAGGAGCTACCAAATGTGCCACGTGGGATCGCGTGCCCAGCATCCCCCGCTGCTCTAGCCAAATGGCCTAAGCCAAAAATTGTCCTTTTTATGGGAAGGGGGAGACAAGGAGAGCATCGCAAGTGCCAGGGCTCAGCTGCTCGGTGCGGCTGGCGCTGGTCCCAGTCGTGCAGCTAGGGGAGGCCCCGCTGCGGTGGGGCAGGAGCTGCCTAGAGGAGGACGCAGTCAGCTTCCACCTGCAGCCCTGGGGCTCAGCTGAGGTTACTAAATGCACAGAGGGGCCTGAAGGAAACATAGGGGCTCCTGCTGTCTTTAGCTTGTAAAAGCCCACTGAAGTTTTTGCCTAGGGAAGTCATGACACTGCAGAGTGCTGCTTAGGTAGCTCAGCTTCCTCACCAGCTGCAGCACTCCGATGACTGAGGAGCTGCATCTCCTTGTGGCTGACACTGTGCTTTTGAATATTTTATTAGCCCATCTGAACGTACCTGCTTCCTTCAGAGTGCTGCATTTCTGATAGTTGGATGTCCGCAGTGCGGGGGCTCTCACGTTATATAGCCTTATTTTCTCAATTCGGGAGTCAAAAACTCGCAGAAAAGGATCCTTCTCTTCCCACTGGGAGATTATCTTGTTGTCTATGAAGGTTGCAAACATCTGTGTCTCAATGAAGTGTGACAGGAATGGGAGGTAAGGCTCAGGTTGGTCCGAGAGGAAGGAAGCCTGAAATACAGAGCAAAGCATTAGTGCCACACTTCCTCCGTGCCTCGACACGCTGAGCTGTCCTACAGCAGAGATGCGGTGCAGCAGCCATGAGGAAGGCTTGGGCAAGGCTTCCCCACCACAGAAATACTCCTCAGAGAGGATGGGATCCAGCTACAGAGGGGTTTGGCTCACGGGTCACCTCTTTGGTCACTACTGTGAGAAATAAGGAGCTTTGTGACAGCTGGGGTAAATGGAATATGGAGCTGCTGAAGTAGTGCCTGTGCTGCCAGCTTTATCCAAAAAGTCTGGTGGCTACTGCCCGCAGGGATGAGCCACATGCAACCTGTGTGTGCCTGTGTGGGACCTCTGCTCTGCACATCCCTGCCTGGGACCAGATCGGTGCCATATATATTTAGGGGTGCCCAATGCAATTCAGTTAATTTTCTTTTGTGAAGTTAAGCAAAGCAATTAATCTCAAAATTCCAGTTAAAATTGAGTGTGTGCCTACATATCTAACTTAGTTTTGAAAACTCTCACCTTAAAAGCCCATTTTATTGTACAAGTACTAGCATTTATTGTACAAGTACTAGAGCCTGCATAAACAAATTCCTACTTCTGAATGCTGTTCAACACCTAAGTACAAACAAAACCAAGAAAAGACATGGCAGCATTTTTTTTTTTTGTGGTCAAAGCTGAATGAAATCAATATTTAGTCTGTTCCTTACTATTTATCCCCCTGACATACACCTCAGAGTAGGACTTGTATCAATAAAAGCCGATAGCTAAGAGCGTTATCTACTTTGAAAAGTCATTCAGAAATGATAATTGTGCAAGCTCCCAAACATTTCTCATTCCTCCTGCTAACCTTCAGTTTGCTTATTTCCCCATTTCTAATCTCAGCTTCCTATTCGCTCTCATGTACACACCACAATGGAGCCATAACAGTACTCTTCGACATAGTGACACGATAACCTTCTACAGAACAAGACTACATGTTAACAAAAAGCCCCACTGCAAGATTAGGAAACAAGAAATATGAAAAAGTGGATTTGCTTTTTGTCTTGTGTGTGCAACTCTCCTATCAGCAAAGAAAAAGAAACAAAAGTCACTTTCCATTGGTGCTGTACAGAAAGCCCACAGCACAGCCCTGTCAGCCGGGCAGCAGCCTGCCTGCGGGGCTGGAACCCACCAGGACAGCTCTGAGCGACTCAGTGGACCCGCACCAATTTACTTTGGCAGACGGCCTGGCCCCGTGTAATCAAAACAGGCAAATCTCTTGGGGACTCATATGAAGAAGGGAGGATTAAAGAGTACACAGGCTACATATAAATAGGACATCTATTCTCTTCCACCTCCCGAAAGCATTTTCAGGTGTAAAAATAAATACAGAGCTATCTTTACTTTGTCGAAGTTCTGCATTTGTTCCCTGTTGGTCAGCCACGACTCCAGATCGGGGGCAGCCTGGATGACGAACGCTTCGTAGTCCGCGAACATTTGCGTGAAGCGGTTGGCGAACACCTCCCGGAGCTGCACGTTCAGTTTGTAGTCCCTCAGCTCCACCTCCTCACACTGCAACTTCACATCCTTCTCTTTTTCTGCAATGGGAGCTGTGATGGTCATCTTCTCCATCGTCACGCCTGTCCTCTTGGCGAGAGCTTGCAGACGGGCGATGGTTTCGTTGCCTTTCAGCAGCTCGTACATGTTGAGGGCATTGCCGGGGATGTTCCCGTTCTTTTTGTCATTCACCAAGTCACTAAGGACCAGGTTCTTGAGTTTGGTGGCACTGTCGCTGCAGTGCAGGTTGCCCTCCGGCGGGATCCCAAACTGCAGGAGGACCTCAGAGATTTCCTGGATAAACTCCAGCTTGTTGGGGAACTGGGGGAATTCCTCTGGCAGCTCGATGAAATGGTTATCAATGTCCACAAAGCACAAGTTCGCCTGAAATTTGAAGAAAAGTTTCAAAATTGACACTCAGCATTGAATTAGCTTATCTAAGCAGCCCCTTTGCCCCTGAATGTGTCCAGACAAAAAGATAAGAGCACATATTTGCAAGAGACTTAAGTGTGACTTCAGCAAAGCTGAGAGTCAAGTGGATGACAGTGATTTAGTAAACGAGTAAAGCGTTCCCAGCTCGTTCTCCTGGGACTTGCACATCCTAAGCTTCCTGTTGCAAAGCCTCCATCTCCCCTCTGGGCACAGCCAGGGGTGCAGCAGCACATGGGATGCGCAGCACCACTTCTCAGCTCATGTAACCATCAGCTGTGTGAACCATCGCATCCTGAGGCTGTGCTCATTTTACCAGGAGCCTCTGCAGTTGTGTTACTGAGGAACTAGGACTTAATTGAGAAAGGTGATGCTGGAGCGATGCTACAGAAGAGGGTCGGTCCCATGCAAATCCTTTGGGATCATGTCAGAGTATACCTTGACCTTGTGAGACCAAGCCCTATTTCCTTACTCCCCCCATCCCCCTGCTTCTGGCTTTTAATCTTGGGAACTGCTCTGCCTGAGATACAAACAGTGCTCTCAGACAGTTTTCTATGCACGGAGATGGATCTCAGCCCATAAGATTATAGCTAAGTGCAGACATGAATCTAGAGAGCAGATACTAGCAGCCAGTGGGGGGAGGGAAGCACCATCCATAAAAATTAATTACATTGCAAGTGCACCCTCAGGAATAATAGCAGAATGAAAAACAGTAACTGATCTTCTGAACCGCGGCTTACGCCTTAAAGTCTCTGAGTGCTCCATGCTGAATAAAATCCTAAAGCAGCTCACATTCCCAGGGAGCTGAGCTCTGACGGGTTTCGCCCTGCCCTAAGCTGCAGGAACCCACAGGGCAGCAGGAGCAGGCCTGTTCTAGTCTGACTCGGCCACTGCCACAGCTTCTCTGGCTTCTCTAAGGCACATTGCCTGCTCTCTGCTTCTCACACAATGCTGCAGCTAATCTGCAGATTTTGTGAATGGAAAGGACTTTTTCTGAAAAAGTTAATTTTCAGCAGGGCAATATATTCCACAGCAAACACGGTTATGATATTGTGCATATTTCAGAGACACGTATGACATTAATAACATTTCACATAAATACTTTAGGGGTATTAGGATTCATTTGGTAGAAGTGTCCCTTCAGCTGACTTTTTCATAGTGAATTTGGACTGCACGAACAAAAGCATTTCTTCATACAAAACAATCCGCTTTACTACACAGCTGTTAAGGAGTTGTGGATGTGTCGGTACAGTCCCTTAGCTCAGGGACTGTCTTCGTATCTACCAATACTTCATTTCAAAGGCTTTTTAATTTCAGCTCTGCATATCATTTACAAAATTTGAAAAATGAGATTTGGATTCAGAAAACCCTTGGGGAATTGGTCTCACTTCTCTCTTCAAAAGCATCCGATGATTAAAGTTAATGCAGAGAGATTAGTAACCTTAAGACAGCACGGTGGACAGTTGTTAGAATTTTTATCTCTACCATACAAATGGTTTCTATTTGGACCAAGAGCTTGACAAGTCAGCCCCTGGCCTGAACAATAAAGGAATGCTGAAGCGAACAGTGCTTCATTACGGCTCACACGTTGAAGGATTTTTTTTTATTATTGTCTAGAGGAATTTGAGATTCGAGATCTTCCCTGCTCAATACTCCTCCTTTTCCTCTCACGTTTACTGGACCTATGGTGCCCACAGATGCTGGGATGCTATTTTTTACCCATTTATTAAACAATGTAACAGGGTGTTTTTTCAACCCCTGCAATTTCTGTTCCCTCACTGGAAATATTCAATTTGTTATTCCGATGATACTGCAAGCCTATCACATTAAAATTTTAATTTAAGGAAAACGACAGCATAATCTGCTAGCTAAAAGCATATGACTAATAACTTAACACAGTAATTATGTAACATTAACATGGTTTTACTGAAAAGCAAAACTAGATACCAGCTCCATTTCCAAGGCAGCGCAAATTTCATGTAATTGGGCCATTGCACCCGAGAGTTAAGATCTGATTTGCACTGTTACACACCACCTAGGCTGAGAATCTGTCACCTCCACCTGACACCTGAAATAAACCATTATTAAAAAACACATTACCCTTGCCCTGTGTCCATCCATTTGCTTCCACAGAGAAGCTCACCGCCTTGCACGTTCTCCCTCACTGCTGCTCCCAGCTGCTCGCTCAGCAGGAGCGCCTACTGGACGGCCCCTGCCCCCAGGAGAGGTCCCTGCATGAAATCAGGTGCTGCAGAGCCACAGCTGTGAGAAATCACAGCCACACAAAACATTATTCTTAGTGTTCTCACTGATTTTAAGAAGAAATCCGAGTTAAAACACACAGCTTGCTCAAGATGTGGACCCTAAAGCAGTCACCATCTGAAGGCAGAGCAGGCTAGCAATATCCCAAAGACTTTGCCGTGTGGAGTGTGATCAGTGGCCAGGTTAAAACAAGAAGCAGTTTTGAACATTGTGGTCAAATTCCACACAGGAGGATCTCCATGGACCTCTCCTTCATTTTTTTCTCTGGAGAAAGAGTGATAGGAAAATCTTATTCCAGAAGATCGTTGCTGGAGTGAGCTTCTGTGTGGTTCACAGGCTCCAAAATCACAATACTAATGCAACTCGGGTTGATTTGAGGCCAGGGTGCTGGTCTGGCACGAAACCTTGACCCAGTCAGGAATGCATGGTTTCATTTGTGGGTAGGATGAAGCAGTTGCAGTACAGAGCATACTTGGTGATAGGGTGACAGGGACAACCTTACTATGTCTAGCTACTGTACCCAAGATCCGGTTTCATAAAGACCACCCCCAAATGAAATGCTCCTTAGCTCTCTGCCAATAGGACTGTGACACGAACAAAGAATAAGAAGTCATGGTGAAGCGTATGATGTAGTGACAGCAGAGAAGCTTAAGTGTCACAGCAAGATAAAGAAGAATTTAGAAGCCAGTATAATTAGCTGCACCCACTAAATTCAGAAGAACACAAGGGAACAGCATGGAGCTGTGTCAGGGGAGGGTCAGGTTAGGTGTTAGGAAAAGGTTCTTCAGCAGAGGGTGGTCAGGCCCTGGAACAGGCTCCCCAGGGCAGTGGTCATGGCACCAACCTGCTGAAGTTCAAGGAGCATTTAGACAACACACTTGGACATAGGGTTTGATTTAGAGTGGTCCTGTGTAGAGCTGGGAGTTGGACTCGGTGGTCCTTGTGGGTCCCTCCCAACTCAAGATATTCTCAGACTGTGGAGAATCCCCCTGCCCCCAACCCCATCTCTCTCCTGCAGGAAAACAGAGCTTTTATGGAAACAGTCTTCATAATAGCAGAGACAGCTCCTAGAACAGGGCACGACACTTTCCAGCAGGGATTCAGACAAACACCAGTGAGGTGCTTCCGAGCAGCCCCCCCGCGCAGAGGCCTACCTCCTGTGGCAGCTCCAGCTTGGAGCGGTCGGTGCCCTCCTTGGACTGCAGCCCCATCAGGTAGGGAACCGGAGCATCCAGGAAGTGCAGGAGGGAGGCAGGGAGGATGGGAACGTACACGTGCTGCCACTGGAATGGGAACAACAGCGTTGTGATCCCCTCCGCCACTGTCATCAGGCGCTGGTAATCTAGATGAGGGGAGAAAGAGAGAGGCTGGATTACCTTCCTGCCTTCCGCTGCTGGAATCTGGCTCACAAGACAGCAGTGGCTACACAGAGACCACGTTTACATGGGAAGATGCTCTTTTGAAAATAAGACAGTACTGAAGTATTTTAAAGCCTAAAGCATTACTTAATTCATCAAAACTCATTACCCCCAGGAAGAAACTGCTGGGCATAAATATTCATATCTTATCTAGGTCTATTCCATCATTAAATTCATTTATTAGAAAGATACCAAAAATTCTCTCTAAAGTACGGAATAATATTCTGATTCTATAAAAGGCATACATTTCACAAGGAAAAAGAAGAGGAAAGGAAGCGAACTTGAAGGAAACATTGAGGTGAGGCGTTCCCACTTGCTCCTGCTCCACTCGCGGCTGCTTCCAAGGCTGAGAGGAATCTCACCTTGCTTACACACCTGCAGAAGCTGACAGTCCCCAGGTATACAGAAGGACTGGTTTGAAATAAAATCCAAGGAGAAACCTAATGGAAATTCACTTCTAAAAATAATCCACATAGCTGCCATATTCATCTTGCATTCTTTCCCCAAATTTTATTTGATGTGCTGGTTTATTGCTTCATGGTGTCGTGGTTCAAGTAAACCCAGTGTGTGTGCTATCTTTTAAATTGAAATTTAATTTGATCTAGCTGAGCCACAAAAATATTTTATATTTAAAATTTCGGACACAAGCAAATTATTTGTCAAATATTCAGCTGGCAAGATGTAATTCCACTTTCTATTTATTAATATAAATGAGGGAACTAAATGGAGAACACAGTAAATAAAAAAAGTAGAAATCACACATTTGTATTAAAGAGATGGCATCCTTACGGCAAAACCCCGACTGCAAGCAGCCCATCTGGAGACGGGTAAACAGGGTCTTGTAAGCTGTTAAAGACTGTGAAACCAGGTGATTGCTTCTGCTCTGTATCATACAGCAGCTTCTGCATTAATGATAGCTCCCTCTACATATTTAAGAGCACAAAGGTACTTAGCACCCAGCTCCGTAGGAGCGTTAACTAACCATGAAGAAGCAGCACGTCTCGTTTAACACCACTGGCTGTAGACAGGAACAGTGCTCTTTGCTGTCACAGAAAGAGCTGTGCTCCTCAGCCCCAGCACACAGGCAGGTCACCCAGCAGGAGGGAGGGCTTCACTAGGGCTGCCTACAGAAGCAGGGCTCAGTGACAGCTCTCGCTGCACATTCTCATCAGCTTCAGCTTCAGCAAGTAAGGTATTTGCTCTCAGCAAGGCCAGATGCAGACGCTTGGTAATACTTGGCTTGTTTCTGCACCTCTGCCAGTCCTTCTGCCCCACTCCATGAAATGGCAGATATACATAGGATCACTCTGGCTTTGCAAGACACCTGTTTTCCTATAAGCCCCACTGACTGCTTTCATGTGGATAAGATCCCAGCCTGGCTCTTCCTGCTCCTGAACAAGCCAGCCTGACATCCTGGCAGACATCAATGACAGCCAAAGCGCTGTCATCTGACGCTGCTCTGCTTTTAGGAGGTCACCGGGAAGAGGCACTTGAATAAACATGCAAATTAAAACAACAAATTGCATAACCCTTTCTCCTTCTTGTTAGCACCTCTCTGTGGAAAACCAGCCTCCATCTGCAGAAGGTCAGCTGGCAGGGCAAAAACATTTTTCATCTTGTCCTGCTAATAGCTAGTCATTCAATCTTCCAAACCATTTTCATACATACAAGTCAGTCTCAAGGTTACACCGCAAAATGACCCCTAGTTACAGATCAGCCATTTACAAATCTCTCCCTCTGAAATAGCGTGCAATTATACATGTCAACTGCAGGTCTTGTTGAGGAGCAGTCATAAAAAATTAACTTACAACATCTGGTGGTGCCTCAGGAATGATGATATTACGTACACATCCCGTAACTCTGAAAGTTTTAGAAGTTAAAATAAATACAGAAAATAGCAGCATGCCTTAGTATGCACAAGATGACTTCAAAGTCTGTTCTGATCTACGTGGTGATGTGAAAGGACAGATCCTCATGGCAGGGTTGCAAGCACCTTTTTGAATAAGGGCATTCAGCTCAGAAAATGTNTTTTTTTTGGATGGTACTGATAATATTTAGCAAGTTCACAAGGTTTTTTTAGCAATTTACGATGAGGAACGTTTGTGGGTTTTTTTAGGCTGATTGTTACCATTTAGCAATGCTTGTCAGTGATCAGCAGACCAATTATGTATCTGCCAATTTTCACTGAAGTTCCCAGATGTCCCCAGAAAAAAAAAAAAAAAAAAAAAAAAAATTTAAAAAAAAAAAAAAAAAAAAAAAAAAGATTTAAAAAAACCAAAACAAACCAACAAAAAACCCTACCAAACCCTGGAAATGATTCTGTTGATAGTTGTTCAGTGAAGTAAGAAATTCATTTTACTTTGTGCTTATTTTCAAACCAGAAAAGGTGAGACACCTACTCTTAAGTTTCCCCGTACAGCAAAAAGTCTTTTCTGACTGAGATTCTTGTACCTACCAGCGTCTGAGGGAAGCTTGCGTGGTTACTGAGGGCAAGCTGGAAAGAAAGGGATTCACCCATTTTCCCAAACCAGAGACAGAAAAAGGGAAGCAGAACAGAGGAAAGGAAGGAGAGAAAGAATGAAAGTGGGAAGAAAAATCAGATGGTGGGTGTTGGTGTCAGGGGGGAAGGGTTTCCTCATCCTTACTCCACCACCACTATCAGGTTTTGACAGCAATCTCCAACTGCAAGCCAGGTTTTGCCTGCCATCTGATGAATGACAGCCCAGGTAGGAAATGATTCTCTGATTCTAATACCGTCTTGGGAGCCAGGACAGGGGGTTAGACAGTACTCGCCAGCAGAGGAAGTGTGTTTGGAGAAAGGCCTGCTTGTCGAGCAGAGTGTACACAGCCGCCCATCTATCCATCTGTCACCAGGAAGCATCCGCAAAAGATGTGGAAAGTAGAATTGTCTGGGTGTTATCCACAAAAGGTCACAAACTTGGTGAGGAAAGGCTCAAATCAAGACGATTTCCCGAGATGTGTGAAATAAATTCCTCCCTCTTCTTCTCTTACTTCCAGGGCTATTTACCTCTCCCCCCTTCAGCTTTCATTTCCCCCTACTCCCAGTGACAACACTTAGGCCACAGTACTGATTTTGCTTGGTGGCTATATCTGCCACCACGCCCTCCTGGGACACCTTCTCCAACACAGGTGACACTGGTGAGCACAGTGCCTACAGCAAGTTCTTCATGTCCAGAGTTAAACCTCTCATTTTTACATGGGATGTCTTCCAAGAGAAACTGCTCAAGGAGGATAATCCCAGGGCAAAGTGGCCCCTGTGGCTTCTATTGCAACCGCTGCCTCTCCACAGCCGCTTAGCTGGATTTGGCACAGGTCTGTCTCTCACACTTAACCTCCCCCCCTAAGTGAAGAAGAGGGCAACAGAGCTGAGTTCAAAGAGCCCGGATCCAACCCCTTCTTCTGGCAGCATCTGCTAGGGGCCCTCAGCCAAGTCTTTGCATCTCAATTCCCTGTGCAGGAAAAGAAACCGCAGTGCAGACCCACTCCAGCACGGGTCAGCAGCTCTGCTCTGTGTGTGCCACTTTTTGGCTTTATGCAGTTGTGGAGATACTCATGGGGATCACAGGACACAGTGTAATGCTTAAACTGCAAGCCCTGGAAGATTCCTATGAAATTATAGATCACTATTTTGTGCTAGAGATGGAAATGGTTTTTGAATTTCAACATCAACTTTCTCTAAATGTTTTTCTGACAGAAGGCAACATTTGGCGAATATTTAGTCTTGTTGTTGATTCTTCATAATATAATAACAGGACAACAACCAAGCAGAATGATATCACAAACAGACACTGTGCATACAGAAATATCTGTCCCAAAGAGCTCACAGACCAAACACAGGCAGTGGTTGAGAAAACAAAACATGAGTAATCCCATTCCTTTCATTTTACAGATTGGGTATAGAAACTCCGAGATGTTAACAATTCATAAAGCTCAACAAAAAAACTGCTTTTCCTGCTATGCAAATAAGTCTGATATCTCAAAATCCTTTCCATGCTGCCGCAAAGCAAAACAAATATCCTTTGAGAAGGGAAAGAGACACCAGTGTTACCCTGCTCAGAACAGCTGAGACTTCCTTTGCTCAGGTGCTTCCTCCAAAACCGGTTAAAATCTTAAGTCACGATCAAACAAGAGAATCCCACCTGGGACCTTCTTAGCAAATGCTCAATCACAGAAATTTTTACTATAAAACATGTGCAAGAGCATACACACACGCACTCATTCAAACCAGAAGCTGTACTGTTGCTGTGACCACCACACCATTATTTCAGTTTCATTACATCTGCCTTCCTGACGAAACAACAACACAGCAGCTCTCCAGCTATGTTCCAGCAGCCTACCAGAGGTAACACGGGAAGCCTACAGCAGAGCTGGAGTCTCAGCCTGGATCTTCTAAATCCAGTGCAGTGCTTTAAAAATAGGCCATGCTTCCTCTTTCTTCTCCTTCTTGCATCCTGTTTTATATACAATTTGCAAGCACTTGGAACTATTTGAAAAGCTGGGCTAGCAGGACACCACTTCCTTTTCTCTACAGCTTTTTGAACATACACTTGTAACTGCAGCTTTGCAAGCCCATGTGTTTGTGTGTATCCTGGAGGGTGATAATCAAAATACATCCACAAGGATTGCCTTATGGAAAGGAACAAAACAAATCTAAGCAATAGTTAAAAACAAAGTAAAAGAAAAAGAAAGAAGAAAAAAAGAAAAAAGAAAAAAGGAAAAAGGAAGAAAAGAAAAAAAGAAAAATCAATGAACCTTAATGAATAGGAGCTAATTCTTCAACGGGAAATGCCTGACTCAGCTTTAAAACATCCTTGTGACAAACAGCTTTTCCATATGCTACCTTCTCAGTCAAAGTATTACAAGCAATTGCTGCTCAACATCTACTTTTTGCAGAGAGGTATGGATTAGCTGAGTCAGGTATATTGGAGAAACTGGAAAACAAAGATTACTGTTTTGCTTTGAGCTCTGCTAGTGAGTCAGGAACAACGCACACTCCCCACCAACAATCACGAAACCTGTCTGGTGGCTTGCTACCCTCAGATCTGTGATGTTTATATATAGCACACTGCAGATGAAAAAGGAAATCTGAAATTCACATCTGAGAAAAAGAATTCTTATGAAACCAAAGGTTTTCAAATCAGAGCTCATTAGCTCCTCAGAAGCAATGCATACAAGTCTCTCAGACCTCAAAGTGCCCTAGAATCACAGAATGGTTTGGGTTGGAAGGGACCTGAAAGATCATCCATCTCCAATCCCATGCCCTGGGCCATCCACCAGACCAGGCTGCCCAGGGCCCATCCAACCTGGCCTTGGGCACCTCCAGGGACTGGTTCATCCACAGCTTCTCTGGGCAGCCTGTTTCTGTGCCTCATCACCCCCTGAGTAAAGAATTTCCTTGTGACATCTAAACTAAATCTTCCCTCTTCTAGTTTAAAACCATTCCCTTGTCCTATCACTATATGCCCATGTAAAGAGACCGTCACTCTCCTGTTAATAAGCTCCTGTGTCTGACTTGTATGCTGAAGTGGTGATGGCTGACAAGCCAAGCCAGGTGACTTTCAGAAGATGCTCCCATAAAATACATATTCACTTCAGGAAACATTTATTTGCCATAGCAATCACTGTACTGCCTTCAGGGGACATCAGCAGGTTGGAGACACAAGGATGGAGCCTGCAGAGTCCTGGGGAAATGACCCAAGGCATAGTGGCCTTCTATCTCAGGCAGGGAGGGATGGCACAGCGTACTAGTTGTATGATGAAAGCAGAGCAGCAATTTATGCAAATCTGAAAATACATATTTTCTTAAACAGGATGATCAAGAGAAGTCTGCATCTAATTACATAAACTAAGAATTAGTCCCTCAGACTGCGGGTCAGCTCTGCCCAAAGGGAAAACAACTCGAGGTCAATATCCACTGAAGGCAATTCCTCTCATTTTTCCCTCACTAGCAAGAACTTAATGGAAAAAATCACTTCCACTTCGATAAGTTTCCATTTATACCATTTATCTGTGTCACAGCCTGCCATCAGCAGTTCAGCATAAAGCAGTTCATAATTAAGAGCCACCTTAAGAATTAATTCACATGAAAACTTGAATCAGCTGTCAGTGGCACAGTGAGGTCTCCAACAGCGGGACAGAAGTCTCTGTCAAGCTGAGAAGGTGGCAGCAGGACGTGTGATGATGCGCTCAGTGACGTGGGGAGCCCCTGGCTCGGCCCGACTGGCAGCAGCCCAGGCCAGGCACACTCAGGCAGCAGCGGGGCGGTGGGCCACAGACCCCACCTGTACTGTCAGGGGCAGCTTGAATCAGCTGCTGGTCCTACTGCTGGTCCCTGGGGAAAAGGATAATAATCCTGCAACGCCGGACACCTTTCCTAAAGTAACTTTGTTCAAGACCACTTTTGATCGCCACATCGTTTATCTGGCGTTTTCCACTCATGGACAGCAGCTTGGCCATGAGCCAGCAGTGTGCCCTGGTGGCTGAGAAGGCCAATGGTATCCCAGGGTGCATTAAAAAAAGTGTGGCCACCCTCTAATCTACCGTGGAGATGTGACATCTGTAGTACTGCCTGCAGTTCCAGGCTCCTCAGTTCAAGAAAAACAGGGAACTCCTGGAAAGAGTCCAGTGGAGGGCTACAAAGATGATGAGGGGGCTGGAGCACCTCCCTTACATGGAAAGGCTGAGAGACCTGGGGCTGTTCAGCCTGGAGAAAACTGAGGGAGGATCTGATCAATGCTTGTAAATATTTATAATGGGTGGGAGTCAAGTGGATGGGGCCAGGCTCTCCTCAGCAGTGCCCAGTGACAGGACAAGGGGCAATGGGCACAAACTGGAACAGAAGAAGTTCCACACGAACATGAGAAAAAACTTCTTTACTGTGAGGGTGACAGAGCACTGGAACAGGCTGCCCAGAGAGGCTGTGGAGTCTCCTTCTCTGGAGATATTCAAAACCCACCTGGACACTTCCCTGTGCAACCTGCTGTAGGGTCCCTTCCTATCCCCATGATTCTGTGATATTTGGAATGCAAAGGCCTGATTTCAATTTTTTTTCTCCTATTTTTAAATGCAGAGATGTTTTATAATGGGAAATATTCAGATCAAATTTAAGAAGTGGACAGGTGATGAATGATTGTGTGTGTGCAGCAATGAAGGCAGTGCCAATCTTCCTCCACGCTTCATTACTGACAAGAGTGAGGCTGTAGAACAGGCCTGTACTAGCAGCTCACCTTGTTTGCAGCTGCTTAAAACATCTTTTACTTTTCAGGCTAGATTGACTTTTCTAACAAAACCGAGCAACTTGAAATTGAAAAACAGTTTCATCTTTTCACTGAAGGTAAAAGCCAAGAGGATATTTGATTCTTTGGGACACACCACTCATCTCCTTTCCTGGGGAACAAGCACCGCGGTCTCCTGCGACCACGGTGCTGCTGAAGACCCATATGTGGATCTCTGTCACAGCACAGACACATTTTGTCGCCACGTGAATTGTTTAGCACTAGCTCTGAAATGCATTCCTCTACATTTTGATGAATAGCAGTGTGGAGTGCAACTACCTAGAAAAGGAACAGTGGAGAACAAAGATTTTCTGCATAACAATTTGGTGTTAAAACGCTTTAGCAAGCGAACACATCACGCATGTATTTGTTTCAAAAAATCTCCCCCAAAACAGTCTCCATAAGAAAGATCTTTCAGACACAACCTTTTTCTAGGGCACGTCTATATATAAGCAAAGCCATTTATACTGTAATTCCTAAGATTTAAAAAAAATAATGCAAAGAATGCTTCAATTTTGAGGAGCAATTACTCAAGCCCTTTGAAAAACAACTTGGGAAATGCTTAAAATTATAACGAGTAGAAACAGCCTAGGCTGTAAGAAGTTTATCTTTGTCTTATCCACGTTCCCTCTCATGTTTAAATCCCTAGAAAGGCAGAATACAGACGGATTGCCGAGGTTTCCGCAGAGCCTGCGATTTAATTCATCTCTCTCCAGCAGACATCTCATGCCAGTAGCATTTTGTTACCGATCCTTGGGAAGCTGTAGCAGCTATCGCAGGGAGTTATTAACTTGGACACTGCTGGAAGCCTGGACACTCACAATACCATTACATTGCCGTGGTCGCATGGGAAAGCTCTGCTCTGAATGAAATAAAGGGCACTTGCAAGAGTATTAATTTCCAAGATTGAATAAACTACAATAAAACTACATATAACAGCAAGCCTGATTCGTAAAGGAAAGTCTGTAAGCCCCAAGCTTACACAACATTAGCCGTGTGCTACATCATGTGCCTTGTTTAGTAATAAGCATGACTGTTTGTATCAGCTTTTTCTAATTTATTTGGAGTCTTGAGGTCTCTTGAAAGTCATAGGAATACATCATAATCCGAGCTATAATTTTTAGAGGATGAAGTTTAAAAGGTTGCAATAAAAAAACTGCATCCTGTAGAATTGCAGGGGAAAGTATCTAAGCCTCCCCCTTGGTTTTGAAACGTCCAATGTTAAAATCTGGCACTACTTAAACTTTAAAGCATTCTCTATATTCAGGAGACTGTAGACTAAAGCCACGGGAGTTCTGCTTCCAAGGCCTCCAGGTACAGCTTCCACCTTTGCAAGCCAAATCTGGCACTTCCAGCAGTCTGTTACATCTGCATGCCAACACATTAGCTTGGCCAAGCCCCTGGAACTCCATATTGTCTCCAACAGAGGCAAGGACTTGTCTTTTTGGTCCTGCCACTGATGGTGCAAGCACAGGTCTCTGCTAGCTCCCACCTGTCCTACCCTTGTTCGAGTTTTGCCCTAGCACCACCACAGCACAGTTTGCACAGATGTTTTGTGTCTTCAGACTGAAATACTTTGGTCATTGCGGCTTTTGCTCTAGAAGTACACAATCACCCACACCAGCAGTTTCCAAATTGAGGTTCATAAAGCCACAGCAAGAGCTCTGCACCATCAGACTGCTTTAAAGCTTAAACCATAAGCCCAAGACAAATTGAGGATTAACGTAGTAGTCTGCAGCCGAAAAAGTTTGGGAACCAAGGAGCTTAAGAGCATGAGCTCATCATTCTCCTATGGCAATCTCTCCACCTCTCAATTCAACTGCCACAGCTGCAAAATGAAGTTACAGCCTACTGCAATCCCTTCTTTTGGACAACGAATGGGATAAATAAAACTCATAAACCACTGCAAATAGAGCAACTTGATACCCAAGTTGTCTGCAGCAGCCACAGCACAAATAACCAGCAATTGGTCCCGCCTCCACTGAAGAGCTGGGCCTTACATTCTTCTGTCATGCTGGGAACGTGTTCAGGGCAAGCTGGGGAAAGTCACCCAACACCCTCACCTCCTCTTCACTTGGATGCCGTTGTTCAGGCTGCTGGAAACACTATTCTTCAGCCACATGGCTAAAAATAAACTCTTTCATCATTAACTCCTAATTCACTAGGGAAAAAAATACTCCAGAAAAGCCAGTACCATCTTTGGGTAACCCTCCTTCGCTGCTCTTACCCCAAAACTCTGTCAAACAGGTGCATGTCCACTTGACCATCACCCTTTGCATTGGCAGCCCACTGCCCAGGGTTGTTTACAGAGCTGGGAGTTAAAGCCAGCAGAGCTTGGAGCTCTGGCCAGTTGTTCCCAGTATTTGAGGTTTTCAAAGCTCTCTCTTTCCTGGCCTCAAAACATAATCTGCCTTTGGAAGGCAGATGTTTGGTGAGAAGTTTAAGGGTCTCAGCAGACAGCCAGCAGGCTCATTCTACGGTCAGGGCTGCACAACAATTAACATTCTCACACAACTGTCGAAAAAATAGTCTTCATTCTTTAAAAAACGAATACATTTCTTGGCAAGCTTGAATGAAAAACTTCCTTCCAACAAGGCCAAGGAAACTGTAAAAGAAGTCAGCTTGCTTTTTCCACAGATGTTGTTAGCAGCTCCCTCGCTGAAATAGCTTCGTGAGCTGCAGCAGGTTTTGGCTCAGGGCCGTGATGTCTCGTGTGCTGTACTATAGCACTACAGTGAACTCTGGCTTTGGGTTAATAATGCTGTCTTGCTTGAAATCGCACCCTGTGGACACAAGACCATCTTCTACTAATCTCCTGTTCAATCTGGGAAGGCTGCAGTAAGGCCCAGACCCCTGGAAACAGTCCAGTGAGTCCATTCTTTTTAAAGCAGAAAGGGAAGGAAGGGCAAATTTGCAATTTTGTCTCATTCATTATTTCCTTTCATCTTTTGCCTTGAAAGAATTTGGGGTTAAGAAAGTGCTTCTCCCTGACGGATCTCCAAGCTTAGAGAAGCGATTTCAGTAATACCTAGGCCAGCTACTTCTCTAAAAGGGGAAGAGCTGTGTTACTTTCTCTTTCAGGAATCACAAGAATGACATTTAGAAGAAGTTGCAGTGCACGAGCCAGGCGCTCAGCTATCGGGCTATGCCAGAACTGCGGCTTTGCACTTGACCTCCACTCCGTGTTCCTCACCTCTGGGAACCAGCATTACGATGCTGTTGGCATAATCCCAGTGCTTCCCCAACACAACTCCCCATGTGCTTTTTGCCATGCTCCATCAAGATGTGTCTATATTGGATAGGGAGGTAAAGGTCATGTCAAGGGGATCTCTAAATTCACCAGTAGAGGGGGGAAAAAAATCTGAATTTTGGAGGGTGGAGATGATTAATTCTCACTACCTTCCCTTTAAAAAACAAATAAGCAAAAAGCAACCCATGGTGAAAACAAAAACAAGTAAACCCTTACATCATAGCCCATAATTGGAAGACAATACCACCACTCATTTATGTAACTTCTGGTGGTGGCACTTTGAAAGTTGAGTCAAAAGTGTTTAGCAGATATTTTGTATCTGTCCCAAGGACTATTACAAAATTAACGAACACCCAGGTACTCTCCACCTGCACGGAATATCACTAAAATGCTATCTGAAAAGCAGGACTTTTTTTCTTGGCTAATACTACTAGCTTACACTACAAACTTCCAGTTCTCAGTGAGCCCACAAGCAAGGGCCAGGGTGAGAACGATGAGCGGGGATGGGGAAGCACTTCAGTAGCGTAGCTGCTTCGTATCCAACCCCACTGTCAGGTGGCAGAGGCAGCACAAATCCAACAGAGGAAGAAAGAGGTAAGCATCCACACATGGAAGCAGAAGGGAGGGGAGAAGCAGCCTAATCAAAACTAACAGCAGGATTTCTGCTCACACTTCAAACCGAGAGCAGCTAAAGCCCTTCATTTCTGGTTCTTGAAAGAAAACCCCTGGAGTCTGTGCGGAGGAGCGCTCCACAAAGAACAGACAACCCTTTGAATTCAGTCAGTTTCAGAACTATCCTCCTTCCACCTCCCCCAGCATTTTTCCATTCTCAGTCCTTTATTCATTAGTATTACTACTACACACTTAGTGACCTTTTCTTTTATAAGACAAACCCAAGCATTCACTTTTGGAGCCTGAGGTTCGTTACCCCATACCACCCATTCCACTACATTCTTTCCAACTTCAAGCACTCTGGCTTTTGAGATGTTGTTTGAACTGCATCTCTTGAGAAGTGTAGGTACTCAGCATCCTCTCATTTTTGTTAAAAATTCTGCATACCTCTCAGCTTCATATTGCTCATCCTAGTCTGATCACACATCCTCCCCTTAACTTTTTCCCCAAAACACAATTATTAGTTTAGCATCACAGAAGCAACTCGGGAACCAAAATAATTTGCTTAGGCATCCAGTGAATCTCAGAGGAGCCTCTAAAAAGTCTGGACACGCCCTTGAAAGCCATCAGGAAACTAGAAGTTGATTTGTTTGTTTGTTGCAATGCACACTGCTGCAACAGTCACAGCACGTGGCTTTTAGCTTTTGGGCCAGACTCAACCACCAACAACATACAGGAAACAGCAATAGGGGGCTAAAACGTCAGAGCATGCCCAGCACTGATTAAAAGTTCTCCAAACTTGCAACAGAGTATTACAGAAAAACAGAAGAGAAAAAGTAGGAACCAGATATTCAGAAGCTTGCTGGCATACTGCAGTGTGGACAGACTCCATGCAAGCAACTTCTGCCAGCACAGGAACCTTTGCCAATTGCAGTCTCAAATGTCTCAAAAAAAAGCACCAGCATCCTTGTCAGAAGGTATTTCAATCAGGACTGTGAAGGGATCTCCGCTCAGCTCTCACCCCCAACTAAACCTTCAGCCTCTGAGTGCTAAAAAACTGGTTGGTGCTCTAACTGGAACATATCCTGTCATACAGGGAAAAAGAAAGTCTCACTGAATTTCAATATGCTGCTGAAAGTTCAAAACAAAAGCAGCAAAAGTGTTTTCTGCAAGATGTCTTGCTTTCTGCTGGCATTTTTGCAGAAGATAGGATTAGTTTCATGCTGTCTTGCAGCATGATCAAGGGCAGTGTAAGGATGATAATTAAGTGAATTCTATTGCTAGCTGTCACAAGTGATAAACACCATGCATAATTAAACAAGCGGCACCTAGACTGCCGGGAGGAAACAATTATTTAGTGCTTTCATTAAGACAGCCTCGTTTCTCTCACATTTTTTCATTATATACTTGTGTTTAACAAATCTGCTGAAAACCAATGGCTTAATATCAGCTCCTGCAAGTGCAGCTGCCCAGGAACTGCCCGGTGGGAGCACACCCACGTGTGGCACTGGATGAGTTCCTACCTTGCGAGTACAGGAGGATCTGCATCTCCAGCAGAACGCAGGTGAAAACCTGCACCAGGTTCTCCAGCCCCAGCAGCTCGAAGACCTCCCGCAGTGGGTAGTCAGAGAGCGGCAGCTCGTTGGGCCCAGGCCGCTGGCAGATGATGGGCTCATAAACCCCGTAAAACTTTAGCGACCGGCCCGGGGGCGGCAGGGGCACCTCGTAGAGGATGTTGTGGATGTAGCTCTCCAGGGGCAGCGGTGGTGGCTGCTGGGAGGTAACCGCCTTGTACAGCTGGACCAGGAACTTCTTGCAGGCTTGCATGAAGGGCAGAGGGGTGATGAGACATATGCACTTGGAGACGTACAGCGTGTCCCTGCTGATGTCGTAGGAGTTGTACCGCTGGAGCTTGGCAAGGGAGGTGGCATCGCCCTCGTCGATGCTGCTGGCCAGGGAGTCCATGCTGCACGAGGATGAGGCGCAGACGCTGCTGTACTGCTCAGCGTTGTGCATCTGGTACAGCGTCTGCATAGCCGTGCAGATCTGCTTGCTCGTGACCTCCTCGTAGAACGTGAGCACAAACCCGTAGGTACGAGAGCCATCTTCTCTGGTGATGATGAACGAGTGGAGCTGTGGATCTCTGTTATCAGCCTGCGTCCTGAAAGACAGCCCTTTGGGCATACATAGCTGGGGAAGAGAGAAAAGAAACAGAGTTATTTAAGTTATAATTCTGTTTTGTTACTTTTGCTTTATGGGCACCTTTTTTTTTTTTTTCACACTGCATCCTAACAAGCTATTTGTCATTAAACACAGTCCTGAAACCTAGCCCAAGAACAATCAGCCTAAAACAGGTGCTACTGAAAAGAACAGAGTCATGAGTGAAGAACACACACCTCAAAATCACCCATCTGTTAAGTCATTATGACTTATCTCCATTACTTTGTAAAATTATTTCCACTATCGTTTAGCTTTTGTCTCTTGTATTTAAGCACCATACAAAAACATTCAGATTTGTTCTCACTTGCACGCATTGTGCCCACAGTACTTCAAAATCAAATTATGCAGAATTCTTGTAATTCTTTGTTTGCTTTAAAGAAAATAAAGCAGCTGATGGACAGCTATCACATTCACTTTCCTCTGTAAGTGCTACAAAACAGCTTAGATTGGCAGAAGACAAAAGTGAAAACCTCATTTTTGATTAACCACTCAGCAAAATATTTTGCAGTGATTACACTGTGCTGGGTGTTTCTCTGAGACACAGCCCTGGTGGTAACTCAAGGCATTTTTCCAGGCATTCCTCAGTAATTCTATCAGCTACCTAACACAAAATAACAAGCATCCAGCAAAACATGTTGGAATGTGCATCCGCACAAAACTCTTTGTGTTCTGACCAATTCAGTGTGCTTATAAAGAGAGCTTCCTTCACATCTTCTGTCTGAAGGAAAGGAGAGACGAGAGGGAGACCCTTCAAAGAGCTCCTGCTGCTCCGAAAGGTGACACTAGAAGACAGCTGTCACAAAGGCTATGAACATACACTCAGCTGAGCCCTTCCCCTAACATCTCATCCTGACCAGGAGTAATTTCTTCTGATGATGGAAGAGGTCAAGAGAAAAAAAATCACATATGCTCAGCCACATCCTACCCCGAGCTTCCCAAACGCACGGACCTCTCCACAGCCCGATAAAGGCACTGCCAGCCCAGTGGCATTCAGGCAGGGGGTCCACACTCACTTCACAACATGCTAGCAAGCCCCTAAGTTATCTGGGACAGCTCCCATGCATTGCTCTGCAAGGTAACATACAGGGCAATAAGTGGCCTCGAGTTAGCAGAAGGATTTAATTCAATTGGGCTTTGCTGACACAGACCATGAAATTGCAGACTGAACCATTTTTGAACAGCAGCCACATTTTCATAGTTTTTATTGAAGCATTAACAGCAGTGCCACGGTGAAGGCTGTGCTGAAATCCTCTAATAAAGAAGTAAAAACCTTTCGGTTTACACTTGATTTAAATTTATTCTGCACGATAAATACCTCAACCTCTTTCTTTTTGGCAGACTCACTTGATAAAAATCTGCTTCTAGAACGTGGACTTCCAACAGTGGCCATAGCCTTATCAAATCAGATGAGCCTGAAACCACACGTTTTAGTCTCAGCATTATAAAAGACAATATATTCTTCACTTTACAAAAAAATACATGGATAAGAAAATGATACATACTGGTGCATACAAGAAAGGATAAGCACCAGTGAAGTTCAGATCAACTGAAACAGTCTCAGAAGGCTGTTAAATAAATTTCCTACGAGACTTAAATATTATTCCTTCCTCCCACACATACTCATTGCACACACACAAAGGGCCTCTCATCCATTACGTTTCTGCCATGGCCCAGCATGTGCAGAATATCAATATTTTAAGTTCCTGGCTGCAAACCCTGGCAAAGAGACGGCTGGGTCTGACCTCAAACAAGGCATGGGAAAAGCAAGAAAAGACGGGAGAGCACCGAGGAGGGGAACGACCAAGAGCCACTTAAGCTGCTAAGATCAAAAGGAAGGGCCAGTGCTCATTTCCAAGCAATGCAGAGAGCTTCACATTTGCAGCTAATGCATGAAAACTTTCATCTTAGTGCCTCGGACATCAATCACTCCATCCTAGCTGTGTTTGCCATATATACCACAGGAAAGCGCTGGGGAAAAGCAGTTTGGATGTGCTGGGGGGCTGAAAGCTCTGTGTGCTGGTAAACCTGGCTGACGAGCACTAAGGCACGGTCAGTCACCTTTCCTGCATCTGTGTATAGACAGAAAGCTATCCAAGACTACTGACCAAAGGATAGGGTTTTCATTTTCAAAGCAGTCCACTATTTAGAAGAATATTTAAATGTATCTATCAGTGGGTAAATGGGGAATTAAATCATACTCGCAATAAGGCTCACGATCAACATGGTTTGTAAAAACAAAAGGAAGCCGGACAGAGCAGGACAAAAAGACGATCAATTAATCAATACTCCCTCTCTAGAGTCAATGAGTAGGAAATGCCTTTTTTCCCCTCAACACTGAAACACACAGGCAGGACGTGCACACTGTAATCCCTGTCCCCTGCCAGCAATCACCTGTTTCAGAAGTCGCTACACGAAAGGTTCCCCCTGGGCCACTGCACCTCTTCTCCATCAGATCCTCCACTTCACTTCTTAGAGCCCTGTATATTCTGCACCCTCACAATGTGCTGCACGCATCTCACCTGGGCTGTGCGTGGGAGTTTGTATTAAAACTTCTTCTTTCAAAGTACACTGGGTAACCTGCAATTATCTGATGTCAGTACATGAATTTTGAACAGACAACACTTCCTTGGACTCCAGGAATACGTGCAGTTATTTACATACCTCATAGGACTACGGTAGGAGTATTAGTTCCTAAAAATTTCACGTTTTCTCTGTTCTGTGACCTTCAGTTTGGTACAACAGACAACTTGCAGAATGGTCACGGAAGATAGCATGTGATATCAGGCAGGGATGATCACTGAAAGCAGCGTGTGGGGGGGGAATAAATATTTCCCTATTAAATAGAAGTCTGCATACTTTAAAAGAGTGAAGCCGTGACTCATAGGCAGTGATTTCTCAGGACTACAGGGGGTTATTTTTAAAGTGACAGGATGGTTTCAAAAGGCAATTGAAATTCCCAAGGCATCCAGCAGTGCTGTGTTCTCACAAGTTAACCTTCAAGGATTTATGCATTTTCTTCTCTGAGGAAAATTGCTTCTGGAAACTCACATAAAGCAAACACACAGGCAGAACTAATACAGCAAGGCAAGATCAGAAAGGCCAATAATTGCCCCAAGGGATTCTGTGGAGGTGGATATTACTTTAAATGATGTTTCAGATCAAAATAATAAAGAAGTTTTCCAAAAGATGATTTAAAAGACCATTAAATACTGCCGCTGTTAGTAAATGCTTTCTTTTTCCCCCTCCAAAGACACTGCAAATGAATGCTGTGTTCTCCAGCTATTTGATTTCAGCTGAATGCAGCTTGTTCAATTATTTTATTTTAATAGTTCCCTGGCTGCTTTTGGAATTCCATTTTTGTCTGATAATATAATCACACTTCATGAATACAATACACTTTCAAGTGTAATGTGAGGGACAAATATTGCAGCAATTCCAGCTATTGCCTCTTGCTGTCATATTCCTGCTGCCCACCCCCATCACTCCTCCTCTGAACGTCCCTAATTCAGAGGCAGAACCAAAAGGCAGAAGTAGCCTCAGTAGTTATTATCATCTTAACTGCGCTTGTCAAGCGTTGTTCTGATTCCTCTGTGCCTTCTGTATGCGCAAAGCGATACGGAGACCAACCCAATATCTATCACACCATCTCCATCAGTGCACATTTGGAAGCAGAGAGCAGAAATTCCCAGCTGTCCGTGGGCAGTGACTGATACTGGCATCAGGCTCTGCTCTGCCTTTCTGCACAGGGCTGCAGTGCCATTGTGCCAGCTCTCAGTGCCATTGCTACCTCCAGCTTCTGCGTTTTCATGTTAAATACTTGGCACAATACCAAAAACATAAAATTCAGTGGAAAGTAAAATGATCTTTCTTCGGAACTTTCCAGACCTTCACGATTGCAGAGAGGTCTCAAAATGTGAATGATGAGCAGTTCAGACTGCATTTCCAAGAGCCATTTTATTGTGGTTTTTACATGTTCCCCAGGCCTCCATCAGGCTCAGGGCCAGGAGACTCTCGTGATCTCATCTCTGCACCGTAAGCAGAGGTTAATTCCAATTTGAATTAGCCAGTATGTAGTCCTACCCTCCTCAAGTCTGAAGCACATCTGAGCTAGACTGGGGGGGAAGGAGCTCCCTAATTTCCCTATTTTGAGTTAGACCCAATACACAGTTTTTAAAATAGATGGACTTGGTAGTATTGCTTTAATGATATTATCACAACTGTTTACTTTTAAGTTTAAAACAAATACCATTTTCTGTACTGGGAAGCTTAACTTAGATAACAATAATCTATTTCTTTTGTCAGGAGACAGTCTTAACATGTGCTTTGATGATTTTGGAAACACCTGTAGAATACCAACTCTGGGAAAATTTCCAGTGGTCTTTTAATTCTCACTGCCCTTACATAAAACTCCAGAAACTGTTTTCCATCATCCGGTCTTGAGACTTAGCCACATGATCAAACACACAAATTCAGCTAAGAGGAAAGATGTACAGAGGATGCACTGGTGCAGAGGTGCCTTTAAAAGTGATCACACAACAAAAAGATACCTCTCTCCCTTGTTATATGGAGCACCAAATTCTTTTTGTATGGAAAAATTTCACAAGAATATTAGCATCTTAGGAATTCCTTGGTCTGCCTCCTTCCCATCTGATGTGTACCCTGGGTGACTACACCCTTCCCGGGCAGTCACTGAGATGGTGGTGAGACTTGTTTCACCACACAGTCGATTCACTTAGACCTAGTGAGGGAAACACAGCATTTTATTTTCGTTTTGCCTGAAAGCATTGCCTATTCTCACAGTATCTCTTCCTCTACAGCAGCTCAACCAGCAGGCCCAATGGGTGCACTTAGTCCCAGCAGAAGATCCCTCTTGACCACATCACAAGCGCTGGTTGTAAACAACCCAGGAACCATTTTTGAGTTGAAGTTGTCAGGAAACAGCTTGAGAAGAGAATTTCTCTACTTACCATGTTGACAGCATCCTGGTCAAAGGGGTTCCACTCAATGTTCTGAGGATAATGGGCCAAAACCTTGGACTTGAAGGTTCTTCTTAAGGGACTCTGATCGAAATTCTCTCCTACAAAAAATGAAGAAATAACGACTTGACACAAGAGCGAGGCTAAGAGAGAGCTGGTCCGGGCAGCTTTCATTCACTTCTTTTTTTCATTTGTGAAATCTTATGTGCATTTTCCCAACAAATGCATATTTCTGAAGGAGAAACAGAGAAGATGCACATTCAATCTAACTTTACTCTCCTTCCCACAAAATCTTAGTACAGTTGCAGCATAGCTTCCAGCTCAGTACTTACTGCATGAAGATGTACTGTTAAGAGAAAAATTACTGCTGGAGTTCTATGGAAAAAGACCATGCAATCAGCCAAATCTCCATCTTTCTCTATAGACTTGGCAGCAAGGGACACGTTTACTTAGATGCTGAAAGAGCATTTTCTCTCAAATTCGTAAGAAACCATCTTAGAATCAAGAAGAAGTATGAGCACCTTTCAGCCATTACAAATTATTTCAGGATTCATTATAGGTTCTTATTTATATCACATGTCCTGCATGAAGATTAAACACTTATTTTCCTTATGTCAAATTTGAAGGGCAGATGTTTTCCACACAAGGACTCCAGAAAGTGCAAAGAGGAAGACTGAAACCAAACTTCAAGCAGAATTGCATCCAGTTATCAGCATACAAAGAGTGTACTTCAAGGTGGTATTGACAGTGGAGCTTCCACCATTGGAAAGTCTACGGTATGCAACACAGTAATCAAAATAGGAAGTACTTAAAATCTGTGACCTCTACTACCATATACTGCATTTTTTTCAGATATCAGGTTACTAATGTAAGGCTTCTTGCTTTAAGGACTGCAGGTGGGTCTTTCCTCTACAGTTCTGTTCTCACCTGAGAGAGGAGAATGGGTTGAAAGCCTTAAATTCAAAATGTTGAATGCATTCACCAAAGCTCACTTTGTCAGGTTCCCTCTGAGACTTCTCAGTGTTACCTAGATACTTTTTAAAATATAGTATGCTACTGAAATAGAATTTGATTTATTTTCCCTAAAATTAGAAATACTTTAATTTCTCTTTATACTTAAAACCAGACTTGTTTGTTTATTTTGTTTTCGTTTTTAATTAGAGGTTATTTTGGATGAAAGAAATATTCAATTACTTGGCAAGCTCTAAAAGCAACCCCTTGTTGTTGCAGAAACGAGTCACTAACCTCGCTAACGCTTCCCTGAAGGCAAAGTGGACTGTGGGAGCATAATTTGTGCCTGGTGAGCTCCATTTGACAATTCCACATTTGCACAGCTAACAGCCTCTAAGTGATGTTGCAAAATTCATAGTTCAGCAGTCACCCTAAGGTTACTGAGGCCTCGGCCATTTGGCACGCGCCCTTTGCTCCTTGCAGAGCACAGGCTACACAGTCATTTGGCTCACAGTGGTTTAATTTTTATCATTATTATTTTTTATTGCTATTATTATTTCATAGAGGAAAGCTATGAATTAGTATTAATTCAGACACTTGCAAGCAGAACTTCTGAGTCTTTGCCTTGCAGAGCTTAGGATCTGCAGATAATTGAGGGGAATACAGCAGAGAAATACACCGCTGCAAGTCACAAGGCAGTAATGATCCCAGCAAAGTTTTAGGAGGGTCATAAACCATTCGCTGTACAAAAGAGTGCTTTCAATGTCCTCACTACACAGATCTTTTTTTTCTGTACTGGGACGGGAAATAAAACCAGTTAATGAGATGAATGAGTGTGCAGAAACCCTGAACGCACCTTGCAGGCAGAGCCCACCCTGCAGCGGTGAATTCTCTTCGCTGCCCCTCTCACAGCGCCCAGGCCACAGCAGCACTACCTGCACACAGGTGGGCAGAGGAAGAGGAGGCAGAGCTCAGGCATTTCTCACACTCATTTTGGGCAGGCCAAAATTCCTGGAGGTGTGTGGCCCAGCTTTGCCCCCCCTAAGCGCTGCCGGGCCAGGTAGCGCTTCCCACAGCTCTCTGCTTCAGTGCATTCAAGGAATGAGTTTAAAAACTTTTCCACCCAAAGACATCTTTGTGATTTTAAGGATATGGGTATTTTTATCCAATGCTCATTTTGAACACAACAGAAGCAAATTTCTGCATTTTTTTTGCCTAGAATTTCATGTTTCCTTTTATTTATGTGGATACACATAGGACGAAAAATAAGCTTCTACAAGGATATTTTGTGCTTGGGAAAAGAAAAGCTCCAAGATGAGGCAGTGCTGCTTGTTCCCTGGGGCAGGAATAAGTGCAAATGGTAAGATGTGTGGAGCTCTGGCAGGGGAATCCAGCCTGCTTCTCCAATTGCTCAAGGCAACCCCAAAGTCCAGCAAAAGTGTGTGCATTGTATAAGTAAAGAAAACCAGAGGTATCAACTAAACTGGATCAAATTAAAAAAATTGGAGCGTTTAGTGGATTAGCTCATCACATTTTTCAAGCTGGACAAGAGTTGCCACTGGCTTCTATGGCAGCCTAGAGCACAAGCTTTGCGAGGAGCCTCCGCATGCTGTTACAGGGCTGTGGCTGAAGCACACAGAAGCACCAGAGGCTGTTACTCCATTATGCAACATGTCAGTAGGATAACCTCTCACACTCATCCAGAAGTTCTTTGCTGAGGCATTAGAGTAAAAGATGCAATTTTATCTACTGATCCCTGTAGTTTCACAGACAAAAATCCCAGCAAGCAAAGCCAGCAAAAATTCTCTGTCCGTTTTTATGCACTTAAACATACTTGGCAACAGTTTTAATTCTTAGTAACAAACCGTAATTAATGTGCTCGCTAAACCAAATAAATATGCATTAGGTTATTTTCTAATTAGGTCTTCAATCTCCCTCATGTGTGTGACACTGTTTATTTTACAGCTGTGAACAAGCAGAAAGGCAGATATCTGATGCTAAATGTGTCTGGCTGTTACTGCTGAAACTTTGAAGAGCATCTGGATGACTTCATTAAGTTCTCCACTGCTGGTGGAGATTGCTGGAGTCCACATTTCTCTAAAGGATCCATTTTTCATGGCTAAGAACTATTAGTGAAGAAACCTGACTGATGCTAATTGGGCAATCCATGGGGCTTGGGGACAGGTTGCAAGCTGAACACTTTGCAGGTTCTGTAGAGGGCTGCTTTCTCATCTGTATCATGCAGGTGTTGCAAGAATCCATTTTGCTTGAAAAATAAGCCACAGTCAAGAACCAAATCAATCAATCACCCCATATTAGCAGATGGCAGCAAATGAAATGCACAGGAATGACATCAATTACTGTTTCTAACACTTGTGCTCATTCAGGCTCTGCCCGGGCTCCCTGTGCATGAGATGACCGAGTGTGAAACCAAACCACCTGGCTTTCACCTAAATGAGTTCCACAGGCACACAGGAACAGGGCACTGTGCGCCTGCTTTGGGGGCCCTCTACCAGCTGGACAATCCACATTTGTAGTGGAGGAGAGGGCAGCTGCTGCGCGGCGCTGGATGCACCTTGCGTTTGGTGTCCTCTGACAGGAGAGCACCACTGGTAGAAGCACAACAGATTGCTGAAAGAGCTTTGGGAAGTGATCCTGAAGGCTTCTCCAGAGGAAAACACCCTCCTGTCCTGGTTTGGTGGCTCAGTTACAAACCCCACTAGGTGAAGATAGATATACCTATTTCCAAATTAGACCAAATTTCCCTGTAAGCCTCTCTGCTTATCTGGAACAACTGAAAAGAACAAGGTGCATTTGCCAGTAAGCCACAGGAACTGTGAAAAACCGAGGTTTCCAACTGGCTTTTGGAGATGACCAATGATCTGAATGCTGCTGCAAATACCTGCATTGTTGTTTGAATGTCAGAGATGTCTACAGTGTTCTGTTTGTGAAGAACAAGCATTACATTAAGAAATCCAGCTTTCCAAAAACTGCAGAAAGTAACAATCATCCAGTAAGCTGACAACATGGATTTGTTTTATCCAGGAAAGTAAATGGCACAAATAACTTACCTTTGTGGGGTCTCCGCAGGGTCTGCATTTTACTACTACAGGTAGATATATATGCATATATTGAAATTAAACTAATGATTAAACACACACAAACACAATTTTCGCAATCAGTGATCATGAAAAGAGAAGAGCCAAGAAGCCACACCAGAGGGAATCAATGGGTCATTACTTAGAAGGGACACAGCACTGCACCCTCCAAACAAAGCTGCCCCCGGGAGCCAGGCAGGGTAAGCTTTCAAAGGAGAGACACAATTTAGGACAGAAATTTAGAACACAAGGGTGTGACAGAAAGCAGCACACACATCATGGCAAAGTGTCATCGTCTGGCCAAGCCACTCTCACCAACGTGAGGTGAGAGGCACAGACGTGCTGACAAGGAGACGGAGAACTACAGGGAGCAAAACCTTCTTGGCAAACATGGGAAGGGGCCTGGACTGAAAGGTGAGTTATGTGATGCAGTCTCACCTCCCTCGGGTCTGAACTGAGGAATCACATGTGGCAAGAAAATTTTCTTTAGCTGTTACTGCAGGAAAATACTGAATTTTCATTAAATCTACTACACTCTTTTAAGTGCTTGCTTGCTAGCTTCCAAAAGAGGATTAGCGTGGTACATTAAAAATGAAGCAAGTATCAAATGCGAATTGAATCCATATTCTAAAATATTAATGGCCAGATAACAGCACTGCGAATGCAGACAGTGACACCGTATTTGATGTGTGCTACTCACTCATGTGAACAGCACATCTCGTAGGGTAAGCTGCCTTCCAGAGGCGAGTTAAAAAGTTGGTTTTGAAAAGAATCCTTTCACTTTCAGGATGCTTTCAAAAATGTATTCAAGTATTTTTTAAAATTGTGTAAGATGTGTCAGATTCAAGCTCAGTTTCACTTGGATACTACGTCTTATGTATTGGCACTTTTTCAGCAACTTGCACCTTCCCTTAAAGGCAATCATTTTTAGAGGGCATTTGGTTGCAAATTAAAAGCAAATGCTGAAGTGATGGATGCTAGATCAAGAAAACCCGTGCTAACTTCATTTCAAAGCGAGAAAAAATTCTCAGAAGTAGAAAATAAGCATCTTTATGTTTTGGATGAAGGATAAAATTGCTGGGAAGACTGAGCTACAGTTGTGAGGTTGTCAGTCACGATGGCCTTCATACGAGTAATCGTATTTAAAAATTCAGTGACGTTAAGTTTTAAAGCAGCTACAGCAGCATACAAAGATACATACTAAATAGGCAAAGGCATCCTCTACCCACACCCTCTGGTCCAGGGAATGTCAACTATCTGCTGGTCCTTACAGGCTCTGGAATGTAGACAGGAGTGCTTGTGACCACCGAAATAAAAATATCTTGTATTCCTTTAGAGGAACATGAATGTGCACAGTTCTGTACATCACGGTGACAACCTCCTTGATAGCTATTTCTAATTAAAAACATTCAGTACATCCAGCTGCATTGTTTCCCTGCAGGCTGAACTATGTTAAGTGTCTTGGATAACTGTGTGACCCCGCATGAGGAGCAAGCAAAACACAGCGTGCAGGTGGGGACAAGGTGAGGACAGGAATAACGGTGCTAATTGTCAGATTCAGGAGCCGTTCTTTCTGAGCAGTGCAGAAATCATGCTCTGCTGCTTTTCTTTTGTGCTTCCCCATTACACCGAAGCAGCAGTGGCTAGCTACTCAGTATTCAAGGACATGAACTCAAAGGCACCATCTCCTACCACTCACTCTCATAATCTTGCTGTGGAGGAGGGCGATGATATGAAAGGGAGGACTGGGACAAGGCAGTCTAAACAGTTTTTGCTTCAAAATTTCCAAATCTGAGTATATTTAGCAGGCAACTGTTTGTCTGTAAGATGGCAGTGGCTCCATCTGTTTAAGTTGGAGTGAGGGCACGAGCAGGGTCTACCCTACCTAGTAAAACTCCCACATGTCTATTTCAAGGAATTTATGGAGTTAAGTAAGAAGACATAGTGAGTTGTACACCCTATCTACATGGCTGTGTGTATGTAAACCTCCCTAACATTGCTATTTAAATTTAGAATCCAAAAGATGCTTCCTTTAGGTTTCAGGAACCTCTGAGTCCCTGTGGTAGAAACTGGTAGGGCTGGACCTTCCAGCATCCTTCGCCTACAATCTACATAATTAAGTGTAGACGGATGTCTTACTAAGTATCCTCAAACACAGCCCTTCACATGCTATTTTTTGGTCTTTGTCAAGCACACATCAGATCCAGCCTATTGTACACCCCCTAATATTCCTGACACCACTGGAGACATTTCTTTGGAGAGGGGAAGCACATCTGCCAAGGGAGCTCCAAGGAAAAGAATAAAATTTACCAGATAGTGATTTGAGTTAGGTTAAAGGGTGGAAAAATCCAGGGATTTTGTTTCTAAGCTCTGAACCTTAATTTGATTCAAGGGTAGCTGGAAGACAGAAAGTGAAGAGACACAGCGGGCCTGATGATTGCTTTGTCCTTAACCCCTGTTTACCTGAGGCTTTGTTTGCAGTATCTGAGCTCTTGCCATGGAGATCTGCTTCTAGCCATTTGTACAAGACTACATGACATAACAAAGAGAGATAAAAAAAAAAAAAAGCAGGTATGAACAACATGAAAGAAATACAAATGTACTGGGGGGGGAAATAAATAAATAAAAATAGGTAAAACAGGCAAACACTCCCCTTCACGGCCTCTCTTCCCCCTGCTACTGGGAAAGGGGGAATCCATGTGACAAATGAAAATCTCAATGACTGTTTCACTACAGAGCTGTTGAATGCATTGAGTGATGGTAGAAATGCTTGTCAAAATTAGTAACAAGATTAAATTCTAACAGCATGCTGCCATATAGTTTCCCTGTTGATGAAAGGCTGCTCTGCTCATATATTAAGCCATTCCAGAACCTGGGAAAAAAAAAAGTTATTTAATCGGTGTTGAGCTAAAGCCAGGAGGTTTCTTCAGTATGGTATAGTATAGCATAGCTATGTAGTTACACCTTCAGCGTACACCTTCAAGGTGGAAATGAATAGAACTATTAGGGTGCTTTTAGATCAAGTTTTGAATAAACGACCTCTATGTTTATAACTTCTTTATAACTTGTAATCCCTTCCAGTTACACTTCCCCCAACAGGCGCTGTAGTGATAAATGAAAGGGCGTCCTGGCACTGTCTGAAGTTTCTCCCAACTGCTTTGCTCATCTCCTGCAGAAAAACAAGAATGTTTTCACAGCCACCACAGTGTTCCTTCCTCAAGCAAAGTCCCATTCATAAACAGCACAAAGGCAATACGCAATCCTCCTCAACTTATTTTTATAAACCTGGAGCATATATTAAAGCTGAAATACCATTGACCTCTCTGCTCATTCCATTTCTAGGTGTAAATTCAGAGTGATTTCCACTGTTGCCTCCCACTTGAGCTGTTAATCCAGGCACCAGCTCAAAGGATCCAGACAATTCTGTCAAGTCTCTATTTTCTAGAAAGAAGTCTCTGTACAGGGCACAGAAATAATTTCATTAAATAGATGTGGATTTGTGTTCTAGGATTTTTTGTTTGTTTCTTTAGGAAATAATTGAAATATTTAAATTAAAGGACACAAAACAAGCAATTGTCTACTGGTTTTCTGGACACATACTGTCAGAGCATGCATTTAGGATCTTGGTAAAGAGCAGCACAAAAAGCACAGCTGATTTTTGACACAGGACTGCATACTGGTTTCTGCCATGACCAAGGTTCCAAACTCTCCCAGTTAACAGCTCCAAGCCAAAGCTGGCAGCTCACCTTACTGTCTGCCCCATACCCACAGTGTCTCCACAGCTGCTCTGACATGCTGTCCTCACAGCCTTCTCCAAAAGCCCTTTCCAAAATTGTCATTCACAAATTTGGCCCTGAGCTTCCATGGACTTGGCCACCATCTCTGCGATAGGAACAGTGAAAAGGAAAGATGTAACTCATGGAGGGACGCACAGCCCGACGCACAGGGCAGGTTCTGCTCTTGTGACCCTTCTTGTTGACCCTTCCTTCCAACCATACAGGAAACTGGTCACAGCAGGTATGCCAGCTCTGCACAAGAAGTAGGACTGCAGAAGAACGTTGACAACAATGATGCAAGCACTCAGCCACAAACACGGCGGTGCAAACTAATCCTTCATACAAACACAGGGGAAATGGGGTGCAGCTATTGCCACAAAATAATTACACTTTGAATAGGCTTAGTATTTCATTGATCCTTTTAAAAGGGAGATTTGTTCATAGAAAGTTATTGTGCAAGTCTAAATAAAGAGAAAAAGGCTGAAACCTAGCAGAAGTTCAGTTTGCCACCATTTCCTCTTTCTGGCCTGGATTAAGATACTCTCTGCCTGCAGAGTAACATTATACACCACCAGCACTGCCAGCTTCTTAAAATAGCCACAGTCCCTGCTGCCAGCAGACCAGACACATCTCACTACACCAGAAAACTAGTATGAGCTACACATTTTGCATGAATTACGGTTTGCATAAAATTGCATCATGATCTTGTCAAATTTAAAGAGTCATGGCTTGTATTATGCCATCTGGGGATATTTTTTGCAGTGGGTTGAGGGGAATTTAATAAACGCATGGAGGCACAGGGCTCCCATACAACTGGCATCTGCTCCCAATGGCTGGAGCTGATTAGCAGGTAACAGGGGAGGGGGGTTAAAATCGGACCTATCCTGCTAAATTAGGGGAGTGAATTACATTTCAGGCCTTTATTTTGAATCTGTTCGGTCTATCCTGTTTATATACAGCTAGTGGCACACTTTTTTATTGCATTTTTATGCTCAGGTCTCCTGTTCATTTTGAATACTTGATATGGAGTGAACGAGCACTTGTATTAATCAAGAAAACAATCCGAGCAATAATTTAAAGCTCATTTAAATCTAAGTTTCACACATCATTATCCTTAAGTTACCTGCTGGCTTTTCAATTAGTTACAGAGCAAGTGAGTAATGTATGTAACCATAGGAAACTGAAGGGTTTTGTAGAATTGTAGAGCCACGGAATAGCCAGAGTTGGAAGGGACCCACAAGGAACATTGAGCCAGCTCCTGAAATCTGTTTCAGCTGCAGAACAATGCTCATGATGAGTGAAAGATGCTCAAGCTAGAGCAAGATATCAGCTCAGGTCTCTAAACAGTGCCAAGACTCAGCCTGTGAAGGGATTTCTAGCTTTGTAGCCACAGCAGCATTGGCCTATAGGGTTGATCTGAGCTGACAAGCAAGAAAAGGCATTTCAGGTGCTCTCATGTCCTCTGAGCCTCCTGCTCAGCACAACACCCTTTCCTACTCCCCATTTCACGTTTGCTTCTCTCCATGGACTGAGAGCAGGGTGAGGAATCCAGTCGGGCCCACTGCGCAGGCCTCCTTCCATGCTTGCGCTCTCTTCTCATTTACAAGGGCAGCATCAAGTTCAAACATAATCAATTTCTGTGTAAAACATGATGATGCAATCCCAGATTGGTTTTGGAAACACGCACGCAAAAGTCACATTCAATTGAAAAGAATCTTAAAGCAGATTTTGTACTCTGCTCCTCTGGGGCAGAGGCAGCACAAGGTCTTGTCTCAAGGTCTGTGTTGTTTCAGTTGGTATTTCTGGAGAAAAGTGAAAAACACAACCAAAACATGTGATCTTAAAAGTCCTCATGCCAAACTGTTTAGGTTTCTGTGCAAGAATTCAGGAAAAGAAGGGGAATGCACATTTAGTTAACTTTTAAATCAGGCTGTACTAAGACGGGTTTAAGATTTTTTTTTAATCCACTTGACAATATGCATAGCATCACGTGTCAGTATTTGTCCCCCCTTGCCCCTCAGCACTGCAAATTTCGAGTGTTTTGTTACCTGAAGTCAGAAGCAATTTCACAAAAGCTGCATTTACACAGCAGCAGAGTGTGAATAACATCACAATAACACCTTCTGTCACCATAATTAAGCTCGGCTTGCAAATCAGTCCAAGAAAAGAAAGAAGCTTAATTTGTCCTGCATCACATTCAGCACTAATCAACACTGACAGAAACAGAGCACGAAGACGCCTGTCCTGCAGCTCCGACACTCAGCTATGCACTATTTGGGATTTTGCTTTATAGCATCTTTCTTCTTACCCATCTCGCACAAGCTTGAGGCCTCGGTTTTCTGGATGTAGCACCGATACACTGGGCAATAGGTATTTCTGTTTTCAATTGGTGGGGCAAGAGGTGGGTGCAGAGGGGACACAGTGTGAGCTCACTGCACTGAGTTACTTTTATTCGTGGCCTTCACGAGCAAAGGCTTACAGCAAGGCAATGCTTGCCTCTCAAAGGCTGCAACTGCTAAGCTTTCAGAAAACTTAGTTACATGTGTTATGGATGGGAAGGGGGTCCAGCAGAGAAATATCTTTGCTTCATGTAATCATGAAAGCTTTTTCATTGGCACTAAGTAGAAACACTCTTTTGTGCAGCACAAGCCGACCTTGTCTGAGAAACTGCTGTTTAAGCTGCTGCCAACAGATAATTGTCCTTACAACAGTCTCCAAGAGCCAGTCTTCCAACAGTTTTCAACAACTGAGTCTTTCTAAAAAGAGACAAAGTCTTTCCACATCCTGAAAAGTCACAAGCACCCGCAGGCAAGGCGTGAAGATATCAGGGCTTCTGGGTGCAGAAGAGTAGCAAGCAGGAATGAAAATACTGGCAGATGAGGAACCACTGCCCACACAGCCATACAGGTCCTTTGCAGCTGATGCTTCTATTTAAGAGCTACCCAAGAAGCCACTACAATTTGGAGAACGCTCTCAAATGTATTACAGTAATTGGAGAGCAGAGTCTTGCTGCAAATACTTCCACTGTGGGCAAAACTGCCACTGAAGGAACAAAATGTTTACAACAAGATGCTGGGTGACACAGTTCTTACTAGCTTCTGGAAAAAACCCAACAGATGAGTTTTGTCAACCAGAAATGTCAGAGCATTGTAAAGAAGAACAAATATCATCAGACTGAAAGAAAGAAAGAAGTCCTTGTAACTCTTCAGTTCAAATGCCTCTTTTGTCACAAACATCTTTGCAAGAACCTACGTGTCTTGGTCAAAACCACCTGTGCCTACAAACTGTTTGAAGATCAGGCTGCTGCCAGTGAGTTTACACAAAATGGATCATTAAAAAGTTATCAGCACTCAGAAATCACACATGTAAGCCACATGAAAAATATTTTCTATGTCTTAAGTAAATCATGACTAGTTAGATGGAGAACACCCCCTCCACCCCTGCACTGCAGCAGAGCTCTATACGTTTCAGACAAAACATAAACAATCAGATTCCTGCGTTATAGCTGCTGGCTATTTTGTGGCCAGGTTCCAAGCCTACTGAAAACACAGAAAGCTGAAACCAGGACTCAATCCCCATACCACAATACAGTGTCAGGATTCACATCCACAGGCATAGACAAATATTGTTAATTTCTGGGTCCAACCACGACTCCAGAAAACTCAAAGCACTTCAATATCTCTACTGTGACTCTAGATTTAGTTCAGATCCCTACAAAGAAGAGCACAGAAACCAAGTCCTTTGGCTTTCCTCAATGCCTTGGATGATTTTAGGCGCCAAAGCATTCTTGTAACGGTGGATCTCCACCGAGAAGGCTAAGAACAGAAGAATAGTCTCAAGGTTCAGCTCGCAAACTCCCCTCCACCTGAGATCCTTTCTTCCCTTGTCCCACCCATTCTCCCAGACATATGGACATGAAGACAACTCTGTAGGCTCGTTTCTAAGCTTCATGCCTAAAAATGTCACTTCAGGAATTCTGTCAAGTTCGGTCCGCAGTATATTTTGAGGTTGCTTCCTTTCCCAAAAACCAAGCTTTGGGATAAACCTCCCACTGTTATCAGCAAAGTCTCTTAAGGAACAAAGGTAGAGCCCAATCAGACAGGCAAAGGAGTCCATGAAAAGGGCATTGTCTTACAAGTCTCTCTTTTGCCAAAGCCCAGTGATGTAACACAGTCTTGCTCCTTCACGCCTCAACTTTCCACCGCCACTCCAATGTAAATGCCTCTGTAGAGCAGTAGACACTGATAGAAAAACAGTACAAGTTTCTGAGAAGTTTTCACTTTTTACCTTTCTGACTGTAAGAAGACCATACAGAGCCACAAAAGGGAACACGGATAATTTCCTGGCCTAAAAAAGGTTGAAAAGAGCCATTGGAGCCCTGAAGGAGGAGCTAGAGAAATGTACAAAAAGAATAAGAAAGAGAAGTCCATATGCACAACTCATGTGCGTACTCTGCTTGCTATGTTACTGCCCATCCACTACAGATGGAAGCAGCAGAGAACAGAGATCTAAATAATCCTAAAATTTCCTAGCATTAAGGAAATGTTTTATTTTTACTGCTAATCTCGTAGTGCCTCGGTCTCAGGTTGATTGCCACACTAAAGACACACAAGAAGAACGCATGCAATTTGCTGCTCTTGTCTTTAAAGAAGTGTGAGCTGTTACCAGCTACAGAGAGGTTAATTCAAAAACAAAAGCATGTAGAGCCACCTCAGGCAGACACTAGAGCTGTCCTGGGCAATGTACACATCTCATGCAAAAAAAAATACGAGTCATGCTATAACATTTTACACTTTCTTCTTGCATAAAGGGGAATTCTGTGGTGTTAAAGATAATGCTTTGTGTAATGGAGCAAGCCATACCATGCTGCTTTGGAGAGCTCAGTAGCTGTTTCAGCATACATAAAAACAAAGTATTTCATACTGAGCAGATCAAGGCTGGATTAGGCACGGACTGCATCAGAGCTGAGCACGCTGAGCACCCGTGGTCTCTGTGAGCATACTGACGTCTGGGAGATGTCCAATAAACACAGGGAAGCGCATACAAAAGGAAACAAAACTAACAAAACTTATGGGCATAGCAATGTGACTGAAAACAAAGGTGGCACTTCATGGTGTGACAACATGGGACAGCTAGAACTGAGCGTCCAGTTACAGAAAACAAGAGCGCAATCACTTTGCACAGAGGAAGAAGTTGTTATTCCTTTGATCAAACCAGGAGAGGGTTGCTTATGGTGCATAAGGATGGGTTTCAATAGTCCCCCACTCACATTCCCTGTAAGACTTAAGTCTACCAACTAAAGAGCATTACTCTGGGTGAGTGACCACACATGTAATGTATTCACAGCCAGGTAGCTGTGCACGCTCCCTGAGAAGAGGCTGGCAGGAATGCTCTTTTACACATTTAAATGCCGTCCCCTGCACCCAGGGCTCTCCCCATCTCCACAAAGCAGCCTAAGCAACAACAGAGATGGTCCTAAAACTCGGACCCAGCTGTCTTGTAATTCCTCACAGCACTGCGGTAGCACATGAGCGCCTGCATTGCTCCCACGGGACTGGAGTTCCCATTTCAAATCAAACAGGATGCACACATGACAGATTAAAGAGATGCAGGCATCTGCATTTCTCTCCAGGGTTTGACAAGTTTCTGGTGATTAATTCTGCAATACGCAGACACACCGAGACCATCCCTGATGGATACCTCCTCTATGCAAAGTTTAACAGGCATGTGTGCACCGCATTAAATATTTACATTAAGGAAACAATTCTTTTTTGGGGGGATACTTACACAGAAAGCACACACAAGGGAAAAGACCCAAACTATAAATATTTGTGACCACAAGTGATACAGATCTCAGCAGTTATGCAGCGGTGAGGGTAGCTGAGCACAAGTATAACTGGATATTTGTTTATACAGAGCCTGTGCTGTTATCAGGCTGAAAAAATACCTTCTTGAAAAGGACTGACTGTAAGATGACTGACTGATATTAGATTACCACAGGCTGCAATGAATATTTCAAGGGCTTCACGTGTATACAGAGAATCAGCCCAGTGGGGCTGCTCTCCAAGTGATCACAAAAACAGGTGGTGCACGTGGGGAGCAGAATTCCCCTCTGGAACCAAAAGGAGTATGCATGGACACTAGATTAATCTGAGCACATAGATCCATTTTACAGCTGCAAATTCAAAGGTCAAATGATTGCAAAACTCCCCAACTTCTAGCTGAGCTCATTTATAAACCAAAACAACAAAGCTTCAAAAACACTTTTTTTTTTTGCCTGTAATAAACCACTCGCTGCTTCTTAAAGTAAGACTCTATCCTGAGCTTCAAATTCAGCACGGTTTATTCTGTGATTATACTGGTATGACAGCCTGAATATGACTTACTTTAATACAGAGACATGAAAATTCAACCTGAATCTGTATTTTGTGGCATCAGAGTATCTATTTATAAACAGCCTGAGGAACCAGGTATTGTAAGTCAGCTATAAAATTAGTTCCGATGGGGTTTCTGGTTAACCCCTTCCCAAACCAGCTGTTCTCCAGAGGCTAGGACGTGTCCTTGAGCCATCCACCCCAGTGATCGCAGCTCTCTGGTGCGTGTCCAGGCACTGCCATAGGCCCCGTGGCTCCTGCCCATGGTGGAGCTCCAGCACCACGCTGGCTCCAGCTGCAGGCTGGCATTCAGCTCGGCTTCCTTTGAGTCAGGGCAAGCACAGAGAGGGTGCAGGATGGCCCTGTGAAAACCCTACAGTGGCACCATCCCACATCACCTTCCCACCCGCCACCTCCTCTAAAGAGACAACGGCTTCTGATGCACTTCATTGGGCAGTGGACTTTACGATAGCAAAACTCGAGCCCTGTACGGGTCCACCTCCTCCTCCGGTGTGGCTCAAAGGGCAGTTGCCCTGCCCAAGGGACAAAACCCAGTCTCACATGTCTCTGCAATGCCACACAGCTGACATGCTGACAAAGGCCCGCATGTAGGCAAATGGCAGAAGTGCTCCATCTCCCTGAACTGTCAGGGCATGTTGAAGAAGCAGCACCACCACCATTATCTACAACAACATATGTTTCCTAAACCTTTTGAGTTTTTGCTTTGAAAATGCATTTAATCACGACCTTGTGTCAACGTGTAGAAGCAAAAGCACTTATTTTAAGACAGGTTCTGTCCTGACAGAAGGTCCATTCTCCCCTTCCCCAAATCTTTCTTCTACTTAGTATCTCGGAAATCTGGCTCTTTTGAGAAATATCCTATCCTATGTGGCTGTGGGTCAGTAGGCAAGATATAGTAGAGTTGTACACCAACCACAAAATAAAGCAGAGCTGTGCAAAGATACCCAGCTGACAATTCTACAGTAGCTTCTGAGAACAATCTTCATAGCAGAAAAAGGGGGAGAAAATTGCCCAAGTTCCTCTCCAGCTTTAACCAACACTCTCAGCCCTGCAAAGCTTTTGTTTCACCCGCTCAGGCACCTCTGGTGGGGAATGGCACCAGAGAGCTGATCCAGCTGCAGGATACCCAGGGAAGGGACTGAAGGACAAAGAATGGGGTAAGTCACTGCTTCCCACCCCAAGCTGGATTTGCTCTTTTCATCCATTCCATCACACCTGGACAAAAGCTGCAGGAGATTGGGAAACAAACGGTAAAGGACAGCAGGAGGAAGGGGGCTGCACCCACTGGCACAACTACCCTGAACAAGGGAACACATTCCAAGCCCAACAGAAAACACAACACCTCAAAAAATGAAAAAAGTGAGCTCAATTTCTGCATATGCACAAAACAAACTTCCAAGCACCAGCCCATCTCACAGGGACTGCAGGAAAAGCTTGGCAACACAACAGTACCACACTGCAGAAAACATGCATCTGTGTACATATGTAATTTCATACTATAAAATTTTAAGGAGAAAACACTAGCTTGGTTTGGAAGGGGCCTTAAAGCTCACCCAGTTCCAACCCCCTGCCATGGGCAGTGTCATCCACCAGCTCAGGCTGCCCAGGTCCCATCCAACCTGGCCTTGTGCACCTCCACGGATGGGGCACCCACAGCTTCTCTGGGCAGCTGTGCCAGTGCCTCACCACCCTCTGAATGAAAAATTTCCTCCTTTCATTTTAAACTAAAATGAAAATCTTTCATTTTAGTTTAAAACCATTCCCCCTTGTCCTATCACTATCAGACCACGAATCACTGCAGGGGAACTTGCACTCATGTAAAAGGGCTTTCCAGCTGGGACACCAATCTAGAGAGGCTCAACAGGATTTCAGCCTTCTTCTATCTAGCACTTCCTTCACAGACTCAGCTCTAGGACATTGATGTGCCTTTCCAATTTATGAGGCAGATCTGTTGTTGTCTGCAAAATGCTACCTGTTGCTTCCTCTCCCAATCTGATAAAGGTCACCAAGTACAAAATCCCACTTCAGTCATCAGTAGTGACATTTGGCGTTACATACAAGGGGGAAAAAAAAGAGAGAGAAAAAACAACTCACAATGCCAAAAAGGGATGGATTTGCCTAACGTGACATGTGCAAGCTCCATGAAAGCATGAGAACTTGGGAAACTGAGGTCTGGACAGGAACAGGAGGGGAGCCATGCACATAATGCCCAAGCAGGATGGCCTGGGTTGGCAGGCAGGACCCCAGACCCCAGCACTGGCTGCCACAGGGATCTGCTCTAGAGATCACCGAGAGCCTCCCTGCTCTCTCCTGCAACTCAGTTTGTCACCAGCGAGGCAGAAGAGAGTTCCAGCATCCCTTTAGCTGCCATCTGCGCTCCCACAGGAAGGGGGCTCAGACTTGTCAAATGGCTTGAATTAAAAAGCACAGGGGCAGGCCTGCATTGGAAACAGCAAGAGGTGGTGATTTCAGGGCAGCAGCCTGACGGTACTGGCCGCCAGCAGAGCATATGGCATATGGTTAAACATGAGAAACAGGCTCCCAGCATCCAAGTGTAACACTGCATTTGGGAAAGTCATTTTTTGAAGGTCCAGAGACTGAGGGGCTGTGAAAAAGTGGTGATTCATTTACAAAAAATAGGTCTTAAGGACTAGATAGAAGAAAAAAGGGAATTTCTGCTGCTGGCTCTCGCTCTTTTAAACAGCAGTTCTCCATTGTTTTTGTCAGGGGAAAAAGTGAGACGTGATCAGCATGAAGATAGCGAGTAAGATGTCACTATAAGATGTTAAGGAAGAAAGAAAAAAAAATATGGAACAGTGAGGAACAATGTTCTGCACAGCACAGCCAGGTTTGCCCTGCTGCATGGGAGATGGGAGCAAGGAGGGACCAGATCCTGCCCAGCCCAGGAGAGGCCCCAGCCTCTGCCCGCTGGTCTACAGAGCTCCCACACCAGCCAGGCTCCTTTTTGCTCAGGACTGGCAAAATACAATAAGAACAAAAACCAGAGATACCAGAATTTGAGAGGCTCATTTTTATTTTCTCCCCAACACACACATGGGGACCAACCATCTATGTAACCACTCAAGGTGCAGACTGTGTGCTCCTCTAGAAGCCCAGCCATTTCTGTTAGTGTTAGTTTTTAGAAGTGTAGAGTTGTTTAGTTTGTTCATTTTGTTGTTGTTTTTTTTTTTTAAAAAAAAAAAACCACATTTTACTCCTGCTGAAAAATCCATTTCCCCTGCCCTTAGGAAAGCAGTGCCTTAAAAGCGCTGCAGGTAGCAGGTGAGAGTTTTGGTAACAAAGCACTGCATCTTGTGCACATGCTCATGCCCACAACAAAGACACTCTCACTATGACCCCATCTCACACACCACCATGCACGAGGCTGGGTATGCTGGCTCCTTCTTCGCTACAGCCTGAAGGATTTTCCTAGTGATGACGGCGCTCCGAAAGCTGCTTTCTTCCTTGGTCTCTGTCCATACATCTGAGGCAGGTTTGTCAATAATGATTGTTCTCTAAGAAGCAGGATTTCTTATGTCGTGTAGCTTATAATTAATTGGAGCATCTTACGCCAGAAGGTCTGCTTGCTCCATCTAAGTGAGCTTCCTAAATAGCAACCACGCACTTAATGTGTCAGAGACAAGGTTCAAAAGTTCACTTGGGCTTAGCTTTGTACTAGAAAACAGTTTTGATGTGTAAATTTAGGCAGAGGCAGATTTACCTACCAGTTTAGGAGGACTACAAGGCATTTGCAGCACGTCTGCGCCTGCTCTGGATAATACGACAGCAGATCAATTGTATGTGGCTGTACAATGAATAGAGAAGGGATGGCAAGTGCAGAGTGGACAGACAGACAGACCGACCCCTAACAGACTCTAAGAGGAAGCTGGAAGATTTCAGGCATAACATCCAAAACACGGACATATACATTGTGGGGGACCAGGACTGAGGGCATCAGAATAACCAGGCTGGAAAGGACTGCTGGAGGCACCTGGTCCAAGCTCCTGTTCAAAGCAGGGTTCACCTCAGAGCTAAATCCTGCTGCTCAGGATTGAGACAGAAAATGTTTTTTGAGATGAAAAGCTGCCAAGACATTTCAATAGCTGTAGGGAGGAGAGAGCAAAGCAAGACTCCAACATCTCAGCATCTTCAGAGCATAAGACACAAGTTTGGATCTCTCTGACTTAATGCCTTCAGCACAAACAAGGAGGCACTATGAACCTGCAGTGTAAATAGCAGGCAGGAAAATAAAGACTTTGAGGAATCAGAGCTATGAATCTCCCCCTGCCATGCCTCACATCTTTTATCAGAAATATTCCCATCTCCCAGCCTTCATGCTGCTTAGCACTGACATGTCTGTTGCTGTACAACATAAGATGAGCAGCAGCATCACCAGCATTGCCTTTCAGCTGGAGACCACACAGCGAGTTTGTCATTCCCCTGCCTTGCCTCTCCAGAAAAAGGAAGCTCAGCACACTCAGAGGTACCACCAGCACTCCCTGGGCATGCAGTTGTACAAACACTGCGCTGTCCCTCACTTTCATGTTTGTGGCTGTGTGCAGTGAGTCCTGCTGATTCCTCGGTGCAATGCTCGCTGTTGTGGCAGTTGGCTAGGGACTCTCACAACAACAAGACCTGAGACAAACACTACGTACTGCCTCTGTGTCCTTCTTTGCACAGCTGCATCCCAGGCAGGACTTAGGCTAATCCTTCCTGAACAGCCTCGCTGCTCCCGCCTTGCTACAGGGCAGCCCTCCTGACATCAGTTTAATGCTGATTAGTCCCGACACAATTCTGGTGCAGGCTTCCTGCCAGGCAAGGGAATGAACAAAATTGGTTTGTGCACAGGCCAGACGACAGCTGCAGTCACTCCAGCTCAAATCTGCTGAATAAGAAGCGTTTTCTTGTTTACCAAGATGAGGCTAAATTAGCCCAGCATGAGACAGAAGGACAGAGCAAATCCTAGGAGCCAGCGATGCCAACCTGCTCTGAAGGTGAGAGATGTGACTGTCAGCCCTCAGCGCCTCGACTCAAGCAACCCATGAGGGAAGTGTACACTTTGTGTAAAGTGTACCCCACCCCAGCCTGGGTAAAGAGTTTTAAAAAAAGATGATTTGAGAAAAAAAAACTACAAGCAGAATGCCCGCAGTATTCAGACACTGAGTGACAGCGTACATACGTTACTTGGAGCATTTAGTAATTATTATTAATCCTCTCCAGCTCCAGAAAGAGAGAAGCCTCCAGCCTCTACAAACTCCCCAGGGCCCTTAAGGCCATGCTCTCACTACTTCTTTTTCCTCCTATTCTGTGCTGAAAGACTGGAATCGGTCTGTATTTATCCAGACAACTTAATATGCTTATATTATGATACTGGGCAGCAATATGCAGCTTATCCAACACATGGGCACCTCCAGACTGCTTCCAATGAGAAGCTCAACATGCTTTCCGAAGCCATTCTGGTGTGTTTTTGAGGATGGACCATCCTGAGGAGCAAAACCATTCAGACTGGCAATATACAGTTCAAAGAATATCAACAAGATCAGGATGCATCAAGACTGAGAGAAGCAGTGTAAATAAAGACTCACTTAAATTATTGCTACTCTTGGTTTGGAAAGAGGGAAAGGAAGAAGAGTTGAGAAAGATTTCTGAAGAGAAGCAATCAAGTTATTTTTTGACAGGTACTGATGTCTTCCTCATCCACCCATTCAATGGTTGGGCTAAAACTGTGTTATGCTTAGCTGTGGAAGTTGTCTGGATAGCAAGAGGCTAAGGCTATGCCTGTTGTTTGTACACCAGCATTTGAAGGAAGGTTCCTGTCCTCACTTCAGCATACACTTACCTGTTCCTCTCCTTGGGGAGAGCCTTGGGCTACTATGGCCTTACTTTTCACATGTAGAAGACACTCATCAACATCAGAGATGTTCTAAAGAGCACTTACAAAGTTACCAAAGTTTCCACATAGGTAGCCCTGAAAGTAATGCCACATGGAGGAATTCAGTCCCACACCTTTGCTTCATGCACACTCCCATGTCAGACGCCATTGTGTCAGAGTGCCCCTCTGCTGTGATCTGTCACACAGCAAAAAAAATGTAACAGAATATCGGTGGAAAGGTTCAACATCTGCTGCCACACTACCAACATCCTCCTCTCACATTGTGGGCCAACATCATAACATAGGAGGCATTACTTTCAGAGCATCCCTCATGAAATAAGATGCACCTGTCAGTAGGCTGTCAGTAAATACCTGTATATCAGTACTAGCCATAATGCTTGCTTTTAAGATGCAGAGGGTAACCTGTTTGGAAGATCTACTGCTCAGGAGCGATCTGTTGATTTGATCTGAAGCATCACCTCAGTTTGCAGAACGATGCACAAACCTCTTGACACAAATCACAGAATCCATCACCTGCCCAGAGGCAGCACACGCACAGAGTCAACGCTTGCACATGAGCTGTGTTCACAAACTTATCTTCAGCACAGCTGGTATTGCTCAGCTCCTACAAAAATGAACTTAATGGAAAAGTAACACTGCTGAGCTCTCTGGCCTTTGAAAAGCTTTAAAACCACATCTCAAAGTGGATTCAGCACCATACAATTTTTCGTTTGCACATATAAGATAAGGCCAGTTTTGGAACTTACAGAATTGTCTGGTCACTGATTGGGAGTTTATGGATTCATTAGGAAACTCATCCTTTGGCGTCTCAGGTTTAAGTAACAGCCTGAGAGCAGGGACTGGCACCCGGACAGCTGTGGAGCAGGCTCTGGGTGGTATCTCCCAAGTGATGCGTCTAGTCAACGTGGAACAAGGAGACTCCAGCAACTAAGGACAACGAGGGAAAGATACTCCTTATTTAGGCTTACTTCATGTCACCTGCAATGTTCCAACAAAGTAATTTTCCATTTTTGCTATAAAGTTCTTTTAAAAATACATTTTTTTCCTGTTAACAGGATTTGGGTCCCATAGGTTCTTAAACAGCAGAAAGAGTAAAGAAATAAAAGATTCATCTTTTCAGCTCATTTAGTTCATGACCACTGGAAGAAGGGCTGAGATGGGAGAAAAGAAGTTGTGTCTTTGAAAGGGTGAAAAGAAAATGTCTCAATTAAACTTTCCCATTAATGGCTACAAGTCTTCTGTTTCACATCAACTAACTAACTATAAATGTGTCAAACATGATGTTTAATCTATTTTCTTGCATTCCACTTATTTTGAAAAGATGTCCCTCCCTTCCACACAGGTATGGCATCCAAGTTTTAGGACAACTGTAGCACCTTGACTAAAGAGGTAGTGCTTTCTTCCACTTTAGTAAGAACAAATAAAACACATGCCTGAAGGACTTAAAGCATCCTCCCATCATTTAGGTACCTATAAAGCAAGAAGGTGTCACCCCTTACAGGGCTAAGTAGGGTTCTTAATATAATGAAAAGGTTCCCAGAGCTACTAGCTGCTAGTTCATCGTTTCAGTAAGCAACTTGTGTTGAAATCCTGCCAAGAGAAGGAATTTAGCTCAACTCTGCTGGCTCATCTTAGACTTAGAATGGAAACAGGAAGAATTTAAATTTCTCACTAGTTCTTAGAGTCTACATGTAGACCAAAGGAACTTTGCATTTAAAGTTATTTGGGGAACTCAGTGCAGAATGATCTGGCCATGCAGAAATTAGCCTCAAGTCACAATGTAAACACCTTTCACTCATCGGCTATTCAATAGACAGCTTTTACAAAAAGCAGAAAAAGCCAGTCTTGCAGATGGTGCTGAGAAGAGGAACTGTGTTAAAAAACAAATATGGAGAGAGCATGGGGGAGGCGGGAGTACGAAGTCAACTTTTCCGTCTATGACAAGATAGAAATGTAACTAATTTAGATTCAGAATTTATTCATGCGGCTAACGGCTTTTCTGAAGTTCCCCATTTTACCTCCAAGACTTATTATGTTGATCTCAACGTAACCATACCAAGAACTGGAGGAGATTTTAGGCTTCTCAAAATGAACGTCAACAAAACACTAGTTTCTGGAACAATAATTTCACTTCTCTGGTAGCAGCAGAGTGGGCAGAAAGGCCAGTCTCTTAGCAGTCAGTAACCCTCACTAATTGGTTCAGTAAATCCATCACAGCAGAGTGATTTACTGCACCAGTGCCTGAAATTCACCACCACTAAAACATTATTACAGATGAGGCTTTGCAGAAATCTCTGATCAGCACAGGACAAGCAGCATGTTTGTTGTTCCATCATTCTTGCAAAAACAGAGGGTGAAATGACCTTCTGGTAATCACCTACCAGGGAGTAAGGGCCACACCACTCCCTGTGACAGAGTTGCACTAGTCACCTTCAGACTGATCATCACCCCCAGCGACCGACCAGTTTCCTCACTGCTGGTCTCCAGCAAAAATTCACAGCATGCAAACTGCATCGGTCACTGACCGTACCATGGAGATTTATAAAGGCTCATACAGACAATTCTAGCAATATGGCACTCAGGACTGCTGCTGACTGGCTGCTGAGGAGCTGTTGACTCCCTCAAGGGTAGAGAGATCTTGCAGAGAGACCGTGACAAATTGGAGGGCTGGGCAATCACCAACTGCACGCAGTTTAACAGCAGCAAGTGCCAAATTCCGCACCTGGAACAGGGCAACCCTGGATCTGTGTACAGACTGGGGGATGAGAGGCTGGAGAGCAGCCCCGTGGAAAGGGATCTGGGGGTTCTGGTTGGCAGCAAGTTGAACATAAAGTTGCAGTGTGCCCTGGCAGCCAAAAGGGCCACCCGTGCCCTGGGGTGCCCCGGGCCCAGCGCTGCCAGCCGGGCGAGGGGAGGGGTTGTCCTGCTCTGCTCTGAGCTGTGCGGCCTCACCTCGAGCATTGGATGCAGTTTGGGGCCACAATATGAGAAAGATACNGTGGTCCTGTGTGGAGCCAGGAGTTAGTCTCAATGATCCTTGTGGATTCCTTTCAACTCAGGATATTCTGTGATTCTATGATTCTGGGGAAACCACAGGTGCTTGAGAGTCTCCAAAAGAGGGAGGGGCAGCTGGCTGGCTAGATGAAGGTAGTCCAGGGAACAGTAAGTCCAGTATTCTTCTCCAGGACAGTGATCAGGGATGAGGAAACACTGCAGTGCTGCGGAGGTGGCAGCCCCCAAGCTGCATGTGGCTGAGCCAGTAGCCTGGCTGTGGCCTAAGGGTTGAGTACCCCCCACCAAAAGCAATTAATTCACCACAAGGCACAATTGAAAAATGTGTGTATATTGCTATGGTTTGTTGCTTTGCTGCTTTCCCTCCCCATGCCCCAACAGTTTATTGCTATTTACAACCCCATAGTCACTTGAATTACAAACAGCATTATTAGTAAAGCAAAGGAAAGCTTGCATTGTGTGACTATGATCTGATTTTCTTTGCTCCTCTTTTGTGACAATCTATTTATTTATTCTTTACAATAACCTAAAAAGCATGGCAAATTCAAATATGCAGACAGCAGTTGAAATAAATATTTTTCTGTTTTAACAGCTCCCGAAGTGTTATTTATAGAGATGCCTAATTACCCTGGGCATCCCATCAGGCAGTCCCATTACTGACTGCCAAGAGTCAGCCATGTCCTCACTGCCTCCAGTGAGGACACCCAGCACCCTGACTCCCCATCCACCTCTCCAGGGCATGGCAGGAATGAGCAGCAGTGCTGACCAGACATGTGGCTGCGCTAGCCAAAGTAGACAGCCAAGCTGGGCAAATGGCAAGCCCCCCTCATACACCCCAAAGAGTGTGGGGTGGGGATGTGGGAGGCAGAAGGAGAGCAGTGCTTCCACCAGCCCTGTTGTGTGAGCCTGCCCCAGAGGCACAATGCAAGGGCAACGTCACAAAATGCCCCAGCTGCAAGGAACGTCTCATGCTTGTTCTCCAACGGCAAAAATCAATCATGCACAAGGCAAAGCCACAGGAGACGCAAGCTCCATTAGTTCCAGTGCTCGAGCAACTGCTGGTTGTTTGCTTTAAATATGTATTATTTCCCCACAATAGCAGTTAACATCCCACTCATTACTCCTACCATCCTATAGGAATGTGTACGTTGAGGCTCGGTTGTAGTTTGAATGCAAGTCACCTACAGCCAACCCAGGAATATGAACGATCTCTTACAATCACACATAAAGAGCACTTCACAATTTAATTTAACTCTGAAAAAAAAGGAAAAAAAATCCATTTGCAAGCAGAACAAAACACTGTTTCCAGGGGGTCTGTCTCCATCATCTTTTTCTAAGTACTGTTTTCCAACAGTAGCAGCCACTAATCCTCTGAAATACATGCTTCCACTTGAAGAGAAAATATTACAAAGGAAATGAAAGAATAAATTGGAAATTATAAAGTTGCAATAATGACAGCAACTGCTACTAGAAGATTTTCTGTGCCCTTCTGGCTTGTATTTAGCAGGTTTCTATTCCAGTGTAACCATGGAAACAGCAGTGAAGAGTCTCATTTAAAAGCCTTCACTTCAGCTGGTAGGTTAAGTTATGAGACTGCAGTGGGCTTGAATATTAAAAACATTCAAATGGCTCTAAAAAAAGCTCAATCTGAATAGGAACTGTAGGACTGTATTGTAGGAGACAGACATCTGTGGAGTAAACAGACACAGCACCCAGAAAATAAATTGGCAAGGGGAAGCCTGATGCGAGGCACCCAAGAACAAACAAGCCCTATTGATAGAACCTGCTAAAGCCGAGCTCCATAAACAGGTTAAGAACACAAATCATGAATTGCCTAAGATACTGTGCCACTAAAAACTGAGACCATATGTTTCCGGTAGCTGTCGTTTTGTTTAACGAAGCACAACGGAGAGACTGAACAGAGAAAGTCCTCAGTAACAGGACAACTTCACTGCCATATCCACCCAAGCAGTAAATTTAATAACCTGTGTTTTACTTAATCCATCAAAGTATCAAATTATTCAATTCTGTATCATCATCCTTCCTTAAAGAAATACGAACAAAACCAAGTCATCTATCTTGAAAGAAATCCAGTTACAGAAATAGAGTTGGCCCACCAAACACATAGCTCAAGTAGACTATTAGTGTTAAAAGGAGCACTTAAGAGCAAGTGAAATGAAAAATTATGGATCAAAAACATGCACCTACACACACTGTACTGATGGAATTACACATTTCTTCTAAATAACATTAAGATAACAGCTCCCCTAAAGCATCTGTTACTTTTCACACATTAGCAATAAGACTCATCTGAAAGCCTCTTTGGAGACATGTTCAATTATTCAGTAACAGTTTTTTAAAACACTGTTCTACATTAAACAACTGGACATGAAAGATGGGAACATGTTCATGTTGCATTAGTCACAAGGGACAGGCCTGTGTATAACAGGAAAGCTTAGTGCCTCAGCCCTCCCCATTATTATTATTTTTTTTAATAAATTAGCAAACATGGCAACTTTTAAGCAATTATTTCTGATTTCATTTGTACACAATCTAAAGAAAAAGAGTTTTTGGCAGTTATCTGTACAATTTACTGTCAAAACAGAAGGAGTGTTGAAATATTTCAAGCATTTACGAAAATTACAGGACCTCTGTAAGGCAACATCAGAGATCAAGCAGGATATAAAACGAAGCTTCAGTAACCATCTAAATATATTTGTTTCAGGGAACCATATTTGCTGTCCTTAAAGCAGCTGCAATCCTCTGCTTAATTTCTCATCCGTGTCACTGCTCCATGGGCTCTGGCTGGGATGGCGGAAAGAGGAGATGAACATGCTCTTTTCCCAGCTGCATTAGGACCACTTGTCAAGTATTCAACAAGGATCAGACGCATCCATCATCTCTTTCCTATAACTTTGTTACTATTTCTCTGGTCCATTTATCATTTTATTTCTCTTCCTCCTGCTCAAACACTGTCTGGTCTGTCTTGCTCGTATTCACTTTGAAGTAATGGTGAGGCTTTGTCACCACAGACCACTCGGTAGCGATCAGCTTTTCAGGGGTGCACAGGACCCCACAGTTCCCCCCCAAACATACAGCCAATGTGGTAAGTAGCATGGAAAAACCCAAGCCATTTTATGTTTTGGGTAATGTCAGTCACCCTGAATTGCCTTGAAGTTGCCATCAGAGCTTCAGATTTATGATCTTTGTAATTGAGAAACTGAAGACAACCCAGGCTTGTGTCACTTGGTGCTTCACACCAGCCTGAGCACAGCAGTGCTGATTGCGGCACTGTCGTCGGCAGGAGCCGATGGGTGGTCTGCTAGCAAGGTTTATCCTGGCTAGAAACAGGCACTCTAGCTGTGCTTGAAAGCAATTCTGGTTTTGCTTTAAGGAGAGAAACCTCAGTTTTCTATGTCCGTTGTGTTTTAAGCATCTGTACAGCTGAGCTGATTTACTTTGCTAATAGTTCCACAAAGAGATCACTTACTTCTCCGCTTGAGATTTTCACATTTATTTTGACTGATGAGTCCTATTATCATTGCAAAGCCCTGTCCTTATTTTATCTACAGATGGTAAATGATGCTTCATTCAGATCCACGTATAAATTTTTCATGTTATACATCTGCAAGTTAATTACAATATTCAAGTCTCCACAAGCTCCACTGCATTGCATGCTAGCCTAGTGATGCTTCAGAGGTGGTTTCAATCTCTTTTGTTAAAATAACACCTGGAGGATGGGGAGGATATGGGGAAAAAGAAGCAAGCAGCACTAGCTTGAAACAGTTTAGAGAAGCTGTCTCTGGTCTCACAAGAGAAAGAGCCTTTAAATTTCATTTAAATAATAGTTTCCACTATTCAGAAGAAAGACTTCAAGGTTCACTATTTCAAAAGAAAAAGAAAAAAGGAGGGAAAAGGACAGTCTCTAGCACTTGACACCCCAAATTTCCAAAAGAAAAGTAATAGCACAAAGAAGAATGGAGGAGAAGAGAGAAACACATGACAACTACCCTGACATGTAGATGAAAGTAAAATATTTAGTAATCACTCTTTGAAAGAAGGTTCCCATAGTTACCTTATCAAAAAGTGGCTTACGAAGGGGTAATCATGGGGTTTTCCAGATGTTTAGCCAGCAACTTCCTCTTAGGAGAATGCTGCTCATTTCTGCACTCCCTCCCACTCTCACACACACAAGTTACTGCAAGGCAGCCCAATAACACACTGCAATTTGCCATTACTACATTTATAATTTACACGAAGGCAACTTCTGCAGTGAGGAGCCTGCACCTGAACTGCCTGAGGCTCTTCGCTGCTTAGGAATATTCACCCCTGCAATGAGCTAGTGATTTTTTTTATTTTGTTATTTTTATTTTTAATGATTAGCTTGGGGGATCAAGTGTAGAAGACTATCAGTTCAATGGCACCATCAATTTCTGCTGCCTGTGGTGTTGAGGAGTTGGCCCAACTAACCAAGAGCAGACCTGCAGCAGCGTGAGTAAAACCTGTACCAGGGGCACAGACCCCTGGGCTGCACATGGGGTGCTCCAAAGCCCTGTGAAGTCAGTCACTTTGCACGGTCCTTCAGAGCCTACATTTCAGTTTTGCTGTGCCACTGACAGTACTTTGGTAAGAGAGAACCATGATGCCTTGCTAAGCCAGAAAGTACGTGAAATGGCCACAACATGCCCTGCAAGAGGAGCCTAACTCCGTATTTCCCTGGTGAGACCACCTGTCTGACAGGGATGAGCTCAGCGCTGCAAGGTGAGATGTCTGACCTGTCTGCAGAGGGACAGTAGCCAGGAACAAGCCCCGGGAGCAGGGACAGGGACCTCCTCACTCTCACGCTGAGCCTCATAACTGCATTACAGAACTGGAGCTTCTCTTGTGCTCCTCTCACCAGGTCAGAGAGGTTTATGGGCCCCAACGAGCAGGAGAGGATGCACAATTGCTTTTTACTTCCTGAGATAAGCCTTTTGATGGAGATGAACCTAGTGACTTGAATCTAAGCAGATTCCTGTAACTGGGGCTGTTCATGCCATACGTTACTTTCCAGCACTTCCTCCCTACTATTCTGAAGGAGGAAAAGGGCAGGGGAAACCCTGTTTGCATGCATATTTCAGAATAACCTTCTCTTGGTTGAACTCACACATCAAGATCTAGTATTTTAATGAGGTGCCTAAACCATGCTTGTTTTAATGAAAATTTAACAAGCATTTCTTACAGCAAAATTTTAAGCTCTATATTAATATTTCATAACGTGCTGCATTAACTAGTGTCATGCTTTACCAGAGAGTTGATACAACCTGCAAAAGCTTTTTATTCAGCCAGGTTCTTCAGACCACGGCAAAACAGTGGCCTGTAGTCTGTCCTCAGAAAATGTTCTCCTTCTGACAGTTTGGTAGAGCTGCTACTACCCTTACAACAACCAAAAGGTTTTGATTAGCACAGTGATTACACTGAAGTTCAATCTGCTTAACATTTTATTTCTTCCTATTTTTGCCTGTATTTGAAGGACTATGGCTTGTTGAGCATGAGTAACTGTGCCCTTAGAGGCTACCTTACCATTGACACAAGTTTCCAGAACAGCAGGGTGCACTGGCTCCCTTTCAGAAACAATGCACACACCACTGATGAAGATTCTTAGACAACTGGAGCGGCTCAGCACCTTTCTGACCTAGAAGAGTTTCCTAACACTATGTAAAAGAGTATATCCTCCAAAAATGCCAGTACTACTTCTATTAGTACAGTCTTCAGAAGGTCAATCTGACAGCCTCAACGAACCAGTCCAAAGAGCTACATCCCCCTCTCCACCTCTTCCAAAAATATCATCACGTCTCAACAATCTTTGAATTCCCCCACTCTCCACCCTCAAATTAAAAAACTTTCAAAATCAAGTTAAAAGTTGCAATAGAAATGCAATACAGTGATGGGGACAAGCATCACCTGAATTATTTCACTGGCTGGGATGCTCATGGAGAGAAGAATTCTGGATACACAGGAGACAGCAAGATAAAATCCCCTTTTGATACTGATAGAGGATGAAAAGCTGATTGACCATTACCCATGTTGGCCCACCATAGCCCATCAGGCTCAGCAGAAAGATGCATGTGCACACATGTAAGTTCCCCAGCATTTCAGTGTGTAAATCAACCTCTCCAACTGATAAACCATAAAGATGTGTCCCTTAGAGAGAGTTACAACATTGTCTATGAACCATATTCCATAACAGCAGCATATATCAGCTATTAGACAAGATGGACAGCACATCTGACCAGAACAAGAATTGCCATAAATGAGTCATCCCCCATTACTGGTTAATAGAAGGGACTTTGATTCCTCTTTGCCATTAGGATGCCTCTTCAGTGACCAAGGCAGACATTGATACACAGCACAGAGCAACATTTGCACATGGGATTGCCTAAATGAGACAACCTAGTTTTTAATTCAGCCTTCCAACTAAATTTAATCTACTAATACAACATATGGCAACAACTACTACTGGCCATCTTACATAACATGGATACGTTTCAAAGAGGAAACTGCTCTTTAGACACAGTGCGGTAAGACAGAAAGCACAGAGCCTTCAGAGAGCTTTTGCCTACTAAATAGATGCTAAGTATTAAGAAAGATGGAGGCTGCAAAGCAAAGGATTCTTCTGAGGGGCATCTACTGGCATCAGAGCAAGTCCTCTGAGGCTTTTTCACCACAATTTGTATTAAGAAAAGAAAAAAGCGATACAGACCATCAAAGAACCCACTCCTTTTTGTTAATACTTCAATACAATTGTCAATGGTTAAAGAATAAGAAAACATTTGAACATTGTTTTTGAAGGAAAGAAATTCAGGTATCAGTAGATGCATTTAATTCTTTGAAAATTGCAAAAATCTATTCCATGCTTCAACCAAAAGATTTTTTTACCTTAATAGTTCAGCTAATTCTTTTTGTGCATCACAGCACAGCTGAACTGACTGGACTGCATTAAGTCACAGCTCTCCCTAAAATTTGTTATGAATGGTTGCAACTTTCCTCTTCATCTGATCGCTGCCTTTTCAGTGCTGCAGTAACCATCATCACTGCCCTGAAACAGCTAACCTGGTCCTCAGTCACTGCTATGACAGCAGGACAATTTCTGCAGGCACCCAACGCTTGGCAGAACGATGTCATACCTGCAGTGCATGCACAAAGGTTGTGCAGCCTTGAAAACACCACCTTCACTGATGGCATGCTCTCTGATAGCTTCCAAAGGAAAGGGAAAAAAATAGCTGTCAGCCAGGAATTGGCTCTAAGACCACTGAATATCTTGATGAACGTGGATGTAATTGAGCTTGTGCACTCCCAGCAAAAACCAAGCTTTCTGGATTAGCTTGTGGTAGATGAGTCTGCATCAGAGCCACATCTCAAGAAAATGTAAATGCTGCATCTATTTAAGAAATACTGTGATTTGGTCTGTCAGAGGTTTAACATTAGTTTATCTTCTAGCACACGTACATGGGGTAATCCCTATAGCTATTTCAACAAATCCTCTTATATACATTTATCAAAAGCATTCCCATATATGTCTTGTTACTTCTTACCTCAGAGATTTCAAAATACGGATTTTATATGCAGAGTCCCAAGGAAACTAAAAACATTATCTAGACTTACCATGAGCGCGCACACACACAAAAATAACAAACCAAATCAAACCAACACACCCGATTTTTTGTTCCATGTTTCAACAATATTCCTTTAGTGAACTGAAGGACAGAGTGAGGAAACCAGTCAGAAGTTTTTACCTTTATTGTAAGTGAAAGGTTTGGAGATATCTAGAGCATCAGTCCCAGTCTAATTATATGCCTAAGAGGCTCTTGAAGAAGCATTAGGATCAGTTGTCAAGTGCCACAAAATGTCTCTGCACTGCTTTTATCTGCAAGGGCCCTGGCACCAAATGCAAGAAGCTTCTTTGCTCTTGGTAATTACTGATTGGACACCCATGCAAGAGATTATTACAGCTGTTTAATTCCCAGATCCAGCACAGGAAAACCACACAAGCAGCCACTGAGTTCCCATGATTCTTCTTGAAGCTGTGTCTGTTGTCCATCAGGGTCATCTGTCTCTAAGATTATCAGAAAACTCCTCTGAATTCCCAGCTAGTGAGGGGGAATGGGAATGCAACCTGCACACACAGCACAAACACACACACCTCCAACTTCCCTGCTGATTTGGGCAAAGAACTGCTATCACCATCCTCAGTGTCAGCCTCACAGGCACCAGGGATCACTGCTCAAGGATTTATAATAATGTCGTAATGCTATTTGACTCTTAGCATCACCAAGTATTCTACACTTCTGTTTCATAAGCTTTTCCCTTCTAACCTGGAAACATATCAGGTCTCTTTTATTCACTTTGCCTATTTCTTAGGCTACAAACACTTCCATCCATTAACTTCTGCAAATTTGCTTTTGCATACAGCAGCCCGTCCTCCAGTTTTAGTGTGCTGTTTAACCTCGGGCCATACATCTAGGCTATTTTAACATGATGCATCCAACAAAAGCCAAGTGCCAAAGATAACCTTAATTTAGGAGGAGAGCTGTGTACAGTGCCTCTTATTCTTCATTCCCCAAATGCTATTCCCTGAAGTTAAAGTCATTTTTTCCGCGTCCAACAGAAGCGCACACTATCTCCTTTAATCCAGGGCAGGAATCTCACACCCACATGGGCACACCTATGCCCACAGATATGCCAGATGCCATCACTCTTCCCATGCCTATATTAAATTCCTCCTTTGTGTCAGCACATCTGACTAATCAGCAATTTGGATACCACAATGAGAAAGCTGTAATTGCAGGACAGAGAACATAAACGCTAACCCAAGCGGAGAGCTTGCCTGTTTCCACAAGGAAGTTACATGGCCTTCTGCCTTGGTCTGTCAGTCAAAATTTGGCTTACTTCTCAGAGACATCTCAAAAATATTCAAATATCATATTCAGATATACTTAAACAACTTGAGATCTCTGTCTTCTTACCTTGGAAACTTTGAAGAGCTGGCATTCATCCCGAACAAAAGCAACATGCATTTTACAAGGCTGTTAAAACAGCCTTCCTGCTCAGGCTTGAATCTGTGCCCTCAAATTTCCTTCTCCACCTCAATTTATCTTCCTTCAATTGAAATCACGGTTACAGCAGATTGGGTTTATCAAGTTTATCAAGCAAAATCAGCATCCACAGCTCCAAGTGAGCTCAAATGGAAGGCATTCATTTGCATGCCACTCCTCCACTTCCCAATTAAAACAATAACCAACTTGGGAGAATGTCAGGCCCCTGCCATCCCACTAGGATGGCTGAAACCACTCAGCACTGAAATAGCTCAGAAGCTGTGTGTGCACATAACTGCAGCTTTCACAGCAAACGCCTTCAATGCCCTGTACAAATAACACATTTTTTCCAGTAGACTGCAGGAGAAACAGAACATAAAACTCCTCCAGACCTATAGTCAACGGCATGTCAAGATTACAGTTCAGCGTTTCGACTCCCCTACCATACTCTTATTCTTCCTGACACAAATAATTCTCCTATGAAACTGACTGTGAACACTCTTGGCTTCCTCCGGCAGCTCCAGATTAATCTCAGTTTTCCTGCTCCATGAAGCCTTGCATCAGACCAGACACGCTCACCAGAGCACAGCTGGCACAGGCACCCAGTGGGGCAGCACTGAGCACAGACTTCTGCACAGGTGGCAACCCCTTTGTGCGTTGGCCAGCTACCCAAGTGTCCCAGATTGACCAAGGAAAAGGAAGTGACCTGCCGTCACCACCAGGTCAAGGAGAATTCCGGTGCTGACTCTCCAGTTCACGTAGCATTTGCTTCACCTCTGCAGCTTTGAATGCTGCTGACTAGCAGAAGCAGGGGTTGAAACTGCTATGCCAGGGCTTGTTCCAGTTTGGTAAATTCAATCAAATAAAGCAGAAGAGTTTTTCTCTGACAGTGGCAAAGCTTTTTTTGCCTAAACCATCTAAATCAAATGTCATTTCTAAGAATATTTATGGTACTTTATTATTATTATAGTAAAAGGTGTAGAAGGTAAAGAGACCACACACAAAGAAAACACGCAGGGGATCACCCACCTACCACTGCAGCAAGTTTGATGGCACCCAAGGAGCAGCACACACACACTTTGCCAAAAGCCCATTGACCACAAATGGATGATAAACAGCATGCTGGCTTCTTATACTAAATGCTCATTTTAAAGATAGCGATAAAACAACCACCAGGAAGTACTTGATGCAGCATTATTGACTACCGCATCCTTTTTTTTTCTCCTTAAAGAAAACCCTTTGAATTTTCTTCTGCTCCTGTTAAACTAATGAAGATGTTTCTGCTGAGCTTGTTGTGTCACCATGCATTTTCCTGGAAGGGAACAAAGAGATTCTTGGCTTTGGTACTTCAAAGTCAACTGCATGGGAACAGTGGGTGTCCTCAAGCATATTTCCAGGAATGTCATGTAGGTGTTAGGACCTGACACCATGGCAGTCTTGCACCTGAAAGGAGACAGGAAGTTTTTCTGCTGCTTGAAAGGTGTCAGGGGAGCTGGGTGGGCTGATTTCTGAGGCACACACCCAATGGCTCAGCCACCACAGGTCTGCAAAGCAAATCACCAGTATCATCTGTCCTGAGATAGCTACGTTGCATGGCAGCACCTCAGAAGCCCTTCCTTGGCAAGGTATTTCAACTCCACCAGACAGCCAGGTAAAGCACCTCAGAGCCCACACTAGCAGAAGTAGCCTGTGATCAGGCTGCTTACTACATATGAGCTCTGGTCTTTACGTAAGAGCTGGGTACTCTCTCATTTCAGTTAACCCCAGTGACCAGGAATGCCGTTTCTCCAGGCCTTGGTTGTCTCCCTGGCATATCTCCTGGCTTGTCACACCCTTTGGGTTTTGAAGATCCCAGCTCCTCCCTCAGAGGTGAGATGCAGACTGCTACTGAAGGCAGCCTTCCCTCAGCACAGCTTCTACACATTGGCTCCAGCACTACCTTTGGAGGATAGGACCTTCAAAGACTCTCTTCACCCCTTAAGATGGAGCCACTTTCAGAGTATAAACACAGAGGGGAATGAACATAGGGGCTAGGAAAAAATAGAAGAATTGGCCTGACTTCCACAAGCAGCCAGGGACACTCCTGCAGAAGCCATCAGGAGGAAGCCTGGCAGAAAGAACCAGGCCACTACATCAGAGGCAGTCATTTTATTCATGTAATTCCCTCAAAACAAACAAACAAGCAACCCTCCCTCTATTCAGCAGCAGCCTGCACAACAGCAAAGCCCTCCTTGCGTAAGCAGCACTGGAGGCTCTGGGCAGAGCTCTGACGAGAGCCAGGGCAGGGAATTAGAGCTTGTCATGCTGCTTGCCAGCTGACAGCGGTTCTCCCCCAGCAATCCTGCACCTCACTCCCAGCCCCCTGCACTGCAGGACCAGGGAGAGACTGTGGAGAAAAGGTGTCTGATGGAGCAGCCAGGAATAGGGACATCTGGCAAGGACAAGAGCCCCACACGGCTTGCAGCCTGCAGGAACAGAGACACATGGTCAGTGCTGTTGTTTTGTAGGAGGGTGCCCAAGGGCCCAGGATGGCTACAGAGGCCCTGTACTGTGGTACAGGGGCTTTTGTGTTTGGCTGGGGTGAGTGGAAGGTGCTGGTTTCTTTGGGCTGTCATCATAGCCTTAATGTGGTGTCTGTCGGCAGTGTATTAACTCTGTTGTCACAAGGAGAGGAGCACTGTGCTCCCAGCCCCATTTTCAGCAATGCATGCATATAATGCACAGCTGCAGCAGATATATTCTGACTCCTCTAAAATTCAGGCTGAAAAGCACATCCTAGGAGTGCTAAGGACTGGATCAGTCCCTATATTTACCACCACTTAGCTCCTGCTTTCCTCCATAAACCATCCCCCACTTCAGGCCACGTTCCCATCGCGCAGTGCAGCAAGGGGCAGCCTCTGCAGCCTGGCCACTGCCTCCCTGCACACAGGGCAGGGCCCCGCGTGGCTTTGTGGTGTTTGCTGTCACACAGAGGAGTGGAGTGTGGAGCTCCACCAAAAAAAAAAAAATAAAAATAATAAAAAAATAATAAAAAAAAATCATACCAATGTGAGAACATCAGCCAAGAAACAGAAGGGGAAGGGGAAAGCACCGTTCATCTAATTCAAAGGAAGAACAGGAGAGCTTTCTTCGGCTGTTAGCCCAGGGGCAGGAAAATCCACCCTGCCCTCCTTTTCCAACATAGCTGGACTCTGATTAAGCTGCAGTTATGCTGTACACTGCTGCAGCCGAGCTTCTCCCTATCCCAAAGTGACCTGGCAGCACTGCAGAGGAGCAGGCACAGAAGCCAGCCTTGGACATGCCATTGCATCAGAATAGTAAGCAGCTAAACAAATGAACCAGGCAGGTTGCAAGCCAGGACCTCTTCATCAGTGCTGGCAGTCTCATTTGTCTGCAGCTGGAAAGAGAAAAAACTGCAGAGGCTTCGTTCATTATTTCTGCTAAGTCCTGCAGCAGGTCGTTTTCCTGCCCTCCAGACCTGGATTGCACAGCTCTGTGCCCGCTCCAGTAGCTATACATAGAAACAATCAGCCAGCAGCCAGGGCAACACATGGTCCATAAATAGATTGTACTTAACAGCATGCTTAAGCCCTACAGGTAGGCCGGCCCTTTTATTCAGGGGACTCTGCAGTGGAATCACTGCAGAAAAGCAAAACTTTCTGGTTTGGATTAATGGTTTTTAAGAGAGCAGAAGACAAAACTTCAAGAGAGCACAAGTGAAAAGTCAGATGACTGCTGAGTGTTATTTATTTTCCCATCTGTCCCTGATATGTTTACATATTGTAATAAACACAAACAACTTGAGTGCAATGAGATTTTGCATTTTGGATAGCTAGGGTGTGGGCTGGGTAGAAGAAGAAAACAATGTAGGGGTGAATACATGTATTCTAAAATACAAGTATTTCAGAAGACATCAACCCATCACTAACAAGATTTGGATGTCCAGCTTGCCCAGGGGAGGGGGAAGAGGAGTTCTGCTATTAATAAGCTGTGCTTAGTTTTGAAATTAAAAGCTCCAACACAAAGGCTCAGCACTTTTCAAGGGAAAAAAAAAAAAAAAAAAAAAACCCACAACAGAAAACCACACTTTTTCAGCATGCAAGCTGCATCACTTCTCCACAAAAACTAGCTTCCAGAAACAGATGGCAGCCTGCAAGACCTACAAATCCTTTGTCTGAAGTGGCAAACTAGGCCCTATTGCCCATCAAGTCAACCATCACCTTGTGAAGCACTGACCCTAACAAATCCATTATGCTTCTTCCTACCACAATGCTAAATCAGACAAAAATGAGTCAGACTTAATAGGAAAGGGTGAGGGATTTTAAATCCCTTTCTCCCCCTCGCTACAAAGTGATGCTGCGGGGGACAGCCTCTGCCGACCCCACTCTGAGGGGCAGGGCCTGCAGCCAGGGCTGCCCGGCTGGGCCGGGCCCACCGAGGAGGATGGATTTGGGATTGAAGCATTGATGCAGCTCTGTCCGATAGCTTTGAAGTCAGCTGCCTCTGCCAGCTAGACTACCCACGCAGTCAAGAGTGAATATGCAGAGCAAGAAAGGCCCTTACATTAGGTGAATAATTAGGTCTGGATGTACTTTGTAGTTTCTGGGCCCTCCTTTCCCTGTGCTGCCAAGCACGAAAACGGGAAGAGCCCTTTGCAGATAGCCGCAGGCAATAGAATACAAGGATTTCTGTCCTGCTTTTCCTGTGTCAGCTGAGCCCAGGCAATGGAAAGAAAAATGTGAAAGTGATAGGAACTCATATCAAAGAGCTGCTGCCTTGAGCTGAGAGAGGAAACAAGGTAGAGGCCTGCTGAAGTGACAGACAGGTAGGGGAAAGAGAAGAGCCCTTTCCTTACCATGGGTATTTGGTACAGCTTAACGTACACCCATTGCTGGCACCGTAGGCAGACACCTCCCAACAAGGAATATTTCTGTCAAAGAGAAGTCTCTCTCTGAAAAACGGTGGGTGCGGATTACAAACGATGCAGCTGCTTTCATCTTGCATATTTGAAAATGAGATACAACAACAACGGCAGTGTCCTCAGGGCAACATATTGGTTAGATTTTTCACACAGTCGTAGGAATTGCCCCTCCATCTCCCTCTATCAGTTTCCTTGGGTGCAGAACAGTCTCTCAAGGACATGGCAACAATGACGCTGAAATTCAAAGCGCCGAGATCAAACGTATGAAGCTGATGCGCATTGTGGCTCAATTATGTCACCTATCTGAAGGCTCAGGCTTGTTATTTTAGACAATGCAACAGTCATATTAATCACAGCCAGATTTCTGGCTTGGAAAACAGCCAGAAAGCCAAGGAATGCAAAGAGATTTATAATCCCACAGTGCCAGAGTTAATGGCACTGTTTTCTCCTCAGTACCTTTCTGCTTGTAGTTTGCCACCTGTTTGCACTAGAGGACCTGAAATGAACACGTGCTGGCCCTGGACTGGAGGTTGGGCACACAGAACACCAGTGAGCCGCAAGGATGGGCTGTTTCAGAGGCAGGGGTGGGCTGATTCCTTATGTAAAGCTCCTGTTTTTCTTCTTAAGTTTTAAACTTCTGGTTCCTTTTCTTAGGTTTTATGTGCAAAAAAGGTACACCATCGAGGTTCTGCACAAGCAGAAACAACTCGCACAGTCCTTCCTAAAGCTACAGAGCAAAGATACGTGCCATGGCTGACACAACAATGCAGTTGAGCAGTCTGTCTGCTGGCAGCATTCTGAGTTTGCATTTTCTTCCATAAATATTTAACATACAAGAACTGTTCATGTTACCCACTTTGCCCGAAGTGTTTTGACAGCCATGCTCACCCCATGACAATGATGCTCTATTTAACACTGCAGCTGCAGACAGGAGGATCTGGTTTCAGTTTTATACAATATTGTGAAACCCATGACCTCACTCAAAATAAACCAGATAATACATTTTTAAGGAGTAGAATTTAAATGCATCACTAAGACAATTATCAGTAAGCCACTAGAAGAAAGGAAAACAACTTTAAGTTTCAACTGCAGGAGCTTGCACAAATTCAGCTAGAATACCATTTTTATTGAACATACACAGAACATAAAAATAAAAGACAATCGACCCTTCAAATGCTAAGCAGCCTCCTGAAATGATTTATTTAAAGGCCAGGATAATTTTCAAGCTTTCTGGACCACAGATTATTGTCAGTCCTCAGAGACCCCTGCATGCTTTTATAGCATGTTTAGCTGAATCCACCAAAAAGAACCAAATGCCCTGCTGACCTCTTGCCCAGCCCTGAGGGAGCTTGGCCACACCACCTCTGTAATGAGGGAAGACTCAGTACAGTCTAGCAGTTAGTAACCAAAAAGATACAAAAACAAGAAACCCAGCCAGCCACATTCATCCTCTCTGCACTGACACCACCAGCTCGGGGGAGGGGAGGGCAAGGCAGGGGTTTGTGATTCCAGCTTGTGCTCTCGGAGCCTGTTCAGCTATTTCCTCACCCAAAGTATGTGCTGGCCTGGTAATGGCATTCTTGGTGACAAGACATGTTCAGGAGATGAGCAGCCCCAAACTGTTTTTGGGCAGAGGCAGCCCACAGCATGCCCACTGGGCTGCTTCGCACACATAGGCCCCATGGTGTCCCAGTGGCATTTCTTAAATCCGCCCTCCAGCACAGTGCAGCTACGCAGGGGCTCACCAACACACTCGTCTATTAAAGGCCTGCTGCAAACATGCAGCAGTGTCACTTTGATATGATCACATGAATCAAGCATGGGCTGCCAGCCTCGCACTGTACTGCAGCACAAGGCTACATCCTTTCAGGCCGTTTCAGACCCAGCTGAATACGGCCATTTACTCCAAAGGCAGCTCATAAATGCCAAGTGATTAGCCATACATCTTGCAGTGTCTTTTACTAGAGTTACTCGCTCAAAACTTAATGCACTTAATATGGCTTTATGATTCCTTATACATCATTAGCACTTTAATATACCAGGATTCAGATGCTGGGTCTTAACAATGTTATCAGAAAGGTCACAATACCTTTTTAAAACCACAAAGCATAAGGAAGAGCAGGTTTCGTTTTAATCTTCCTCCCTTCCATGTTTAAGAATGGAAAAAAGTATAGGGCTCCCCTTCCCAGCACTTTCTGCTCCTGTATCTCTCCCATTTGCTCCATTTTGAAAAGACTACTTTCCATGGACATTTCTTGGATGCACCAACACAGCCAAGCACCCATAGCCTTTCACTGAATTTGAGGAAGGACTTGGACCCAGCAGACAACGGTCCTTGCACTGCCATTTGTTGCCAAACCTAGTTTTGCTCCTACCACCCATCATCCCATCGTAGGTGCTATAGCCAAATTGCTCCCCTAACAAATATCCTTCATTCGCAACCTAGAGGAAAGGCCAAGGGAGGTGGCATTAAACACAGCAGCATGGTTTCACAGACCTGGGTGAAGAGCACTAGGAACTATACACAAGGACAGAAATTTGGGTCCTCTCGCGGTTTAGCTCCTTTTGTTCACACAAGCCTGCTAGCTCTTATCTCTCCTACTTCCCCCTTCATATCTCGAGTCACCCTACAGCCCCTGGCCCAGCAGGCAGGTAGGGGACAACACATGCTCCATGTGGGTCTAGCCATGCAGCTGCCATTAGCCTGCCATGGTGCCCATGGGCACAGGCAGTGCTGCCTGGTGAAGCACTGCTGCTCTTCCTGCAGCCTTTGTGGTTATTTGGATCTCTGCTCCAGCTGCAGGAACTTAACAAGAAATTTCAAAATCCTCCTATCTTTTCAATTTTACCTCTGACAAAATTAAATTGACCTATGGATTCAGAAGATAAGGATACAGATTACTTTGGCTTTCTTTTTTCTTTTGACTTCTTTAAAAAAAAGGAAATGGGTCTAGCGTGATCACATTATCAATCACACAAGCCTTAGTTTTGGGAGTGATAGTACCACAACACCATCGACACAGATGGTCTGCTGCTGAGTGTAAACTTCCCTTTTTAGCTATTCAGTACACAGCAGGCAAGTACTAGGACACAGTCAGAAGTCATAGTCATGAAATGCTGACAAATATAGCTGATGACTGAAACTCAAGACAGATTTGGAATTGCAAGTAGTTTTTGGATCTTACCCGCTATCAAAATACAATAGATCTTGGGCACTCTGCTGCAGTAGCTGCTGTGAGCAATTCATTCTCAGCTCCAGGCGAGACCCAAGTGAGTGCCTTTTCTCCCCAGCACTGCCGCAGACCTGTGGGCAAGGAGCACGAACACATCCCAGCCATAAGATAAGATGTTTGCTCATTCCTGCTGAAAGCCCAAGAGCTGAACTAACGGGCCTGAGCCCCCGGGTCATAGCCAGGGCAGGCACTGCAGGGACCTCAGCTCTTCCTCACCTGCTGACTGGGACAAAGCACAGCCGAGGGGTCAGCGCTCATTAAGGCAGGGCTTTCATGGGAAGTTCAGCCTGCATTAAACTAGAGGGNAAAAAAAAAAAAAAACCAGCAGCGTGTTAGGCTGAGCTCTTTCTTCCCCTCCCAACTCACAACCCTGCAGGCAGCTCCAAGAAGAAAGAGAACAAAGACACAGGCACAGAAACTATAGAAGTTATTATCCAGAACAGCTAATGTTAAAGTTAACGGCTCCCAGCACCATTCGCCTTTCTGTAAGTGTGACATAAGACAATAGCTACAGCTGCCTCACCCTGTGCAGATGTTCATATTCATGCGAGAAAATATGCTTGCTTAATAGCATTCCTTACACTGGGATTCTTTAGTTCTTAGTCATTCCTCAATTTAAGATAGAAACATCAGACCACAGATCCCTGCTTGAATTCAGAGAGTCAAACAACATCTGTTATCATGCTTGCTAAAGCCAGGAAGAGTCAACATATTTGCAAATGCTAGTAAGACAAGCCTATCCCGAGTAGCATCATCTTGGGAAAAGGCTAAACACACGATCCATCTGTGCTGAGGAGCTGCTGTGCTGATTTCCAGAGATAAACATTCTCCCTTAGCAGATTCATAACAGGAGTCATTAAAGACAAAGGTTGACAACCTGCAAAGGGATGCATTAAAGACACCTTAGTACCATTCTTTCGAGCCTTGACATTCCTGAAGTGTTTACAAGGTGAAACGTGCAGGAGAACGCACCGCTCAAAGCTCCGTGTCAGGGCATACATCCATGATCAGTAGTTTTACAAAGCACCTGACAGTTTCCAAGCATTGCAAGTCATGACCTGGCATCTCATTTTCACTTAATACACAAAGGTGGTTTTCTTTGTTTTAGAAACGAAAAAAAAGAGTGGGGATTCTGCCCCAAATACTTGGTGCAGTGTATTTACAAATTGTAATACTGGAAGAATAAACAAGAAAGCACAACATCCATATGACAAAAGGTCCAATCCTAGAAACTGTAACACAGCCCTTCATCTCTCCAACTCCAGCCAGCACCACAGCTGTGACAAAGTCTATGTTAACAGAGCTGTTGTTTTGTTTTTCAGCATAAAATTATTCTTAATTTTAAATTCATGTCAGAGTATTGCTCAGCATAAAGCAAACAAGAATACCAAGTGGGAATACCGGCGAAAAAACAGTACTGTGTGAATAACTAACTAATCAGCAAATCCTCCCCGCCCTCAATGAAAAGCCAAATATTTACTCAATTATATATTGCATTCTTCACTCAAATACTTTGTAGTTTGAATTTAAAATAAACAAACAAAAGCTCTCTCTTTTCTCTTTCCAGAACGTCTCATGGGAATGCAGAGGGCGCAGAAGGTATTCACACAAAAGGGGCTGGATCCATCTCAGCTGGTCACAGCAGGGCAGGTGGGCTCCTCCACCAGGGCTGGGGCAGCAGCTTCCAGGCAGCCTCCAAGTCAACAAGAACCCGTCCTCTGGATCCTGTCTGGCATCCGTCAGTCAAAAGAAGGCTGCTCGGCCCAGCTGATGTATGTTTCACTGAGAAATCAGCAGTTTGGTGCACACTTTTTCTTCATTTCATCACAAACAGCTGTGTCCTCTTGTTTTTCAGTCACAAGACACCAGAAGCGCATTTTACACCTGGGCAGCCTGACGTAAAAAGCATTCAGTGACACTCATGTTTTCCTTGTGACTATAGTTTCAGCTAATACCAGTAACATTGCATCACATGCTGTTGCATGCCAGTTGCTTTTCACAGGAACATACCTATGCATAGAAATGAGTACACGTATATAGAAGCTAAAGAAATAAATGTAAATTTATACAAATAGTTTCAGCCATCCATGAAAAGCAGCAGCCACTACACACCCGTGACAATTGAGCTTTTTTCGTTTCTTTTCTATTTTTTTTTTTTTTTAAATCCTGTCATTGTTTACCCAGAATGGTATTTCAGCTTAAGCCCCCTCACCCTTCCACATGTTAGTCTTTAACATGACAAGAGAACACTGAACAGGGGGTACAGAGAGGATCCTAGCCTTCATGCTGTGCAACCTACCACTCACACAGCTGCAAAGCCCCATTTGACTCCATTTGATATACAACTGGCTTACACAACAGCAACAAAAACAAAAAAATCACTACCAACTCCCAGAATTATTGGGATTTGATGGATAACGTCACTGTAAAGCAAAGCCAAGTTCATGCTCTAAGAGAGGGGAAAAAAAAAAAAAAAATCTTACTTTCCAAGAGTGACATTGCCTGCAAACACAAAACAAGAACCAATGACATTTTTGTATGGAATTTTTAAGTCTGCTCTCCACTCAGAGAAAGTTTTCCCTGCAGATCCACCAAAACCTGATATACCTCCCCCTAATATTGTATTCTGCCAAGAGTTAATTTTTTCCCTGTCAATCAAAGCAAGCCACTGAGATCTAGCAAAGCCCTTCAGCCTACTCTGCAAAGTGTACCTTTTAGCAACGGAATACTCTTTCCATTGCACTCTAAGCATCTGTTTTGATGTCTTGAAGTTATTTTAATGGATTTGGTTGAAGCATGGAGGAATGAGGAAGAAGACCTCACACCTTGAAGGAGCACAGCTTCACGTTTCCAGGCAGGCACTTTCTTCAAGCCTAGCATACCCCAATCAGAAAGCTCTCTGTTTAGATGATAGTGGTCAGACCGCTCAGTAAAGCAGTGTCTGACTCCAAGCAAGGAGCACAAACTATGTCATTTACATTTTCATACTTACAATTTAACAGAGGCTTCTTCCAGGCATCCCAGTATCTGGCACCTGAGCAGTCTGAGGCGTATTAGTCATCTAAGTATGTCTCTTACTGTGATGACCCATCACCACTTTTTCCCTAATTACTTCTGAGATTACCTATATGGCTAATGAGACTATGAAGGCCAACCATTTCCTGACCAAATTCGTTTCATTTCACGCAACTTTTCCTACCATAAGCAGAGGTAGGTAATGAAAATAAAAATTGAGTTTTATTAACACCCACAAGTTTTATGTATTTTGACTGCTACGATTCTTCATCCGCAGAAGATTTGGCTGAAGAAGCTAACTGCAATCATCTTTCCACATACATAAGTGGCCATACCTGACCACAAATAGCAGCAAGAACCTCAGCATTAACTGGATCAAAGTGCACGCGCTGTTTATTTGTTCCTTCATTCTCATTTCTCCTTCGCTCCAGCGCACGTTGCACCAGACCAGCAGCTGTGGCAGGGAGCAATGTGCCAGCTGTCATCCAGCAGAGCCTGTGCTGAGGCTGCACGAGCTGCACGCTTGCCAGCGAGCTCCGGGGCCTAGCTGGCATTCAGGGTAACTCAATTACTCCATGACAAACAGGTGAAAAAAGGCAGGCCAGAGAGCTGTGACATCCTTGTGCTGCTGGCTTGCACGCACTGCTATGTTTCCCCAAGCAGTTTGTTGTGGAGGCGTTTTGGTGGTGAGCTCCCTGCCCACCGAGGCCCCAGGCACAGCATATGCGCGCAGGGCACGGCTCCTGCAGCACTGGCACATGGCTGGTAAGGACAGAGGGGTTTCTCAGGCAAACAGCCGAGCAAAGAAATCAATCCTGCAGTCACACATGGCCCTTAGCTGTTCTGGCATGTCTTGTCCCTCTGTCAGGGCAGCAGACATTGTTCTCCTCAGACACCACCAACCCTGGGCATCGTGTGGAGCAGCACAGAAGTAGACATCAACCCAGAACCCTCTCCACTGGCAAGAGGCACTTTTGCCTCCCATACAGCCTCAAAAACACCATCTCTCCTCACACCCCTACCAACATCCAGCCGCAACAAGGCTGGACAAGGTCCTGCTACAACCCTTGGTGTGCTGGAGCCTTCTCTTGGCACAGGCCTTGGGCTCTGGCAGCCCCAGGACCCAGGTCCTGCTCAGCTGCACCCCACAGAGCTGCCAGGACAGGGCTGGGGTGACCCCAAGAAGGACACAATGTGGCACAACACAACAGGCAGGAATGTGGCTGGGATGGGATTCACACCCTTCCTGTAAAGGACAGCAGCTCCAATGCTGTGCCTGCAAGCACTCGGGTTGTACTGTTGTTTTCAGTATGGGAAGGGAAAAGGCTATGTATTGCAATATTAAACAGGTCTGCTACTAGAATTTTCACTTAAACAGAAAAAAAAAAAAAAAGAAAAAAGAAAAAACCCACCCCACTCTCACTTACAGCGGCATACCTTCTACTGTGCTATTGCAGTAGCTGCCGGCAGTGAAAAAGCCTTCTGAGAGTATGGGAGGGTTTAGCCTAAGTGGAAATTAAAACAGCAGCTTATTGGGCAGGAGAAAAAACACAAAATTCTTTGGTTTCGCATTAGTGAGTCAGGGCTGTCGATACAAATACAGATATTTTTCAACCCAATCAATTGGTTGCTTCTCTACTTTCAAAGGAATACAATATGAAAACTTTAAGGAACATAGAAATATAACAGAAGGGTTACACCAGGGGGAGAGGAGCATTCAAATCCAATGTCTCTGGCATATTTGAAGATAGAGGAAACCTATATTACTAAATCATATTAACACATCGCAGCCGTTAGCAGTTCCGCAGATGGTCTGTTATCCAAGAGAGTCACTCCTTGGAGAAGGTGCCTGTAGCTGGCTATGATGCTTGTCAATAATATTGACAGCTCTTTAGAAGGAGCACTGCTTCCTTTGGCTGCAGAAATTCTCTTACAGAAGCTAAGTCGTCAGTGAATAATTTGGAAATCTATAGAAAACAATGCATGGTCTTACAAAAGATTTTTCTTTTTCCCCAGTTAGAAAAAACTCCGTGTTTAAGAACAAGCCATTACAGCAGATGTCTATGCCACCACCTTTGAAGATGTAGAAGAGAGCAGAAACATGACTTTCACATCAGAACTGAGTCAAGGCTGCATGACAGCAGAGACTATCTCCATGCTTTCTAACTAGAAAAAAAAAAAAAAAAAGAATAGTTTACTTAAATAGACCAAAATAGAAAGATTTGGTTCTATTAGAAATCTGAGTTGGGTTAAGATTTTATATCAAACGTTTCCTAAGTGTATACCCCATGTTTCTTTTTTATTATGACATACTACCATAAAAAGTAAGTTTGATAAGCCAGCTACTCCATCTCATCCCTCATCCATGGAACTTGCTTATTCCAGCCACAAATCCAGAAGATTTAGTGCTGCATTTGAGCATCATCTCTTAAAGAAAGGCAGGAATGTTAGAGTCCCACCCCTTCACACGCCCTGTAACAATCACAAATCTTAAGCGATCTACTACAGCCGCTTCTGAGCTGAGGTACGTGTTATGGTCTGTCAGTCGTACATGAGCCATCTTCTCTGCTGGTACCAGTCTCGTCCACATCCAGGTTACTTAACCTGGACAACCCCCCCATGCATGCTTTGCATTGCTCTAGACTGCACTTCAAAAACTAAAAGCAAAACTCCCATAGCCTGTTTTTCATTTGCCACAATTGAGTAAGTCATGAACATGAACTGCAACTGTTTAAACATTCCTTGGTCAAGGGAAATTTATTAGTGTATTTCCAGGAACCTAGGAAAAACCCAATCCCTTATTTCAAAAAAGGTCAGGCACCCAAGAAGTTGCATCTTTGTAGCAATGCCACCACAATTTCCTCCTGAAGCCTGGCCCTGCAGCCTGACCTGGCGCAGAGGAAGTCAGATGGAGAGCCAGGCGAGCTGCAAGGCCAGGCTGTGCAACAAGGGAGCACGCATGTGCCAAGTACACACAAGAAATTAAAAGGCTTTTGGCTTTCTGAAAATAAGAGCCCGTAGACAAGAAGCACAGTTTGCCAGACTGCAACATACACGCTTTGTTTTTCAGCATTATGAACTCAGTGTTTCATTGATGGTGGAAATTAGTTATCAACGTCTGGCTATTTATAGCAAGAGGCAGAAGTAGCAATTAGTTTCCCCAAGACATTGACATGCCCAGTTAGCATGACCTGTAAGCCCTCCCCGCAGCTGCTGGAGCAAGGAAATAAATAGCTGATCTTAAAAGTGGTAAAGCTCTCTACAGCTTTACAGTATAAATGGAGCCAGGGATCTTTACATTTAATCTTTACATACTAACCAAAACCAGACAATGCAAAATATGTTGCTGGACAAGATACAGTAACTAGACATTCTCCTAATTATAAGCACAGTATTGAGGTAATAAATTAAGGTTTATGCAAAGGAAAAGCTATAAAATTTTATTTTACATAGGACTACTGCAACTCCAGCGATACTCACGGGCCTCACCACAGAAGGCATCATTCCAGACAGCCCTTCAGGCCCTGCTTCCCATGCTGGCCCACTGCACCCTCTCTTACCAGCATCCTCTCCCTTCCAAACAGCTCCACTGACAGCAGCTTCCACAGAGCTCAGGCCCATTCTTCCCTTTGGGAAGAAAATTCCCTCACGTAGTTCTTTCTCTGCTTTCCTCCAGAACATCAAATTACTTCCCTCACTAAAAGGTATTTCATTCTCTTTGACGCAGGTATTCTGGACTTCTTCTAAATTAAAGAATTTAGAATTTATACACAGCTCTTCAACAAGGTACTACAAAGGTGAGTGTGTTATCAAAGCAAGATGTAATGGCAGCTACAGCCGTGAAAAACCTTGTGCCTTGCACACACACTTGCAGTTCATATAGCATGACAAACTAGGCAATAGAAACAGTTTAATAAATTATTGGGTATTTTTATTCAAGGCCACGTTAAGTATTTACTATAATGTGTTCATTTACGCACATGCAGTTCCAAGTCTCAAGATGACTTTACCTGAAAGAAGAGGGCAGGAAGATGAAAGCGAGCTGAAATATATTTGCTATCAGCCCTGAACATGAGAGAAAAGCACCTTTCATCCCGTTTTAATGGAGTTCAACAGCACACAGAAACCAATACTGGAATTTTCATGCTTTTCAAGACATTTCATGTCAAATAAACTGCTTTCCTCTTCTGACTGTTCCAACCATTCAATGCCAGAAAATCTTTATAGTTTGCTTTCCTCCCTCAAGTCCCCTGGTTTTTCCGTTCCATCCCTGACTGAGAGCTCTGTGACAGTGCCACAAGCGTTTTGATGGCATTATAACCCTCATGCTGCTTTGCTGTGTGCCTGGATACACTACCAAGCCAAGCAGTAGGTGAACAGCTTTCAGAATGAACTGGCTTAGAAAACAAAATGAATTCACTTGAAGCCAGCCATGGAGAAGTTTCCTGTAAAAAAGAAAATAATTACAAAAAAGACTGTACCATAAAATAACCTACATGTAAAGAAAAAAAAAAAAACTAAGTGAAATGAATCATTTGCATGGTGGAAAGTTCTCATCTATCAAATTTATGTTAAGCACTGAGCAACTACAAGGCAACTCTAAAGCAAGTCACTCTTCCCTAAAAGCACGTTGAGACCTTGTAAGGCTTTACGACTTCGATTTACTTCATGTTGTGATCAAACCTACCAACCCCACAGTCAGAATTCAAAAGCCTCGAAAGGGCATTTATTTGTACCACCACTGAGAGCATCACTGAACATTTCCCTTCATGCCTGATGCATTAATTTATTGACTTATTATGATTAACTGCAAAGAGTTTGTGCAGACAGAGAATGTGGGTTTAGCCCCCCAGGCAGGGAAAGCCCTCCCAGCCCCAGTGTAGGCCAGGGAGCTCCAGCTGGCACCAGCGCTGCCTTACCACAGCCCCTCAGCACCTGACGAGGTGCGTGTGCCCCAGCCAGCACCAGCTCGTCCCTCTGGGAGCTGAAAACCCTGCCAGGATCTGGTAACTTCTGCTGCTCCGCTCACAGAGAGGCCTGGGGCCTGCAGCTCCCTCCTGCTCTGCACCCCTGCCCAGCGCTCAGGCCTGGCATGGCTCGAGGTATTGGAACAAGGCGGTTTGTGCACTGGAGCTGCTAAGGGACTCAGTGTTTGGAGATAAGCAGGCTCTTAATTACTTTTTTGCTAAATTAGGGATGATCTCCACGGCGGCTTAAGTGACGGCACCTTTCCATGGAAGGCGCGACTTACCTCAGCAGCTTCCTTAAGTACAAGGCTGGCGGGACAAAAAGCCATCACAGCTACAATTCAATACCGAAATAACAGGATCATTCCTTTCCAGAAAACACTGTAAAAGTGTTTTTAGAAAGAAATAGCCTCATTGGTGGGTGTCCTGTTACAGAATGGTCCATCTGCTCCATTGAGCATCTTTCTCCCTGCAAATTCTGGTTATGAATTCAATCCTGGTAGCCCAATTTTTGAAACCTGTATCAGAGTTTTAGACAAAATCTCACTGGTGCCTTCCTACAGCAGCATTAACAATCCCCAAGCTTGAATGGAAACATTTTCTCAGCTATGTCTAAAACCGGAGTTAATTTTTGCACGGCTGCATTATATTTGTGGCTCACAGCACTGCCTGTTCCTCTCCAGCATTTCCAACTGCTCAGCTCCCAGCTGATAGCAGAAAGCTCTCATCATGAGTCCCTAAAAATATAGCATTGCTAATAGCAAGACTCTTCATACTTCTGTTACTCCAGTCCTTCCTCTCCCATATCCCAACCCTCCTGAGTATTGAGGATCCCACCCACACTGGCATCACGAAAACATTTTAGATGCTCAAAATATACTTTTAGCTTTAAAACCTGATTAATCTTGCTGGAAAAGTTGGACCAGATCTCCTAAATTATCACAGGAGAGGCAGAGCCACGGCACTGCACGAACCCACAGCGCTGGTCTGTCCTTGGGCAGTGCTCCCCAAGAGCACACCTGCTCATTTTGCTGCGAAACTGAGCAGAAAGCAGCAGAAGGCACCTTTTCAAGTCCAGGTGGTTATCAGGGAAGGCACAGCCTGCTAGCCAACGCTGCCTTGAAAAACAGGCTCTTTTCAGAGAGCAGAGTTTGAGATGACTCAAAGTTGAAGTTGCTCAAGCCCCAGTGGGACACACTATGCAAATCAAACCCTGCGTGCCATCAGCTGGGAGAAGGCTCACAAGCCAGGAGGGCTCTATTAAAAGCAATAAAACTGAAAGACATGACTGCGGTCACCTCTATGTGTTAAAAAACAAACAGCTGGAATCATGTTTGGCTGATGCTTCAGCCTTGAGACCCAGGGCTGCCTTGAACATGCCCTCAATGAAAAGACAATGGGAAAAGACACAGGCACCCCAAGCCAAGGGAAAGCTTTGTGGAACTCCAGGCACCCGTATCTACCCTTTTACAGCCAGCAGAAACGTGGACTTCACCCAGGGTTCGTGGGTCAGCGATGCGGATCGTACAGCCTCCCTCTTACACAACGAAAGGCGACGTCCTTCCTGCTGCAGCACCAGAGACCTCGCTGCATCCCAGTGCCAGGCAGCAGTGCCCATGCCCAACACCTGTCTCACACAGGCCCCTCGCACGCAGCTGGAGCACGGATGGATCATGCAATGTATTCATGTCAGTGCTTTCAAACTCCTAACCCAGGGAGGGAATGTTCAGCTTCCATGCAATTACGCCCCACTGCTAAGCTCACAGTCAGCCCAGTTTTACACGTAAAAACTGACTTAAGCGTTTCCTTTTAGATAAGCACAGCAACGTTTAGGAAGGAGTGATCTGCTCACATCCAGGCATGAGCCCTCCAACAATAAATATTCCAGAAAACACGTGAGCACCTCCACGGCTCCATAGTAATCATTTTGTTCTTAGATCGGTAACGTTTTTAGGGCAGGGAGGGAAGGATGCAGGAAGACTATTTCTGAATAGACATAAGATGTGGGGAAAAAAAGAAAATAGCAACGTAACTAAAGATGCGATTCCATTAATGTATTCGGTTCTTCCCACATCTCTCCCCCCGGTTTGCAGCACAACACAGGGAAGAAAACGCCTTCTCCCCGGCTCCGCGCTCGGCCGCCGGGCTCCGCAGCGCCCCGCAGCCCGCTCCCCCCCGCCGCCCCCTTCCCGGGGGGAGGGGGAAGCGGACATTTTGCAGCGGCCGCTCCCCGGCCCCGGGGGAGGCCCGGCGCCGCGCCCGGCCGCTCACCTGCCAGCTCGTCGGGCTCCAGCCCGCTCTCCGCGTCGATGCCGCAGAGCACGAAGTAGTGGGCGAAGCGGCACGGGGCCGCGCCGGGCCCGGGGGCGCCGGTCCCGCTCATCCCTGGCGGCGGCTCCGGCTTCGGCGGCGGCGGGGTCACGGCGCGCCGCCCCNGGGCGGTTTCCCGCCCGGCAGACAAAAAGCGGCGGCGGGAAGCAGCGCGGCGGCTGCTGTCAGCGTCTGGCGCTGGGAATGGCGCTGGGGGAGATGGGGCTGCGGGGCTGAGCGGCAGAACAACAGCAGGGAGCTGGGGGGGTGATGGATGGCTCTGGGCGCGTGGGCAGAGAAGGTCTCCGTTCGTGTACCATAACCGATTCTCATCACACCACGATGATCATACAGAGAACTGTCTCTCTGCTACATATGCAAAGCAAAGTTTAAAGCATCCCTTCATTCCCCTTTTGCCTAATAACCATTGCACCACATCCAGGAGGCAATCAGCACCATCCTGTCCCCATTTCTGCATTTCCTCACCCCCCGCTGCTGAAGCACCAGCAGACATATGTGGGAGCAGCATCTCCTTTCAATAGGACACACAGTTCTGCAGTTCTGAGGCTGCCTTCTCCCAGCTGAGGGGATCCCTGCCCACCTTAGGTACTTCACCAGCTGTAGGCTCCAGGGAGGCTGTGTGCAGAACACAATGTGCAATTCACCCTGCTCTGTTACTCCATTGATCTCGGTCCATACAGTGCGTAACAGTCTCACCCCTGGCTTACTGGGCACCATTATGGCCTCTGTTGGTGACCTCTCAGCAGCACGGGCCACACTTACTCTATGTTTTGTGTTTGTCCTTATTCAGCGGGTCCCCTCGCTAAGGAAATGCCTGCGAAGAACCTGCTGTTCCACCTGCAGCACAGGTCATCAGGCAGAGGCACGGAGAAGGACTGCTCCTTCCCACCCATTGGCAACACAACGGCCTCTCTCACTCTCCCCTTGAATTCATGAATTCTGTGCCCCTTTCACATCTCATCTTCCTCTGGTGCTCTACCAAAAGCAGGCAAGAGCTGAAACAATTTCCTCAAACATCCGAGGAAAAAGCAGCTCTGAGCCCTTTACCATGCCGCAGGCTGCGGTGGTTGCAGCGCTGGGTGCGAGAAGCTGGGCTGCGCTGGGGCCAGGCGGGAGCGTGCCGGGAGCACAGTTGTTTCCTCGACTTTGCACTGCGAGCTAGGCCGTTTGATGGAGATTGGATTGTTTATTAACTTGTGTCTATCTGCTCATTGGGCTCCAGGTCAGAGGACAAGAACTAAGTCAGTCTGACTCTCACCCAGAGCCAATTGCTTGCTGCGAGCAGCAGCACCCTGCTCCCACTGCAGGGCTTGGTTACAGCAGGGCCCTTTTCTTCTTGCCCAGTGGCAATGCTTTCCCCCCCTCCAGCAGGAGGACTGGATACCCACTCACAGGTGTTTTTTCATTTGCCTCCTTTCACAGAAGACCAAGCCAAGCCTGTTGTAAGCCCAGGTGGAAGCAGCTGCTCACAGGGCCATGGGGGCTTTGCCTGGAGCCAGCCCTCCCAGCAGCGCAGGGTCAGGCTGCTTCACTGGTTCCCAGCACCCAGCAGAGCTCTGTGCCCACCTCGTGCTCTGCTGTGGTTTCTTCCCACATTGCGTGGGCCAGCCAAATGCGCTAGCACTTCTGTGTGTAACGTGCCTGATGCACAGTGCCTCGAGTTGCACCGAGCAGGAAAGTACTGAGCTGTTCCCTCTGGATCCACAATTCCCTTTTCTCATTATTGAGATTTTTTTACAATATTTTTCCAGAATCTAGGCATTTTAATCTCCTTTTCACTACCCAAACCCACCCTGCACAGGTCACCAGGCCTCTCTGTAGGGGCTGCTCTGCTTTAGAGACCAACCAAACACTTTTGTATTTGCAGCATTGATCACTTCCATCTCACAGTGGCCACAGGCAGGTCCACAGAGAGGCTGTGGAACATCCTGCAGAGAGGGAGCAGATAGCAAGGACAAGGCCCCAGAGCTTCAGGGACTGCTGCATACACTCAGTGGTCAGGCAAATGCCATGGAGAAGCTTTTCTGCAGCCAGGGAAGAGGCAGTGACTGATGCGGTCGTGCTGTGAGGTGCATCTGGGATGATCAGAGGTAATGGGGATTACGAGGATTTTTTCCTTGTGCCAACAAAAGACCTCTACGAGGCATGATGGATGGGCTGGATGTCCCGTGTTCAAAGTAGATACACATACACGAACCACCTATCCCCATATTGATGACCCTCCTTTGGAACCACTCTGATGGCAGAGGCAAGAATAACACTGGGGAGAATAGGCTTGTCCCCAGGACAGCAGAATGCAGAGCAGTGCCAGGGCAGAAGGAGCTTCTGACACATTCCTCCAAGGATATGGTGGGACTGAACTGAGAGTTGGGATGTGCACAAAACACTTCATAGCATAGACCAGATCGCCCGTGACCTTTCCACATTTCCTGTGGCAACAGCTTTGTCCCATCACTGCCGTTTTTCCAGTGGTGTGACAGCAGGGGAAGATCTTTGGCGTGGCAGATTTGTTCTTCCTTAGGTACTTGCGTCTTCAGCTGCAGGGAATCTTTCTCCCAGTATCAAGTGGTTTCAGCTTTCTCTCTCCTTAATCTCTCGGCAAGTCTTTGTACTTCAGGATCTGTTAGTTTAAACTGGGTCAAACGCTAACAAGCGTGTCGGTTCCCCCTGCCCTTAGGATCTGCCACAAAAGATCAGACTGCAGGTCTGTCAAGCTCTTTGTCCTACTTCTGCAAGGAGCCAGTGCCCGATGCTTCAGAGAGGTGGAAAACCCTGCCACTCGAAGGGCATCTCGCGTCTCCTTGCCAGGACTCTGTTGCTTCACATTTTATTTTCTTCAGCATTCTTCAATGAATTGGAAACGATGCTGCTGGTGATGGATTGCTTAACTCCTGAACACAGCTCTACAGCTTCCTGCATGCATGTCTTTTGCCAGCTGCCAAGCTACATTGATTTCCCATTGAAAGCCTCTCCTATTTTGCTCTATTACCTGTAGAGTCACGAGACCTGCTAGGATGGAAGAGAGGGAAAACAAATAAAATGAAAATGAATGTTTGCGGTGCTCAGAAGGACCATTCTCTGCTTTTGGCTTACTTTCACTTGAGCAGATTGCAGTGCCGTGAGCTCCTTCACGAGAAGCAGAGTGCAAATAGCTGGCTGGAAGAAACAGGCAGCTTGTAAGGATGGGCTTTTAGACTGGCACCGAAGCCATTCTAGCCTCAAAGCAGAGGAGAGCACATAGTGGAAACGGAGAGAAACAACAGCAGCAGTGGATCTCACAGCAAGGTTCATAAAGAAAGCAATTTTTATTCTCTGAGCTTATGCAAGAAGAATGCTTAAAGCATTGGAAAGGTATTTGCTGCCTTAGGCTTTAAAACCAAGCCAACCAGATCAGTAGCCATAAGACACAAAGCAAAGAACATTTCCTCCAGCGCAATTCATTGTTACTTAAAAAGCAGATACCGCAGGCACATATTCTAATATCAAATCAAATTATAATGCCATTAAAGCAAGTAGCTCATCTTCTATACTGGCCTCATATCTATAAAGATTAAGCTTGAATAAAAGCACACGGCCTTCCTCTGTCACATAGCACAATTATTATTCATAGGGCAGAACTGTAGATAACGAAGTAAAAGATGACCACTTCCCTGCATTTCTGCCTTAGGATCTCTGAAGCTTCTGTGATTTAAATTTTAAATCTTCAAAATCTTTAATTCCCCATTGTAGCTCATTGCATTTTATCCATGTTATGTACGTCCATCGCACGCATGCCCTCACACTGCGAATGCATACAGACACATTCCACTCTTATCTGTTTTTGGAGAGGATCCTTGACGGAGAGGTTTCACAAGGCAATCAAAATGATTTAATAGCTACTGGCACCTTCCTTCCCACTCCTCCCACTACTGGTCCTATGTTCCTGCTGATCCCTTCCCAAAACACTGTGGTCTTATCCACCTCCTTGGCAGTTCACCTTCAGAAAACAGATCCGTGTTCTGTGTCAGAATGGTGAAAGCCCATGCCACCCGCCTGCCCTTTCGCTTCCCTTCTGCCTTCAGTTTTACACTGAGCTTGCAAGATGCACCTCATCCTGCCAGCGACCAGAGAGGTGAGCTTTCGTCCTCATCAAGTGAGGCACAAGATCATATGCAACCATTACGTTTTGGGTGATTCAGTGCCAAGGGCCAGAGGTCAGAGCCTGTATTTTGCTCTATGCAGTTTGCCTTCTGCTCTTTGGTCACTGAAGATGCGCAGACTGAGATAAAACCTAATCAGCAAAGTACGCTGCTTGGATAAATCACCAGCTTGTCACGCACTAATGGAGGTGTTGTGCTGTGAGCATCAAGCTAAAGCACCCACGCCAATTTCCATCCATCTCTGACAGCGTCACTCACTCCCTGCATGACCTTGGCCAAATCCCCGGCAGCGGCTCCGAAGCGCCAGCCTCCTGGAATCAGGTCAGCGCGCTCCTCCGCCTCAGCCTCCCCCAGGAGAACGGAGCCAACGCTGCTGCTCCCCTGCCTCGACATCTGCCAGGACAAAGCCCTATTGTTTGACGGGCGGCCCCGCTGGCGTCACACCGCGGGCAGATGCACCTCTGGGCAGGCACAGAGCCCGTCCAGCTCGGCGTCGCAGCACAGCAGCGCTGGCAGATGCCTTCCCAGCAGCCCCAAGAGCAGGCAGGTGTTCGCTGTAGAGCAAAGCTCTCTTTGTTTGGGAATGGGCTGCGTGTTTTGGGCTAAGGGTCGCTCCCTACTGAGGGTGTTTTTTTTTCCCTGCCTCTAAACTCTTATTCCTCTGATATCAGTGCTCCAGCATCCCAGCACCTTAGTGTGCATTCACTCGGGTAAGATCCCAGGAAATATAGGAGGTACACATCGTGGCAAGGGGAAAGGCAGGAGATGCTGGATAGCTGTTTGGCCATGTGCCTGCAGCGATGCTGGTTGTGATGGCTGGGCACAGCTGTGCCAGGGGTCGGTGTTCCCAATCAGCCTGTCTCTGGCACCAGGAAGGCTTCCAGAGCAGATGCACTCAGGCTGTCACATACACCTGGCTAACGTAATTTTCCTTTACCTTTGTTTCCAAAAAATCAGGCCAGTCCCCTGTCTTCTGATATCAGTTGGAATGTGGTTCAACCCTACATTTTCATGCATCCTGGAAAAAATCTGTTCATGAATAGCACGTAAGCTCTTTGTCAAAATGCCTTTGGCCCCTGTACAAATGTAATTAGAGTCTGATTTCAACTTCCCTGATTTCAATTTCCCAAGTTCCCTTTGAAGCTCTATTCACTAAGAAGTGCCAGACACCCCACATCTACATTACAATGCATCCTAGCACACTTGAAAGCCCAAGGGTGTGCTAAAGAAATCCAACTGCACTAAAGCCATAGCCAATATACACCATGAGATCAAGGACAGATGAAAAGTATTTCCTGAAATGAATATGCATTGTGAGTTATTTTGCTGTTTAGTGAGGTCTGCTGCTTTGCTGTGTGCTGTTATAATACATGCTCACATCATTGCAGTGGTGTTATGAATCTAAAAGCACTTCTTGCAAATTAAAAGCGCTGAAGGGTCTGCTTCATTTTCCCTATTGCAGCTTGTGTTTTTAGCAGATGTCTAAACATTTATATTCATAGGTTCAGTCATATCTCTCTGCCACTCATTCTTCATGCCAGATAACAAAATTTTGCCTTGAAGTACTTTGCTGCTTAGGATTGTTACTACTGATGACAGCTTTCCTGCACTCATGCTTTTGCTTAGAAATACTGGAGTGCAGCTCTGAGCTTGCATCTAACAGCAGAACAGAGATCAAAGCAGTTTGCTTCTCCTTGAGGATCATATTTCTCTGTGACTTCCTTGCAAACCAACAGCCACAACTTATTTAAACCCGGATCCATGCTGAGCAATTCCAGCGGATCCTATCAGGCACATCCTTTGGGGGTGGGAGCATTTAACACCCTCTGAAGTGGCGATGAGCTCAGTGCCTCCCTCCAGGCCAAAATGCGACTGTTAGGGGGCAATCCCAGGAGAAGTTTTTTCCAGGACAACCCAGAGCTGTTGGCCTCCCAGCACTCATCTGCAGTCTTTGCAGCCAGGCACAGCCGCTGTGCTGCATGCTCACGACGATGCTGCTGCTTCCATCGGGGCTGCTTGCAGGAGACCCAACCGCTCAGCTGCTAGAAACAGAGCTGTGGGGTCACCTGGTGCCATACTGGGAGTTTCCCATGCTGAGTGCACTGTGAGGAGCCAGAGGTTGTAAGAAGACAGCCAGCCCTGAGCCCACCCCACCACCTCTGCATCACATCCTCTGCTGCTGGAAGGAAAGCCGCCGTGCGCTGCTGACGCGCTCTGCCAGCCCGGAGAGGCCTGAAGCACACAGAGACATTATAGCGTCAGTTCAAGCTGTTCTGTAAGCAAACTCCATGGGTCTGACCAGGAATGCATTTGAAACCTGCTGATATGAAAACTGCAGGATTGCCTTTATGATAATAGGGGTGCCAAATACATTTTGGAGGGTACACCTGCATGACTAAGCATGGACGGGAAAGCCAGTGGAACTAACACTTCATAGGATATTACTGGAAATTGATGACAAGCCCAAATACCAAGCTCTTCCCCAATCCCTGGTGGCCATGCCTCCATGTGCGTACATAGTAGCACTTCTGTGTTTGGTGATGTTGAACTCAAGCTCCAGCACATTCATTGTGCAAGTGAGCCTGCCAGGGCTGCAGGGAGCTGTATTTCCATTCCTCTGGGCACCCCTGCTGTGGGATCATTTGTTTCCCATGTCCTTTGGACACAAGTGCAAAATAGCAAAGAGCAGGTCCAGATACAGCACAACCCTGACTCACAGCTAAGGTTCTTGAGGAATCTGAAACCCTCCCAAACTGTAATAGCAAAAAATAACCAGAAGAGGAGATATATTGCACATGAAGTTTCCCCTAGGAACTCTCCATTGAGTAAGAACCACCTGTCCCGCGTCTGCCTTGGGTCTCCATCATTTCCTCTGTACCCAGATCCCTGCAAGAGTCCAAACATTTGGCAGATCAACACAGAGAAGGTGGAAGGAAGAGTTCAGCTGATGCCAGGTTCTGTGCACCAATAGGAAACTAAAACATTCTGTGTAGTTTTTCAGCTTTGGGGAAACGCAGAATCAACTGACTCCAGTGAACTGATGCAGATCCTTGAAAACTTTATTTGCTTACCTTATCCCTGGCACCAGCCATTTAGCATCATTCTTAAAATTCAGACAAAATGTACTTCAGCGTCAGGGCTTATTTCTGGAGCAAGCTGGAGCACTGCCTGGAGAAGAGAGAAGAAATTAGTCATAAGTTTGAACATGCTAGTGAATGCAGCCTGCCTGGCAACAAGCAGGGCTAAGCCTGGGAAGCATCAGCTGCACTAGGACCCCAAGCTGCAGTTGTGTTCTCTTGCTCCAGACTGAGCATTGACTTAGCCCTGTTTGGCATTGTTTGTCATGTCTGGGAAAACTTAAGTTATAATAAATATACTGAAGCCATGAGACCTGCAGACCATCCCTGGAGCATCACAAATGGAGGGGCTGTGAGAGAGAGCCCCGAGGAGAAGGAAGGTGTGGATGGATTTTCCTGTCACAGGAAACCAGGAGGGATGAGTACATGGAGAACATCTTCATATCATCCAGAAAGACTTGGGTCTCTCAGATTGCCTGGAGACCGGGCTGGAGAGAATCCCCCACGTGTGAACAGCCCCTCTGCATGCAGCTTCCATCACCTTCCTCTCAAGGCTTTGCAGGGAAGCACAGACTGAATGTGACAGAACAGGAAAAAACACGGATAAATGCTGTGATAGCAGTCACAGCCATTCCTCAGCACTATTTACAAGCCTTCCTTCTCCCTCAGCAGCTCTGTCCCACCTTGGGCTGGCTGCAGCACTGGAGATGCCCAACAGCTTCCTGCTGACTGCTGCATCTAGGGCCCTGGCCACCCAAGATAGGATGCTGGCATCCAAATGCTTTTACACATCACCACAGTAGTACCACAATGGTGGTACAACAGGGACCATTCAGTCTGTGGAAGACAGAGAGCTGCAAACTAACCTGTTGCTAACCATGCCTGCCAGCCTTTCTTTTGGAGTACTAACATAGGCAGCTGTGTCACCCAGAGGTGGCTGCGCAACGTGTGCGCTGTGCCAATGCAATAGATGCTTCCTCCTAGCTGCTGCCTGTGTGGCAACATTCTTGCTGTGCAAACAAAGCCATCAGCATACCGATTTGTACAGGATGTGGCTCTGGACATGTTCATTGGTATGAAGGTATGCCCATCAATCTAGGTTGACTTCTATTTTGTTTTTCTCCACAGTGAGGTTTCACTCATGCTGGCCGATTGTCGCAATATACTGCTGAGACCTGCAATGTAAAAGCCCAAGTGCCATTATTTTAAGAGACGTGGCAATTAAGGTCCAGTATTTCAAGGAGACTTTACCTGTTAAAAAACAGGACTTCAGCACTCTTTAAAAATATGTACTATCTAGTTTTAGTATCAAAACAAGCATTCAACTAAGTACCGTTGCATGAGCAGCTAACCAAATCTGGACCCGCACACAGCTGCATCAGCATGGCACATCTTTCTCTTAAGAGCAGCAAACACAGAGGCACAAACCATCTCACTCCAAGTGCTTTTTGAGGCCTTGTCATGCTACAAAAATGCTTTCCTGCCTGACCGTGCATGAATATGAGCAGCTAACTGAGGCCAAATGTGGTTTAACTACATATGTAAATAAACAAGAGCTTTCATCTTTTGGCCTTACCTCATCTCAGGAAGACTAAGCCTGCATTAGCACAAAGAATAGATTAATAGAGCCTCTGCTCATTTCACCCCATAAAAAGCTGAACCCTGCCAATTCCCCTGCCAGGATGCACCTGATGCCCTTATGTTTGTCACCTACTGCTTGTTACTGCTCCTAAACCAGTGCAGCTGGAAGGCAATGGGATAAGCAAACCTATGGAAAACACACCTACCACTTTCAGGTCATTCTATATGTAATGCATGATTTGGTTTGTCGAGTTACCATTCCTCAAATGCAAAAGGTGCAGCGATTCTGAAATGAATAGGTGTGGATTGTACCTGAAGGCACAACAGAACAACTGAATTGCCTCTCCCTTACCTATCCAGAGCTTTCATTTCAGTTTTGCTGTAGCTAATGTGCCAGCTGCATTTTGGTAATAACTAGCTTCTGCAGCCTCTATCTAACCACAAATTGATCCTGGTGTGCAAAACTCCTGGCTGTTGATATTGAGTTGTTAGGAGGCTTTTTTTTTTTCTTTAAACAAATCAACAGCACTGAATTCATTCATATGCCTCTCTGTGAATTTCCACTTAGGTCGTCCCACTGCAGTGAGCTGTGGCAGTTGGCCTTGCACAAAGAGATCTGGAAAATGGGGGTGGAGTTTCAGATTTAAAAATGAGGAGAGAAGGAGTGAGCTAGAATTACCACCTGGCCACTGCACTACAGGTCCTTCTTCTCTTGGGTTTAACCTTTGTATCTGCAATGTCTCATGAGTCACTGGCTCTGGTAGCTACTTTCTGTCTACTCCTGTTTTCTGTCCTTGGGCAATTTCATTTCTTTGCTGTTAATTTGCTCAAAGAAGATTTCCCCAGGGACTTGGGCAGTTGTATCATCAGTCAGTAATGCACTAATTCCCTTGGACGCACAGGAGTCCCCGGAGTGCTACTCTACAGCTGCCTTTTGAAAGAGTTGCACTTCTTCACCATAGACCAGATCGATGTTATGTTGTGATCAAAGTTGTCCTTGTCCTCTGAGAAAATTCCAGCATAGTTAAGTTAGCTGGTTGCAAACTACATCACACATTTGATCAGCAGAAATTCTCAAGATGCTACTATCTAAACTAATGCAAAAAGCCTTTGGAAATGAAGCATATGTTCTCACAGGGGATGGGCTTTGATACTTTCCTGAAGTAATCAGCACAAGCATGTCCTGAAAGTCTAAGTGGTTTACCCAGGCTTTATGAGAGGACTGGCGGCTATCAGTGGTATCAGAGCTCTTTAATGTCATGCTGGGAGCTTATAGAATAATAATTACATATTTACACTGAAACAAGGAAGTGTGGATTTCTGGTTTTTTAAGTCCCAGGAGAGAAGGATGACTTTTTTCCTCTTTCAGCAAAGCAATCCCTTGGCTGGGAGCAGCCAGGGAAGAGGTTTTTAAGTGGCTCTGTGAGGTACTGCTCTGTGTTAGAGAGCAGTGACTTTGTTGAGGTTCAAATAGCTGCTGAGTAATAGCATGTACCAGGAGTACAGAGAAACTAGGCCTGAGAAGTCACTTGTTAAAACGCCCAATTGTAGAGACTGAAGATCAAAAGCTTTCCTGCAAGGTTTCCTGAGAGCCTTCTGAGGGCATCAGCAGCATTTTGCAAGTCTCTTCTCAGACATAAAATAAAATGTACGAGGCAGAGGTGTGTCATGCAATACAGCCACTATCACATCTCACCCAGGCACCCTGAGCTGATGTTGATAATGCTGCTTCTATTACATTGCTGAGCTCTTTAATCTTGACATAGTGCTGAGTGCCTAGAGGGCGCAAGGACCTCTGAACTGCTCACTTTAAGTACAGTTTGGGATATTATGAGTGCTGCCAGTGTTTCCCTCCTTGGAGTGGACCAGAAAGAGCTGCTGAGAGACCCAAGACCTTTGAGACCTAACGGTTTCCCCGAAGGCATCAAAGAAATAACGTTCTCCTTGACACCAGGGCATAGTTTTATATCAATTTTTAAAAAGACTGAGGGAGAATCCTGCTTTACAGGTATATTCAGACCGGAGTAAAAGCCACGCAGGTATCCCTACAGTTTAACTTGCGGGCGGATGCCGGGCCCTGTCCCGTGATGGTGGACACCAGCTGGACTGGGGCCTGGCCTCTCAGCGGCCCAGCATGGACACTCCTCAGACACTCATGAAGTGAACCCACATTAAGTGAAGCGTAGGGCAGCTTTCACATCTCAGCGAGAACGTTTCAAGTGTACTAAGGCAGCAGGTCACTAGATGGCCTCAGAACCTAGGCGATCCGGGCAGACCCAGTTCAGGCTGCGCAATCTGCACTTAAAAACCTGGCACCCTCAGAGCTGCTGGTGATGGTCATCCCCGCAGACACTGCGCAAGAGCCTTTTCTGAGTGCGAAATTTGGGAAATCTCCTTCCAAATGTGGATTTGCATTGCCATTTTAAAGCAAAGAGCCAGTTGAAATTTACGCTAGTCCAGGCACATCCAGCCCGCAGGCCACACACACCCGGCAGGGCTCGTGCTGCGGCCTGCACCCTGCGACCGCGCCATCATGGTGGCAGCTCTGCCTCGCCAAACAGCCCGGCCCCGGGTGTGCACCCATCGCTCAGCCCCGAGCACTGCCTGGGCTGAACGCAGGGCACGGGGAGGGTGAAGTGCAGGGCTGACTCAAGTCATGGCAAATACATTTCTGCATTTTGATACCTTGGCCAACCACAGTCCCGTGAACAGTGAGAAATACACAGCCTTGCTTTCTGTTTTGATAAAGGAATGTGAGAATAGGTTTCAAGATTGCCAGGAAAATCATCAATTTGTTGGTATGTTTGTGAGACAAGGCCTCGGCCTTGGTTTAGTTACTTGTACAGTGTATGTGTGCTGAGTTAGATACTAACAGAAACCCTGTATGTACGTGTGCTAAGATGGCTACTAACAGAGCGCTTTGCTTGCAATCAGGTTGTGATATTAACGACCACAGCAGGGGTGCAGTGGGAATGATAAGCAAGACCGGTTTGAGCAAGCCACCCTGATAAGGGCGGACAAAACAAAGAAGCAAGGTGTCCAACGTATCTTCAACTCAAGGCTAACAGGTGTTCAAGATGGCTGAGCGGGCCAAAGTTGCAATCTTGGTACCTATAAATCCCTTATAATGAGCATCCACCTACTGAGCATGCACCAGTGTGGGAAGTTCATCCAAAGGACAAGTGAGGAGGACTATCAAAAGACCACCCGAGGAAGAGAAGACCACCAAAAAGGGACTGTAGTACCAGCAAAGGACGATAGATTAGGGCAAAGACCGAGGAATAAGAGAGTGAACACACTATAAATCATTTTTCAGACTAGGTGTAGATATGCTAATTATCTTAAAGGAAATAATGAATACATGACACTAGTAAGAATATAATCAGCTGGGAATTCTGTAGCGGGAGCAGCACTTACGGTGGAGCTACCGCCAGTGCTGCCCAGCGCCGCTCATAAAGAATACCTGCTGCACTGGGAGAATCCGCGCTGCTGAGGCTGCTTCTTCGTTTCATTTGTGACTCCATTTTCAGTCAACATGAAGACATGACCTGAGAATTCTCACATGGAATGTATGGAGCTGCAATCAGACATTCAGCTCAAAGGAAAATGTCATCATGTGTCTCTACTAGACATTTACAAGACCTCTCTTACCAGAAAAAAAAAAAAATCCCTCACTTCACAATCACACCTTATTCATGTCACCGTTTCTTGGCAGTACGTACATTTGTGAACCGCTGTTTTCAAGGGTGAAGCACACGAAGGGTAAAATTAGATCAAAAATCTCTGACAAGCATCTTGAGAACTCACTAAGAATTGCAACCACTCCCATCAAACCAGACAGATGCATGGGTTTCACAAAAACAGGGCAAAACATCCCACTAGTTTCACATGCTTGTTGCTCTTTTCCTCATTTTAATACAAAACATAAAAAAAATAAAAAGCTTTGTTAGCTACATACATTAACTTCGTTACACATTTTACATGCAGCCCAAGGCAATTCCCCTCCACTCGATGTGG
>WBMW01006382.1:0-54981 GCA_013396635.1 Penelope pileata | reverse complement strand
GCAGCAGCAGCAGCAGCAGCAAGAGGAGGAGGAGGAGGAGGAGGTAGGTGTGGGCCCAGCGCTACCCGGCCTCAGCCCCGCCCCAGGGCGTGGGGCGGCCCGAGGGGGACGGTGCGGCCCTGCGCGCTGCCTGTCCTTGCCCGTGCCCTCACCCTCGCCCTGGCCGGCGGGCTCTCCCCGCGGAGGCTGGCGTTGCGCAGAGTGGGTTGGGGTTTGCTTGGCTCCGAGGCCGGGCTCTCTCCAGCGGGGTGGGCAGGCCGCTCCGTGCCCTGCGCCTGGGCCGGTGTGCTGTGAGCGTAAGGCCCGTCGCCGCCATGGCGGTGTGAGCGTGAGCCGCCGCTCAGCCCTGCTGATCTGCAGCGATTCGTGGGGAAAACCAGCGCGCAGCTGACAGGAGCTGTGTGTCTGATTGATCCTGGTTAACGTCGTGCTCCCCTCGGGCAGATGGGGATTGTGTGGCTCTGCCTCCAAGAAGGAAGGCACTCGTTAATCACATTCATTAAGTACATGGGCTCTGCTGAATGGCATTCTCCAATGTGCAGCAATGCGTGCTTTCATCACAGGTACTCATTTGCAAAAGACTACAAAGCCTTCAGCCAGTGATTGAAGCAAAGATGTAACTGGACTGTCGACCTAAATAGCAGGCATGGCTATGGGAGCTCAGTAAGCCTCAAGCTAAAACTAAAGCAGAGGCCAGCACACACAGAAACGCCCCAAGAAACATAGGGCACTGACATACTGTGCTCCCAGTCTTGTTGCCTTTGCTGCCCATGGCTCGGACACAGGCCCTGGGCGGTGTCAGCAGGTCCCCGAGTGCTGCGTTGCCCAGTATGGGGGTCTCAGCCTCTGAAGGCAAATTCTGGGGATGTGCTGGACTGGGTTGGCTTGGAGCACATCCACATGTCTTCTCACAGGGAGTGGGTTACCATGGTGGAGGTTTACTTTCTTCTGCACCTCCATGTGAGACTTCCGCATGTAAGACCATCTAATCCTTTAAAATGTGGATTGAAATGCAAAAAACTCAAGTATTTTGATTAAGATCAGTTCTCGGGCTTGTTTTGCGTTTTGGAGCTGGCAGCCTGACCATTCTGAGGGAGAAAAAGCAAAGTCTTCTGAGGAAATCCTTAATTGCTTGCCTTAGTGTAAAAAGATGCTTTTGCACAAGACGTCACCATTATAAAACTAGTAATGAGTGGTATCTCAAAAACAATACTGGCAACCTTTGCTATGTCCATAGGTCTGTAATTCCAGAGCCCTACTGCCAAAACTAAAGACTGAGTGGCAGAACCGTAAATGGGAGCAGCTTGCTCTGCACGCATCCTCAAGGCAGAGGGAGACGTTAAAAGGCCGCGTGTCTGATTTTTAGCTCTGTCGGCTCTCCCCTAACTGGTGTTTCTCCCTGAGTATGTTTATAGCACTGTCCCGGGTGGGTCTCTGGATAGCTCCTTCCTTATCCACTGCTTCCTGTGAGCTTCATGGGGTCCCCAGAGCAGGGCACACGTTCCTGGTGGCACAGCAGCACATGAACCTCCCCTTCCTAAAGCCTTATGGGTGCACAGTCCTGAAGACACAGCACTGCTTACTTGCATGCGTGCACTTACGTAGCATTGCTTTCCTTCCAGGAATCATCACCCATTGCTATGAAAAACTGTGTGCTGTGAGCTTGCTTCAAGCTTTCTGCCTCATCACCCATCCCAGACCAGTGCTCCGAGCTGTCCTGGGGAGGGCCTGTCCTTGGGGACATGGCCTTCCGCATCTGGAAGCGGCTGCTGCTCTCGGGCAGGGCCTGCAGGAGGGGAGGCCCCGCTCTGCGCTGGAAGCGCTGCCGCCACTGGAGCGCTGGCAAGTCGCTGGACCCTGAGGTGAGGGCGTTTCTGGAGGAGAACACGGAGGTGACCAGCAGCGGGCACCTGACGCCAGAGATACGGCTGCGGCTCCTCACCCCTCGCTGCAGGTTCTGGAGGGAAAAACCTGACCTGTGGCCGTATGGGGACCCGTTCTGGGCCATTTACTGGCCAGGTGGCCAAGCGCTGTCCAGGTATGCAGCACACGTCTCTGAAGCCAGTAAGTCCAGTCTGCTGCTGGCCTGGCTCTGGCTGTAGTGATTTATAGCGATAGGTATTTGCTTTGTATGAGAGCACATAATCCGTGCTCCTCTCTGCTTATACAAGATAGGAGCAATCTCCTCTGGTCGCAGTGAAGTTTCAGCACCTGCTGTAGGTAGAGTAGCTTAGAGCTCTTAAATTGAAATCTGTTGCCTTCTGTGGAGATGTGAGTGTTGACAACAGGGCTGAATGTGACCTGTGGAAGAGCTGCGCAGTCACCACCGCAACCTAGCAAGGTGTTTAGTTCTATCACTCACTGTCACTCCAGGCAGAAGGAATGCTGTTTTGTGGTGAGTGTGTGTGTGGTGCTTGTAGGAGACAGACAGGAGTGTGGATATGTGTCTGCTCAGCTGAGAAAAGTAGGTTTTAGTAGTTTGGGAAAAGACTGTAAAGCCTGTTACAGTCTTTTCCTGCAGGAATTCAGCAGCCTTATTACCAAGCCTTCCTGTGACTGTCTTCCAGTCACATCCGAAGCCACATTTTTTTTTCACCACCTACTGTCAAAATATGTTTGATATTCCTGATTCCCAGGAGCTCTTATTAATAATAATTAATAAGAGTTATCGTATTCTGTAAAATCAAATCTCTCGCTTTGTAACAATTACAAACCTTTTCTGCTTTTCAACAGAGTACAAACTGTGAGACATTCCCAATGTAGATGAAAGGAGATCTGAATTGGGGTTTTACTGTTTTCTGGCAGGAAATTTTAAATAGGAAGGTACTTTCAACCAGGAAAAAGATGGGTTTTACAGTGAAACTGTTGATTAGCCTGCCATTCAGATGAATTAGAGTGATCCTAAACATTGCACGATTGAATTCAATATGGTAATCTCTACATTTGGTTATATGATTCATTTGCCCAGATATTTGAGTGGCAGTACCAATTAGCTGGCATTTCACCACTTGATTGTCTTACTGTTTAGGCACTCATTTTGATGCATTGGGAATGTCAGGGACTAGCTGCATGATCTGGAAAAGTAAAAGGAAAACAGGAACATGAAGACACTGCTTCTTCAACAGTGCTTGTTTCATGGTTGGCATTTCCACATCAATGGAAATGGTCTCCTGGTTCAAGCTACTCCTCCCAGCGCAAAGTAAGATCGCTTGTTAACCCAGCATGGCAGACAGCAGCCTCCAACACCAGCGTAACGCACGGTGTCCGTGCCAGAAGTTATGTTGGTTCCAACTGTCCTAAGTCACCACAGTCATTAGGGCTAACTTGAGAAGCACTCAGGCTGGAAGCACAGCGCTCACAGCATCTGGGCCGGACCATGCTCTACACATTACTGCTGGAACATCACTGCAAGTGCGAGCACTGCCCCGGAAAGAGGAAGCGGAGCAATTCCCGTGGTGGTCCCACCCCTGTCCTTTGCCGTGTTTGTAAATCAGCTGTCCTTGGAGGAGCAAAGGCTGCACAGTGGGGCTGAGCTGCTGCGGAGCCTCTGCACAAATGTCTTTCCTGGTTCCCTCATACAGGAGATGGTCTTAACAGTAGCAAATAAAGCCCCAATATTGTGGTAACAATGTAACAAAGCTGGATGTTACACCTCACAGGAGGTTTTTTTCATTGCAACTAAGCCAATTTCACTAGCTGGCTTCTATCTACCTACTCAAGCACCAAGCTGTGTGTGTCCAGGCTGTCTGGTGGGATTCCTTGTGATGAAACGGAGGACAAGAGGCATGGGATGTCAGCTCCTCCTTGTGTCTCCTGAGTTCCTGATCAGGGTATTCTGTATCTTCAGTCTGAATGGAGGCGGAGGGGAATCCAGAATATTGGTTTGTTCAAGATCTGCAGGCAATAAATAAGTATGTTGTAATACCTCACCCTGTTGTCCCACATCCAGCAACAATTCTGACTCAGACACCGAGCTGGGCCAAGTCCTATATGGTAACTGACTTAACAGGAGCATTTTTTAATACACCTATAGATGGAGAAAGCCAGCCATTGTCTGCATTTATTTGGGAAGGGAAGCAATTAATTTGGACCAGATTACCCCAGGGGTTTGCAGGATCTCTGACTGTTTTCTCTCGGATATTACGGAAAGATTTAGATGACATACAATTTCCAAACAAATCGCTATTGGTACAATATGTAGATGACTTAGTAATTGCTAGTAGAACTGAAAAGGAACGTATGGGGGACACAGAGTATTTGTGTATCAGACTGTCAGAAAAGGGGCACCGAGTATCTCCCTCCAAGTTACAACTGCGTTCAACAAAAGTGAGACATCTGGGATTTATTTTGGAGAATGAGGAGCGATCAATTGACCCAGTAAGGACAGTATAGTTGAACTCCCAAGACCAGTAACAAAGAGGGCCATGTGTGCCTTTTTCAGACAAGTTGGATTCTGTCAGCTGTGGATTCCCAGACTTGGAAAATTAATAAAACAATTAGTAGAAGCTACCTGAGGAAGAGTACTGGAGCCACTGAAAGGGGGAGCCAAGAGAGAAAAAGCCTTTAAATATCAGCCCCAGCACTAGGATTACCAGACTATGGGAAGCCACGTGAAGAGGGATCCTACTCAGCAGTGACATGGATCGAACCAGAGTACTCCTCATTCTGGTAACAATTCAACAACAGAGAAGCCAAGGTGGGGACTGGATCATCAGTACTCTGAGGTTTGATGACACAGACAACTGATTAGCACCAACATTATGACAAGACGCATCTTTGGGTAAAACTTACGAGCTTAAATTTCAGACTGATACAGGATTGGCTGGAATTCAACAGAGGGGAGTAACCTTCAGATGGTCAGACAATTACAGAGTAAAATTCTGTTGCACCAGTAGATGGGGCAAGAGACCAGAAACTAAAGGAAGGGATGCAGCAAGATATCATTTAAGGATCCAAGTTGCCGATTACTGGGGAACATGGTGCCTCAGACATCATATCTGGGGAAAACATAAGATATAATAAGTACAATGGCAAATGGGAAAAGGATGATAATTGTTGTTCTATCTATCTGTTGAATCTGATTTCCAATTACCACAATCTAAGTTGGAATGCCCACCAAACTACTGGTAGGGGCACCAGAGATATCACCAAATACAGCAGTCCCTGAGAATTAAGAGAATGGAGAATGAACAGAACATCAGAAAGTCAGAGTACCACAAAATGGAGCAAGGAATACGGACCAACAAACTAATGACCTTTGACTGTTTGAAGAGAGACCTCGAGGGAATAGTTCCTGGGAAGGATCAACATGGGGAACAGAGGAACATGAGAGACTGTGGACACCCATTATGAGATTATGGTTGAAATGGTGTATATATCTGTGTGGAAAATCTGAGTTCGGGGCTCTACCTGTGGGGCAGTAGCCGAGCATACATGCTGCTAATCACTGGAATAAAGCAAGAACCTAAGGTACCCATCTGACTCTGAGTCTAACAATCTTCAGTCCTAGTCCTGACGTTCCTGCTGCTCTCTCTCAATACCCGGAACTGTTGTGTTAAACTGAGGATGGGGTACCTTTCATTCTCTCAGTCTGGGTTTCTGGGAGCCTGTACGCAGATGTGTTGGGATCTAGGTTGATTTTATCAGCAGAGGCAAATAGGGATCTATGTAGAAGCTGCGTATGTGGGATGAGCGTCCTTTAAGATAGCATGCTTCATTTCATGTATGACGATGTTTGCAGTATAATGCAAAATTGAGAAACTTGCATACCTGGTTTATAACAGTTTTTTCTTTCAAATTCAGGTATATTTTAGATAATCCATGTGTTGTTAAAGGGCGATCTGTTTTGGATCTTGGAAGTGGATGTGGAGCAACAGCAATAGCTGCTGCGATGAGTGGTGCATCTCAAGTCCTTGCTAACGACATTGACCCTAGTAAGGCGTTCTTTTTCTACCTCTGTGTAAAGATCTTTATGGTTTTTACGGCATATTTAACAATTTTCCTTGAATCACTTGGCAGAACCTCTGTTTCCAGAGATTTTAGCATTCTAAGAATGCTAAAAAGATGAGTGGGTTTTGCCAGTATTTGAAGCTGGGTTGTACCATCCTGTCTTGCATCAAATGCATCTCCGTAGCTCCTTAAAGTGAGTGAACAACAAAGTTTCTATCAAATGTTTCCTGTACATCACAGCTGGTCTGGAAGAGAATTCCAATTGCAGCTGCTAAGTTGGTGTCTCTGTAGGCCCGTAGAATTTTCCTGCAGTTTTATACGTTAAGGCCTAGATCTTGCCTTTTTTTTCCCCCAGGCTTTGTTTTCCCTTAAATGACTTGTGAATTGAGTTTATTCATAATTTGATTACTCACTGAATAGGAAGGAAGTATACCCATAGATTAAAACAGTTGGATAGATTCCAGGAGTGCCACTGCTTTTTAGTATGGTGTAGTTCTTCCCTACGTTGTGGTGCAATGAGGATAAAACTCCATTTCATGCTAGGTCTTGACCCACAATAAAAATTGTGGAAGTCTCTGTATGGGATAAACAAAAATACTTGAGATGAAACTTGTGTCAAATTTGTAAGGGGGTTGAAAGGCAGAATCCTAAAACAACTTTACCTTGTGGCTTTTCTTCAGTTGCAGGAATGGCAATGGTCTTGAACTGTGAACTGAACCACCTGAATCCCTTCCCCATCACCATTAAGAATATCATTAACTCAGAGGCTGGCAACTGGGACCTCATTGTTCTAGGAGATATGTTTTACGATGAACAACTTGCTGATGGTCTTCATCGTTGGCTGAGGAAATGCATCAGGATACATCAAACTGAAGTGCTGATTGGTGACCCTGGCAGGCACCAGTTTTTAAGCCACAGCATTCACAATGACTTGCACAAAGTTATAGAATATTCACTTCCTGAGTATACCAGGCAAGAAAACAACGGATTAACATCAAGTGTCGTCTGGAGTTATCAGCCCTCAAACGGCTTAGAAAGCTGTTAAAGCTGGCTTTCTAATGAACTTTGTCTCACTTGGTTGGCTTTTTTGTAAGCACATAAAATGAAAATGGGAATTAAACATGGAACATATCTGTTGATGCAAAGTAGCTTAATGTTCCTTCACTGTACTTATTTCAGTCATGTTCATTGAGGCTTTGGCTCTATTAGAGGTAAAACTACACGCAAACTTTATTCGGCAGGGCCTGCTGAAGTGCAAATCCAAAGATAATTACACTTTGGAGTTTGCATGCTTGATGTTTTTATGTGTATCTCTGTGTAAATCTTGCTCTTTGACACTATTGTGAAATGTTTTAGACATCCAGTATACCACTGCGGGAAGAGAAAGATGGTGGCTGAAAGATTACTGCACTGCTTTCACCCACTTCTACAGCTTATTTATAGAAAAAGTTGGAAAGTTGAAAAATGTAAAGGTCTAGATGATCATCTTATGTTATACTCAATTCCAAGTGCCTTACTGTTTTTTTTGGCTATCTCTTCTGAATGTCCAAGTAACTAATTTGAGGCTCTCCCTTTCCTCTGAAATAAAATTATCTGCTCTACCTTGAAGCATTCAGAGTGATTATTTAAGAGTTGCATATGAATCTAAAACATGCTGCTTGATCTCTGGCCAAAGTAAAAGTTTTTAATGATGAGGTAGTCAGAGGGTAACAAGCCTTTAGAGAGAACGCTTTAATGTCTACGTTCTGTAACTTTGCAAGGTTAAGGCTGGAAGAGACCCCTGGAAGCTGTCTGTTTGGACCTTCTGCTCAACAGGAACACCCAAAGCAGTTTGCTCAGGAGGACTGTGCCCAGGCAGCTTCTGAAGATCTCCAAGGAGACTCCACAACCTCTCAGAAATGCCCAAACAGAAGACTTACTAGTTTTAATATTCAAAACAATACACAAATATTCTGCAGTGCTGCCCCAAGAACTTACAACAACAACATCTAAGTACAATATTGAATAAGAATTGCTAAGTGCATATATGATGTTCATCTCCAACTTCACCCCAGCACCCAAACATTTATTGAAATGACTCTAACTTAACCTTAATCAAAAACAATTCCAATAGAATTATGCTAGTAACAAACCCACAAAAGAGCAGTCTTAAGCTCCGGAAGTGAAGGATTTAGTGAGACTTAAACTTTCAAACCTAAGTGAAAAACACTTAATCACAGTGTTTTAGTTTTTTAAACACTAGGTAAGGTACAGCATTAAGTTACACATTCAGAAGAGACTGCCGAAGAACACAGTAAATCTGCATGCACGTTTAAAGACAGTGTAAGCTGCATTTGCCTTCAACATGACAAATCCAGGGTTTACGTTAGCAAGGGGAAGGACAGCTTTGCTAGTGAGGTCAGCACTGTAAGCATCCTTCGCTGCCACAGGCTTTGGTGATCTTCCACCTTTAGGTGCTTTACATATCTACATTTATAATTTTCTTTTTGAATGTAGCACTTGAGATGGGGACCTAGCAGCAGCCTGTTTGTACCTATCAGGAGGTTAACAGAAAGTCAGCCAGGCTCTTCAAAGAGAGAAGGTGCACAAGCTGGATCAGAACAGGGTCAAACAGGACAGGAGGAACATTTTTCCCCACCATGAGAACAGCTAAGCAGTAGAACACATGCCTTGAGGTTCTGCAGGCTCTGTCCTTTTCAGCTTTTCAAGATTCGGCCAGGTAAAGCCCTGTGTAAACCGGCAGAGCTCTGAGCTGGCCCTGCTTTGGGCAGGAGGCTCCTGGAGCCCCTTCCCATTTAAGTTAGCTAATGATTCCCCTTTCTGTGGCCAAAACCAGAGCAAGGAGACAAATTACTTAATGCAACAAGAGTTAGAGATTTAGGCACCTGAGTTTGAAAATTAGGATTTCAGTTACATATTAACAAGTATTCTAAAAGGACTTGCTCTTCCATAAGCCATGTAGTCAAGAAAAAAAGCAGAGATCATTGTCAGATGTCATAATATCCTTTAACAGTACTGGATGCAGCACATATTATCATCTTCCATGCAATGTGATCTAAGCTTTAAATAGGTTAGTATTAGACTGTTTGATTTCTATGACATTCAAAATGAGCATGGGCTATGATGAGCTTTAAGTTATGAAGTAAACATTCCTTACTGTTGCCTAAACTCAGAGGTTTCTGAATGTCATCAGATCCATAAGGCCTCCCTAGCTAAATCCTGCTACTTCCAAATGCAGAGTATCAACACAGTGTGCTGTCTGCTCTCTACATGGCTAAGATTACTAGCATTTTTTTTTAAAGTTTAATGTAGAAATCATACAGCTCTCACTATAAGTTATACTGTTTCAGTGAAGCCAGTGAGCATGACTTATAACTGCGCTGAGACCACTGCTCTGTCATGTAATAAATTCTACACTTAGCAATTTAATTTTAAAAAATGGCTACAATTGAACAACACATAAACAGACATTTTCACCTTCTGGAGGCCACTGGAAATGTAATAAACTCCATACACCAGAACACAACCCTGTTGAACTCTACTGGCCTGAGATTCATGTACTCCAGTGCTAAATGTGGTCCTACTTCATGCTCAGCTATACTTATGAGGACCAAGATTTTGTTCTCTCCAATGATTTTCCAGTAGGAATATAGGGAAAATTCAGATGAGCAAATGAGCATTAGATAAGATTCTATTATTGCTCATAATCACTATTGTGAAATTTCTTAAATCACCACACTAGTTCCAAAGCACTTTTATGCTTATGTGTTTAGACTGCACTTTTGGATGTGTAGAACTCCTGTAAATATTTGATGGTAAATAAAATCAGAAACATGTAGCATCGGTAACAGCAAAAGAAAGACAGCTACAGTTTTTCTTCAAGGCAAAGCAGAAGTTCCTGGTCAAAGGAGATTGTTACTACATAAAACATATCTGCACTACTGTTAATGACATCTCTATTTACCAGTTCTGTCTGTTGACTTTTGTCAACTTAAAGTCCCAATGTTGCGTAAGTATTAGTACTATGTGTAGGCTTGGTACTTTTAGCTGCAACTACCCTCCCAGACTACAAACTCAGAATAGGGACTTATTAAAACCAGGTTTACAAAAATAGCTAAGATGCTAAAAGATGCTCAATAGTGGCTAAATCTGATCGTCCAAGGAGGCTGAAGATGACAGTGTAATGCTGACTATAATTTAAGATCAGTGATGCAGACACACACAGGGCTCTATGCAGAGATGCTAGGGAAGCCCAGACTGACATTCAAAGACTGGAATGGCAATGGAGACCTCTGGTGGGAAGAAGGAGAGAAGCAATCTGCAGGTACAAAAGTCACCAGCTGTTTCTCTGAGGTGCTTGTTTTCTGAAGCAGCTCTCCCATCTGTAAACTTTACACTCACACATATATAGACAAAAAGTCATCAGTAAACAGTCCATGTCACTTGCTTGATTTTGTTTGAGACGATTAGCTGCTCTAAAACATCTCTGGAACGATCTACAAAAGATACAAAGAAAATCTTGTTATTTCTTCAGAAAAACATATAGAAATCAGAAATTAGATTAACAGCAAAAGAAATCAATTATATCTGCATTTATGCTCAACTTGCCATTACAATATTGCACTTTAAGTATAAAAATAGTAATTCAAAACCATGCTGTTCTTTCTCCAAGCACATAACTGTAAAGCATCACCAACCAACTGAACATTAAAAAAAAATGTAGATATATGCCGGGAGAGTACAATCTCTTTTGTCTTTTAGAATTTAATGAATACACTCAAGTGTGACTAACTTTATTGTTAGCCTGTATTCAGCAGGTTTCATAGGAGCAGTACATCTTTCAGAGGGTTAGGGAGGAAACTTCAGTTAACTAGGCAGCAAAAAGGTATGGGACAGTCTTTGAAGAAAGCGTTAGGATGGTGGCAGAAAAGCAGATCAACTGGGAGGTAAGGCTAACACAACCAATAATCTGGAAAGATGCAGAAATAGTGATAAAGAAAGAAGAGGACAAAAGGGCCATGAATAGCCTTAAGAAGGAAGATAGGAAGCTTGAAGTTGAAACAAAAGTAAAAAGCCACACACTATCACGGTGGGAATGAAACAAAGAAATAAGAAAGAGAATTATATTAACATTTGAAAAAGTTTTTCTTCAGATCGAACAACAGATTAAATTTTTGCAGGCCATATGTCGTTAATACATATGGGAAATAAATATGCATGGCAAGGACACAGATCACCACTGTTTTAACATCTTGCTAAGGGCTATTTAACATCTTGTCCTGAGATGTACCCACAAAAAAGTGCTTTATTTCCCTCTATAAGACAGAATTTCTATTTTAAAAATAACTTCATAATTTAATATGACTTCGTAGTTATATTTTCAAAATACAAATTCTGTCTTATGGAGGGAACTAAAACACAACATGCGACAGTTAAGGCCTCTTCTGGCCTTCATAAAAGAAAACACTTCTCATGTTCTTATTACAACTTCTGTCTTTTGCATAAGCAAATTTTTCTGAATCTAAAGAGTTCATTTCCTTCAAAAAACTTTACTCCATCACTGTCCTCAGAAGATTGAAAGTCAGTCCACACTGATACCACTACATCTCGCTTATTCACACCTGGTTAAGTGACTTATTCTTAGTATCAGTTTCAATAAATAGGCAGCTGTTGCATCAGCATAAATTATATTTAAAAAACAATCGTTTTCATCACATAAGACTTGGGAAAGGCAAAATTAGGATTCCTAAGGTAACTGCGATTCAACTCTGTTAAGCATATTTATTACTGTAATACCAATAGCCTCATGTTTTTCTGATTTTATAGGACTTTGTTCTAGATTGATTTTATATGAAAGTAAAAAATCTAGTTTCAGACAGAATATCAATCTTTAGATAAGCAACAATAGGAAAGTATGTAATGTATTTGGAAAACCAAGAATGAAAGAGAAAGCAGCCAGGAACATTAAGAAAAAGCTGTCCTGTACCTAATCTTGCTTTGAAAATCTCAGTGTGCAATTACTACGTTATCTAATAAGTTATTGCCTGTACTGTATCGTTGACAAAGCATAGTGTCATTGTCCAGAGAGCAAGAATACACTGTATCTACTCTACCCACTCCTTGCATGATTTGACCCACCTGTTATCAATGGGCATCCATGGAACAGAAAAATGTGTATCTTTGGACAACAAGTGAGGACTGCTTCCACGGCCACATCGGTCAGATTTACACAGCGTTCCATGTGGATCTCCTGTTATGAAGGCAGTAATAAAAGAAGTCTATCAGACAACCCCCAGTCTTGGAGGTACAGCTTTCATTTGCCCAACCATCTTCAGAGGTCCCCACCTAGAAGAAATTAGGACCTACTGTTTCCTCAGTGCATTGACCCCATTGTACACTAATAAAGGCAAAATTCATTAACAAACTTCCCTCAGAAGTAATAATACAAATACTACCACCACCAGAAATGTAGGTATTTGCTTTTTTATTTCTTTGTTATTAGATAGCTTACCTTTAAATTCTTTGAACATGTTCCACTCACTAGTGCTATGACACCGTCATCTGTTACCTAGAAAAAAAAATTGTTATTAACACATTGGATTAAAGCTCAATTTTCAAACACAACTATTTGGGAAAGATTTTTACATCAATTTATTCACTCACTGAATTCATCTAACATTGATGTATTTTCTTCCAAACTAGGCTTGTAGAGAAAACTATCCAACTATGTTTTGTCCTACACGGTAAACACTTGCATTATACTGCATATGTGATCCAACCTAGCTATGGAACTGCTATTTCTGTGGCTTCACAAGCTCATTTAACAGAACATGGCATTTTTAATTTCTAAGACTAAAAGCACTTCTGCTCTACATGGATTAATTTTCCTCCTGTTTTCATGACTAATGGAAATGTCCTTGAAGGGAGTTCCTTGGGTAGGAGAAAAAGAAAAGTAATCACAGCATCCTTTTATCTGCAGTCTGGCTTTTACTCCTCTTGAAGCAAACCAGTTAATTAGGACAAAATGCCCTCAAACGAGCAGTCTTACAGAACTCACCATACACTTGCACTGAAAGGTTTAATCAAAGATGGCCTATTGAAAGCCACAAAACAATGACTACCTGCAAGAGAATAGAGCGATGCAAAGGACTTTCCTCAGAAAGGCAAGTAAGAACAATTTCAATGTTCACTTCTGGGAACTAAATTCATTAAACTTCCCGTTCATTTCCAATGGGCCTTGTATTAGTTGGCTGGAATAGCAGTCATCAAACATTCACAGTGAGACTCAGCCAAATTTGACAGCTAGCATCCAGATACCACAAGCTCCATTTCTGTTTAAAGATTTGAGTACTTCCATTGTACAAATTGTCTTATTGGCTACTGGCATCTATTGCAAATGGACTGTACAGAACTGAAACAGAAAGGATCAAATCAGAGCAAATGGAGAACGAACAGGAACGACTCCGTGTGAAAGTACACAAAGGGCTGTATGAATGGCAGGCAGTGTCAGCGCCTAGCTTAGCAAGTCATCAAGATGACAGGATAGTCAGCTCCTCAAGACACCCAGACCAGGAGACAAAGGTCACTAAATTCTAATAAATCCCATATGTGGGACAAAATTGAGAAACCAATCACTGTCATTTCCTAAAGGGTGGAAGATGGCACATCCAAAACCAGTACATGGACACAAAACTAAGAACAACCCAAGTGAAGTGATGAAGATTTGATAGTCGTGTCCCTTCTCACCACCTGGCTGGTGCCTGAACACTGCACAGACCATCTGAATGCTGTCTTAATGATTGTGAATATATAGTTGCCTGAGACAGACAAGAAATTTGACTCGTGTTGACTCAAACAACTAGAGAATGATACAGAATGTGGCCCAAATGACTCAAGTTGGAAACTGCAAGAAGGAAGCTAAGATTTATGAACCCTCACCCTGTGGAGGCAGGTTGGTGGGTTGTTTATCTTTACTTCCTCTTATGGACAGCATCTGTTTCCTCTTATGGCTGAAAAGCATCAGAAGAGGAAAAAACATCGGTATTAACTGAGGAGAGGGGGCATGACCACCAGAGATCCTCACTGAAAACTCCCAAATCTTCTAGACACAAGTGGGTTGCCACCCCGAGGGCAGTCTCGGAGCCACTAGGCTATGTAACGGTGAGCATGCATATTTATCTTTGTTGACCCACCACCCAAGACAAGATCAAGATCCCCAGTTCAATACAACAATGGATCCAAGGTATGGTGAAATGGCTCTCTCTCCCTCTCTTTCTCCCTATTGATCTTCCCTTACTCATTTTCCCTTAGGAGCCATTGCCTAAATTTGCCTTAAAGTAGTTGATAAGGAAATAACACCTATATCAATTACCCTTATTCATAATGCTTACTAATTATTGTTAGATAGTTGCCTAATTTTGACAAGAAGTAGTTGATTAATTATTGTAATAAATCGCCTTGTATTGCTCCTCTGAGTAACTGCCTGACTCCATCCCTTCTGTGATCCTGTTGAGCAGGAAGTGCCCTATTCAGAGGATTCCAAAGACTCACCTTCCTCGCAACCCACCGAGCGAGACAAGACAATGGTTATGAAGCATGAAACCAGCTTTTATTAAAACAAAGTCCCCTCATTTCCCTACAAAAGCTTGCACTAAGTGTTGCTATACTGCAGCAGCAGTGTTGCAGGATTGTTTTGTACTCTATTGAGTATCTATCTGCAACACTCCATATGCCCATCCTCACCAAGACATGCACTCCCATATTAAGGATTAACCACCTACAGTTAGTGTCAAGCCACAGATACGTCAGCTTCTTGGTACAGATCAGTTGTCACCAAACTCCTGCATATTTAGCAAAGGCTTACACACTCGGGTACCAGTAGTTAAGCATAGAAACAACCCAACCCTGTTCTTCATGAGAATTGTCTCGACAGACAAAACAGCTAACCAGCAATGCTCTTGTTTTCTGCCAACACATTTTGCAGAGAATTAAACTGCCCTGCATAAAATTGAAGTTTGTACAGCCCTTTCAGGTAAGATTCTTCCCACAGTTATTTGCCATATATTGAATCATTGAATACTACAGAATAAACATACTATTTAATTTGTGCAGGGATTGGGACTCGAGCCTGTGTTTCTACCTGTTAATGCTGCTGGGATTCAGAGCAGAGGGGAGTGCAGTAGCGGGCACAGAGCTTGTGTATAAAATGTAACTCCTCAGAATGGTAACAAAAGCATACTGACACAAACATAAACAGTTACATACACAGAGTTCTGGGCCAGTGTAGCAGAGTTTTTCAGGCCAAGCTTCCACTTACACACTCTGTGTATGCAGGGGATACAGCTACACCTCCTTCTTAGTTCAATTCTCTAGTTTCGCCTACTCCATTTCTTGTTATTTGTACCATTCCTTAAATCTTCTGCTTATTGTATTTCATCTCTTTGCAGTCACTGGATGAAACTATTTTTAGAAGTGGCTACACTACCCTGTGGCATTTGGCTCCTTTACAGTCTATCTTACATCTGTTTCCTTGTTCTTATAGCGAGTTGTGCCCTTCTTTGCATGCTCATTCATTTCCAGTTCCTCACTGTTTTACCCTTTCACATAGGTTTGCCAGGTTCACTTTATTTTTACTGTTCACTCTGGCACTCAAACACAACAATGTGGTTAGATCTTGCAATCTCTCCAGGCACAACCCACCAAGTTTCTCTTCCTCAGTTTGCTTATCTGTAACTGGCAGTGTCACAGAGAAATACGTTAAGCTTATTTGGTATCTAATATATGTTCCCACATATTTTAGTCAAATGAAATTCAGAATTCTAGTGTTTTATCACCATATGACCAATTATCAGAAAGGGACAAAAGATGCTGAAACCATTATTCAAGAAGCATTGATCCCACGTAAAACATATACTGGGAAACTTACCTATTTCATGTACGGGAAGAGAGGAGGTAGGAAAGGCAACAGAAAATCATGAAACAAGCTTGAAGAAATAGAGATAATGATACTAATAAAAATTATGGAAGGAAAGAATAAAATGATCTTTGAAGCTCTACTTCAGGAAAAGCTTCAAGGAGAAGAATAACATATAAAAAACAAACCTGTTCCATGTTTTCTATATCTGATGCTTCATTATGAATGCTCTGTGTATGACTCACACTGAAGAAGTAATCACTCACCACCACAGTCAACTGAATGTTACACTTCATTATCTCAAAAATTCCTTTCATCCACTTCATTATCTGACTGTAATTATAAAGCCTGTTGGAGTATTGCTGTTGCAGCTGATTGTCTCCTTCTTATGCTAAACACTTAACTGCTGTTAAATCCTCTTATCTGTTCTTTCCTACAATTTTAATGTCATTAAAGAATAATGTTGACTCTGTAACATAACTCTGATAGGCCATTCAGAAAGCACAATCACTCTTGAACTAGAACTAGTTATGGAATCTTTGCTTACACTATGGGCTTATATTGTTCAACATTCTATATTATTATTACTACTCAGGTTGATTTGTCTTACCTGGAAGAACATAATTTTTCCAAGGTTTTACTTTCTTTTTATGAAGCACTTTATAACTTGAAGAAAATGATTGTACTAAATAAAGATAGTGAAGTCTCCAATATTACGTGGATTCTTGTAAATGTATCGTTAGTCCTCAATACATGCTGTAATACCAAAATGCGTATGTTTCTGGCTGTCAGGATACAAAAGTGTTTCTTTCCTCTTCCTTAAGAAGGAGTTTTTGAGATGAAGTACAGCATTCAGCTGACTATAGTGGTGAGTGATTACTTGATGTGAGTTCTCTTCTTTAAGAAGAGGAAAGTGGAAATGAACTGTGGTCCTAAATCTTTTTAGGAATAAATCTAAAAAGATCCTGTTACAAGCTTATCATCTCGTTCTTAAATGAGTAAATAAACAAACAAGAGTCAATTAGCCTTCTGCCATCATAGTTACCTGAGTAGATGAGAAGTCCACACTGTGAAGAAATTTGCAGTTTTCTCCTAGTGCCTGCAGAGATGCATCCATGATACCTGAGCAGCTGCCCAAGTTCACAATCTGTAAGAACTGGCAGTTGAGCGCAAGAGCAAGAACTCCACTGTCAGTTATATCACAGCACCTTTTAAAAGATGCTTCACGCAAGTAAGGACAGGATAAGGCCAGGGCTATGACACCTGTCAAAGAAACAGAGCAATGTTAAAGAATTGTTCTTTTTTTTTTTTTTTTCCCAAAACATAATCACCCTGCTGAAACCATTGTGTTGTCCTCTGGTCAACCTTCACCCCAAGACACGCCAGCAAGATACCATACAAGAAAATCATGTTCTGATTGGCGATGCTTAAATTCAAGGATAAGAAAAATGAAATGACAACATTAAAAAAAGAGCAGAGATGTGGTACTGCTGAAGAATGCCAGAGTTCATAAAGATTTCTCAATGTTGAATTCCCTTCCATAGGGCAAAAGGGATACCTAAGGGATGTTATACACATGAGATGTCAACTCAGTCAGTGTATGGGGGGAAAAAAAAAAATCCAACAGCTTGAGATGCCTCTGAAAATGATGTTGCAGTTGCATCATAATTTTGCAATATGGCAGGTCCTTTGAAGAACAATGTCCATTCATACAGCCAAAAGTATTTCAGTCATCTGGTCAATATGGTTACACAGACAGTAGTTCCAACATGATTAATGGCATACAGGCAAGACAGAGAAAAGCTAGCGGATGAGAAAAAGTCATGTTAAAGAACATTAAGCAGTGCTGGAAAATGGGCAAGTGAAACTTGCAGAAGATGGAGCAGCATCCTGGGACAGCAAGGATGGCGGTAAAGAGAGCTGCCCCAGAACCGGAAAGAGGAAATAAGACAGCCTGAGATTAGAGAAAATGAGGAAGAACAGGAAAGTGGAATAAACTGGGAAGAAAAAATGGGGGGAGAGGGGTGTAACTTTAGAGATAATGCAGAATGAAAGGGACAGGTGTTTTTGGATATTTTGTGAAATATTTTCACAAGTCTATATGCATGGGAAGTCCTCACTGAGAAGTACTGACAACCAGACCAAGTCCAGGAAATAACATGATATGTAAGGATTTAAAACACAGACCTGTGAAGAAAACAGCTTTAACAGACAGGAGGGTCAAGCTGGGATAAACAAAACTACGAAATCCTTACTGGGATAAATCACAGCCAACTATGCTAGGCTGCTGGCAGACACAGAAAGCAGTGCTGACTCAGAGAAATTGCAGTGATAACCTGCTGGCTCCTGAAGGAAGACACTTGCTGGAATGTTTGAATAGCGCAACACATTCATCAGAAAAGTGGTCTTACTTGAACAGAACCTGCCTGAGTGACTCTGGGGGAGGAAAGACGCAACAAACTCTTGCACTCCAGTCCTCTCCACTTTAACATCTGGCTTTCATATACACAGTTGTTAACTTCAGGTACACAAACATTTAGTAATGCATATGTGAGTACTGGTGGACAGGAAGACAAAAAGAAGAGTTAAGTCCAATTAAGAATAATATTTGGTGTGGCACTACAGTTAGTAAGAAGACTGTGCAGAAAAGATGGTAATAGGAGAAAAGATGGTAAATAGAAAAGATGGCAATAGGAGGGGCCATCACAGAGAGACAAGTACTACTAGATACTGGATTAAAGGGCACTAAAAGCTCCATGTGCAATTTACAGAGCAAATCTTTCCTAGTAATGACAGAGCTCAAATATTACTGGATGTGGTAGCCAGCAGGTTCCTTCAGAAAACAAAACCCAAACCACACCATCAGTGAATCAGTAAAAGGTATCATTTCTTTAAACTACTTGTGCGTGTATACATAACTGAGATGAGTGAGTAAGAACTGTTTCAACTTAAAAGCTTTGTAACTCTGATTCTCAGTTCTAAAAGGGCTCAGCTTGTAAGCAGGAAAGTCAGTAAAGCTGAGTGGACAAGGAACTTGTCAATGTTAACTTACTAACTGCAGAGTAATCAGGAAACTCTATCCAAATAAAGGAAAAATTCAAAGAGCTCTACGCTCAGCTGGTACCTGAAGAAACATACTAGGTATCAGGGTCCATGAAGGCACAGAGGAAAGATCATTGCCAATCGTCTCAGTGGTCAAAAAGCATAACAATGAGGAAGCATTAAAAACAACTAAATAAAATCAAATAAAAACATTTCACTAAATGTGTAAGTAGAAAGATAACCATATCAGTGTGCAGTGTGATAAGAACATAGAGAGAGGGCTGATGTAAAGTAAGGAATATATTCACTCAAAATGACATGGATATTTTGCCTCTCTTTTCATAGGAATGAGCTAATGATGGAGCAAAGAAATCAGTGTAACAAGAAGACAGAACAAAACTTGTGGGAAATAAGAATTAAGTTTGCTAAGTTTTATAAGACAATAGCTCCTGACACAAATTGAGACTGGAGGTTAAAAATAATACTTGAAATCTCAAATGCTAAATTAAGTTAAATCTTTCAAGTAAGGGGAGATGCTATAAACTTGCTTACTAAAGAATAAATACATTTAATTAGCATAGGGAAAACACAAGTAATTTAGAAAATCACAAGTCTGAAACTTTAACCCCAATGGTACTAGACAGGCTCTGGAACAAATTCTGAGAAAGGAATAATTAAAATGAAGTGGAAAATATGACGAAACGCACCACAGAATTATCAGAAAACTAGCATTACAGTAACCTGATAGCTCTCTTTCATGAGATAATCAGTGTTCCAGGCCTATAATTTACACCGTTGAAGTTACTTTTAATTAGTACTGGTGTGGCATCGGGGACTTTTTAAAGCAAGAGCTACCCTAGATATTTTTGCAATTTACTCCAACCTAACATGAAAAATAAAATAGAAACATGACCCAAGTTATCTGTGCACAGATAACGTACCTTCTGAAGTGATTCCCAATCTGTTTTCTTTGCAAGAGTTTAAGTTGATTTTTTTCAATTGCTTGCAGTTACAAAGCTGCAATAATGCATTATCTGAAATATCACAGTCTCGGAGGTCTAGAGACTCTACAGCAGGGTGCAACACCTGTAACGAAAACCTACCGTTTCAGTCAAACTCTGCTATGCCATAGAACATGCACATTTTAATCTGAAACACTAGTCACCTTAGACATCACGCAGAACTTTTAAAAATACCCACTAGAGGATGGGATCGTCAGTCCTGACAGCTAAAATCTCTAAATATGCTATGTTTGCCACAACAGCCCATCTCCTACAGTATGACTGTTCAGTTTCTGTGATCACAGCTGGAATAGGAGCACATTAACACTACTGTTTGAACAGCGGAAGTACTGCTCTGATGCTGCAGTCATTAACACCAGTGCTTCAGTCAGCACAGATATGTTTACCAAGGGCAGTATCTTCAGACTTAGAAGAACTTTGACAGCAGAAAGCTAGAGTGTAAATACTGACTGTGATCAAACCCTTATCTTTAAAGTAGATTTAAATTAAGACTTGGAATATATTTTGCCCCAGAGTATTTTTCTCACCAACATGTGGAGGTACCAAATCCTCATTAAATAGGCTCCTTAAATCCCACAAGTCTTCCCTTCCCCTGAAGTGCAGTTACGAAACTTAGACCCAAAGTGATGGAAGGCCTAGGGTTTTAGTAATAACAACCACATATCTTCCCTCTAATTTCACTTTCAGGGATTCTGACCACTTTTTACTTAATATTATTTATGGCCCCCCTCTTTCCAGTCCACGTGACGCTCACTATGTGTTCCGACCGATAGGTAAATGTTAAATCATTACCCCATACTACCCCTTCCTTAACTCACAAAGGTAAAAGCATACACTAAATCTCCATACACAAGCAAAGGTAATAGCATAGCTGGTGAGATTGTTAAAGGCCTACTCCTTTCTCAGGTTCACCATCCTAAACAGGTATGACAAAAACATTACAAGGAGCCACTGCTCCTCTGCTGTGCAAATATACAAGATGCTAAAATCTTTACTAACTCAAATAAGCCTTCTGAAAAAAGCAAACATTTCTATTAGGATTATAATTGCAACTTCTTTCTGAAGTGGCAGACAGAAGACAGCTTTGACAGCTTTTTCCTCCCAAATGCTAGAAGCCTCAAACACGGTAGTTTTATGCCATTAAACCACCACCGTGTCCCACAATACGCTTGCGAGTAGTTTTCGCAAGAGTAACATTCAACTCTTATTTCATTGATATTTCTCAATTTGTATCTCATGAACTAATACAGCCAAACCCAGAGATGGCATGCTTTATGCCAAAGTGATCATCAAAATTTGTTCAAGATGCTTTCTCTGACAGCTGACTTTCTTTCACAATTCCAAATTGCCTAGTGAGCAAACTGCAGGTTTTGAAGCCACGTGAAAAATCTTAGAAGAAATCAGGACTGCAAAAGGGGAAAAAGAACCACTAGATGCAGAGAATTCTAAATGAGAAACCACATTACTATAATGCTGTCTCTATTCAAAGTAGCTGGAGTATGAAGTCCGCCCACCAATGATTTTCCACACGTTTAATTATTACTTAAACATTTGCTTTCTATTGTTATTCACAGATTCATTGAATACATACACTAAAATCTAATCTGTCTCGGAGAAGTGGAATTAAGATAGAGTAAGGGTTGTTTGGATGCACAGTATGGGAGATCAAAGTACAGTCTTACATCCTGTGGACAAATGCTGAAGTGCTTTATGTATCTTTATGGTAAAATTGAGCTGCGATAAGGAGTTTAGCACACATGTCATGGAAAGCTGCTCCAAGCAAAAAGCAGAGTAAGGAAAAAAACAAGATGGTAATACAAATCTGGGCAGGAACAGGAAGGTAAGAGATGAATAGAAGCTTAAGTGCAACTAAACAGAATTTCAACCGCAAGAATTTGAAACCTTAACCAAAATGCTGGACAACACCAAGAAAGGATGCACATAAAAGCAAATGAGACATCACAGCCTGGAAAAGTCCAATAGAATAGATCTACCCATAATGCTGTAGAGACTGTGGAAAAAAAAAAAAAGAGCAGGAGGGATGCAATAGCAAAGACAAACTTCCTTTTCCATACGGAAGAAAAATTGAGATGTTGCAAAGGAGCAGAGCATGAAACACTTTGGTTATGCATGATGCGAGCAAAGAATAGAGCTAAACCAAATAATGTGGTTGTGCTATGCTGAACAAGAAGAATATCTGCAAGATTAAAGAACAGGAAAGCTGCAGAGCAAAACTGCATGGAGAAACGGTATGAATTCAGAATCATAAAGGTGGCTAGCATTTAAAGAAAAGGGCAAGTGAAATGAAAATAAGCCTGGAAATTGTTAGGACAGAAAGCTAAGATATATCATGCTCAAGAAAAGTGATTACAGGTAAGGACAGAATTGCGGGAAATGACAGAAATAGAGAAAGGAAAAACACATGGGAAAAAAAAAACACAATAAAATAGAATATTCATGCGTCAGATAGAAAAAACAGCTCCAAGAAAAGGCAGCGATCAACTGCTGAATGAAGACAAAGATGAGATTTTGCGAAGAGCCAGAGGAAAAATTATAACTTAAACTCTTCAGTTTCTTCCCAGATTAAAGGTACCTTAATGTCTTTGAACATTGATACAATCATACAGCTATAATTACATGCATCTCTTAGGATGCGTAGAAAGGGTGAAAACAGCCAAAATCAAATTGTGTCAACATATACTTGCCAAAATAAAATAAAGAATACTTAAGCACTTGGTTTTTTTTACAATTAAAAATGATGCATACTACAGATAAAATGTTTTGTTTCCAAGTTTTCCCACAGTACTTCTAATTCTGCCTCCAGACTTAATTTCACTACTCTGACTCTGTGGAACTGATGCTGTGCCTCTTGGGAGCTGCAGGTCAAAACAGCTACGAGCAGGGAGTCATTCATTCCCTGGCTCACCAAGGTCAGCCTTTAGCTCTGCTCAATTCTCACACCTCCCTTTGAAGAAAAACAAGGTAACAACAGATAGCTCAGTTCCCAGCTAAGGAAAAGTCGTAAACCAGCTTTGTTTTGAAAGACTGACAGACATCAGCGAGCAAAAGGGATGAGAGAATTCAAACCATCAATTTCTAGCCCTAGCACAATCATATTTCAAAGAATCAAGATTTAAATAAATTGTACTAAGATCATGTGTTTAATGTCAAGAGCAAAACAGAAACTTTGCAAGTTCCTGAAACCTTTTAACAAATCAGGCACTGGCTTCTTGAAATATACTCGGTAACACGGACTAGTTTAAAATAGTCTGGTTTGCAGTACTGAAATGAGATTATGTATGTCAGCTGATTACACAGAAGTCAGCTATCACTGACTGGAGAATACTTTTCATTTACTTGTCACTACAAATATAATTGTATTATTTCTAATCCATGACTATTAGCGGCATGGAGTGTAGGGAAAAGAACAAAAAAGTAAAGAAATGGACAGTTTAAGCAGTTCTGAATTTATCCTTTGTCTCACATAAAGACTTTCAGTTTAGTTAATACTCATGGATTAACTATCACAGAGAGAACAGTTCTGAACAGGTTCTTACCTCACTGATGTTTGAATCCGTTATTTGCCCTTGCCTACTCATTAACTTAATCAGTTTATCCTTTATGTTAGGTGGCAACGTCTTGATATCCGCAGTGTATCTGGAAAGGTTCTTTGTCAAACACTGAAGGCATCTGAAACATAGGAAAGTTACAATACAATCAGAAATGGCATTACATATTAAAACTAGTTCCAGGCACTTCCATCTCAGTTTAAAAAAAACAAACAAACATCAACAGCACACATTAAGGAAATTACATTTTCAGAGGTAATGTTCTGTTTACTGCCTAGTTTGTAGCATTTTCTTAATACAAATGGGGCTGTGTAAATCTATGCTCGACCATTTTAACCCTGTGCTTAAAACTCAGTCTGTTAGCAGAGGACTGGAGACTGTCACCTGAGGCACACATTTCTCAGTTCCAGTGGGGGCCAGGATGTTACAGATCAACGATGGTCTGCAAAATCTAGAAAAACCAGTGGGCCCAGGGAAAATCAACCTGAAGAAAGCAGCCTGACTATCATACTCACCAGGCTAGAGATTCTGAACTAACAACAACGCCAGCACACTGTCCCACCTGCATTTTCTGTACATGTACCAATCCCACTCTCTGTGCACCTTCCATATTCAAGGGCCAAAACTGTTCCTCCGTTCTGAGCAATGTTTCCCCTGCCAGAGACTGAAACTTCACTTAACAAGGTTTCCGTCAAGAGATACTGCTCCCTAAGACACTGCAAACTAATCTCAAAGACACACAGGGCTCAAGACTTTGTCAGAAGCAGGAAGATTTGGCTGAAATAAATGTTGACAGGCCTACTGACACTGCAGAGCACTGCATGGTGCTTTAAGGCAGGATTTGAAATCCTGCTCTGCCCCCTACAACTTTATCTATGTGAATGCAATAAAAAGGGATCATTTCAGTCAGAACACATTATTAAGGGACTTCAGATGGAACAGAGGAGAACATGAGGAACTTTACTTAAGTCAAATAAAAGGAAGACATCAGTGTTATCCAGACATACAGGGCACAGCACGTAGGTGGAACATGTGAAATAGTGCTTTTCAAGGTCAAATACAAAAGAAGTGTGGTCACCTTCACATCCCTGAGTACTACAAAGCAACATCGATCACACAATTTTTAAGGCTTCTAAGGCATTATAATGCATCATAGGATTCGCTAAAGGTTAGTATCCCAGCCTGTGCAACTTCAGGCTGTTAGAGTCACAGATTCACCGAAACACCAGGGGCAGCTCTGGGAATAGTTTCCAAGCATCTTGAGCACACTGCCCTTCAGATTGTTGCTGCTCACTGACACACTTAGACTGCTAGTCCTCAAAGGAGGAACTGCAAGTCTCTGAAGGGAGAGTTTCTTATGAAAAATTTAAACCCAAAGGTAAAGGAGGAATATAAGTTAGCATGAATCTAACCAATGTCCAAAGGATGAAAGAAAAGGTAACATTTTGTCTTCCAGGAAACGACAAGACTTCAAAAAGCTAGAGCAAAACTAAAATTGGGGAAGGCTATTTCCCCACCACATCCTCTTGCTTAGAAACATAACAGGAGCCCACATAAGTGGTGGAGCACTCTGAACAGAGGGGTCTATCATGTATCAACCACAGCTCCCTGAATTAGATTCCCTATCTTCATACATCTTTACGACTAATTATTCCACAAATAGCATAAGCTGTACCTTGATGTAAGCTACACTAAGTCACATCACATGCAGAAGAATGGCCGAACAGATGTTAGAAGCGGGATGCATCAGAAGAAAGGGTATTACGATAGGCAAGCAACTAAACAGATGCATCTTCCTGCACTCTTTAGGATTACATAATTTATATTCATAGCAAGACCATAAAAGGGAGCTTTGTTCTGAAACTGAAGCTCTACTTCTGTACCCAGTTTTTGTTCATGCAGATGCACCCAAGTGTTCTGATGCCCTCCTTAAGACCTTGCTTTTCACACACTGACAGGTCAGGTGCAGCACTAACCTGCAGTAGGCTGGCCACCTGTCAACGCTGCCTGTGAGCATACCAACTACACGTGCAGAACATCTATTTATCATGTAGTGACAATCTTAATTAAAACACCTTAAAATGTGTTGATTTTCGTTGCTCTAAAAGCCTCCTTTCTGATTGCAGAAACTCTCTTGGTTGCGAGTGCATGTCTGAGCATTAACAAGTCATCTTAGCACACCTGCCAGGGCTCTGACAGACTTGGCACAACAGCCTCCTAGAAGCGTGACAGCTAAAGCTGTTATCTGCCCCAGCTGCCTCCTGCTCTCCACTGAGTATTGGTGCAGCCATCCTCCTTGGCAGGCTCTGAAACTCCTCAGCTGTCAGTTTTCAAGCAAGCACAGTTATGTAAACCAACCACAATTCTGGCTTACCTCAATATGGCGGCCTTTAACCGCCTCAGCTGGGAGTGCGTGTGTAAGTGGGGCACTTCTCACCTCAGGAACTGTGACTTCAGAAAACAGAAACTAATATAGGACACAACTTGAGAAAAAAAAAAAAAGAAGTTGTTTCTAAATATTTCTTATATGATGCTCTTGGTCAAGTGAGCTCTGGAGTGCTAAATGCTCTTTTGGGGTGGGAGGCAAAGGGCAGCAAGCTCCAGATACCAGGAAGCAGCAGAAACATCTGTATGAATGGACGTTCATGTTTAGAGACCTTAAAAATAATGACCTTATTAAAAGAACTCCTGCACATGCAGACTTGATTCTGTTTTTGGTTTCTGCTGTAAGTTCTGCGAGTTAAACAAGCTTAAGGGTCAGCCTAAGGACAAAGCTTAAAGTGCAGATGGCCATCACCTGATTAGGGCGAGATACAAAACAACACACTAAAACGACAAGCATTTGTTTCTTTAAAAATGTAATTGTTAGCCTCGAGTATTAATCACACTGGTATAACATTAATAGATAAAACTGCTGCAGCAATACTAATGAAGTAGTGTTAAAAGCCAATTGAAAGTAGAAAACGTTAAGGGTATCAAGCTCCACAATACACGTAAAGAGAAATTGCGAGGTCTGATATCAAGCTAGCTATGAGGATATAAGCATGCAGCATAATACATTATTTTATCAGATTAATCATGCAAAACAAGAAAAGTATGGCCACTGTTCACGCTTTACAAAAAGCAAGACAGAACCCTTATAAGAGATTCCTATTAGCAGCTCAGCTGCCATTACACACCACTCAAAAAGAAAGTCCAAACAGAGCTGAAAAAGTCTACATCCAGCCCCCTCATCTCTCCAACCACCTTTAGCCATGCCTTCCTCATGCTGACCCTAAAATTCCCAGTTGCACAGCAAAGCAGTTCAGCGACTCATTTGAATGCAAATTCACTTGACTAAAACTGAGGTCACAGACTAACGCTGCCAGAACAAGTGGCTGAGGGGGGCAGCAGCCTAGAGTTAAACCAAACTAGAATAAAATGCAGTAAGAAAACCTCTCATGGGTCACTGCAGAAGACACTGCAAGGAGGAGAAAGTGGTCTGAAGCAGAACCCAGTCAGAGCTTAACCATAGGCTGTGGTTGTAAAGATCCATCTGTCAGTATGTGCAATCACTGCATAACCTGAGCACCAGGTGGACTGCCTTTAACTCACTCCTACAGAGAGATGTGAGAACACCATGCTTTCCCCGACTGCTGGATGAACTCTGCTGACTGACTGTAACAGAGACCCCTGTACACAGCTCCCACTCAGCACACGAGGGTTACACCACCTACATCCCTCTTATCTAAATGTAACATTCCTTTACCTGTCAGCAGATGCGACGAATAGCTGTTTGCTCCTCAGAAAATCTTATCAAAGCACCAAAGACCACAACAGCCGTGACCCTTACCACTGATAGGATTTGTGCAGCACGCTGATTAACATGAAGGTGTTTGCGGGACAGCCAGTGTTTCATCACCAGAAGGCTCCTAAGATTGCTACCCTATCTTCTACTACTTCTTTACACAACAGGACAGCCAGCTAGCCTCGAGAGCCCACACCCGTGGTCACCTCAGAAGAACCAGCACCTATCAGAGCCAAACAGCACCCTGCCTTGACCCAGGGTGAGCCAAATCGCCTTTCGGAGCCTTTTTGCTGGGCCATGCGTGCACCCTACTCTCTCAGGATGGCTTTTCTATTGAGTTACATGAATGAACAGGTGAGCAAGCCTCTGCCACAGAAGCGCATGCACTTCTGTTAGGTGCTAAACACACATTTATTGTAAGACACACATGTTTTGGCCACAGAGTAAAGGAACTTTTTGGGCAAGCTAGATTTATCCCAGCGGAGGCAAATTGTCACCATATGCTGCAGTACACAGAAATAATTGCATCTAAAAACAAAATACAAACTTAAGTTTTTTTTTCCTCTTATGACTATTAAGGGACTACCCCAGCCATGCCTGAACAGTGACCTGCAATTCTAGAGCAAGTACTTTGTTCATATTTGCAGAAAATCCTCCAAAACCAATGCAGATAAACGGAAATCAACTTGAGCAATGCTGACTCTTCCAGTTACTTTTAACCTTCTCTTGCCGCTGAGTTTTTAAAGTTGGCTTGAGAGAAAAGCATATTAAGACTAATTGCATCCCTCCCAAAAACTGGCTGTTTTCGGAGGACATTACTGATTTGAAGCTTAAACATTTAACCACTTATGCTTTCACTGTCACTGCATCTTACATGAAAAAAATAAAACATTTACCAGCCATACCAGGGCAATTACAATCTCATCTGCAGCACTGCAAAAGAAGAATAAGTCTAAGACTAACTCTATCATTTGACAGCTGTTTTCCTTCACCTGACAAACCAATATTTTATCCCTATCCCATCTCTAACTCCCCTCTAAACAAAAAAGAACCCAACAGCATGACAAAGCCAACCCAAAACACCATCCAGCCGATTCACTGGGGCCGGCACAAACCCGGGATCCTCAGCCACCAGACTTGTCGGGGGCCATCCTGCCGCACCCTGTCACCTACCCTGCTGCTCAGCTCAGCCAAACCCTGCCACCTGCCCTGACACACGGCCCCCCCAGCGGGGAGCAGCCCGGGCAGCGCTGCCTTAGCTCCAGGCCGCGGCCCCGCCCTGAGGGCCGCCCTCGGCCCTGACCCCGCCGCCCTTCCCCGGGGAGAGGGGGGGGGAGTTGGGGCGGCACTCACAGGTCCAGGAGGAGCTGGACATCCCCGCCAGCGCCGTCCCAACCGCCGCTGAGGCGGCTCATGGCGGCGGCGGGGTACAGGCAGCCGCCCCAACTCAACGGCTCGGGGGAACGGTGCCGAAATGGCGGCGGCTCCCTCCGGGCGGGCGGGCATGATGGGAGATGTAGTCTGCTTCGCCTCAGCTGGCGTGGAGGAGCCCTGCCTCGAGGAGCTGGCCGGGCTGCAGTGGCTCCTTTATGGCCCGTCTCCAGGAGGCGCGGGGCTAGCTCACCGCTGTCATAGAACAACAGAGCAAGTGTATTCTGGTAGAGCTGATTTGAAAGACATACCGATTACAAACTCAGAACTGAATATATTTGTGGGTGGAAGTGATACTACAAGGGGCAATGGCCAGAAACTGGGACACAGGAAGTTCCACACAAACATGCATAAGAACTTCTTTACAGTGAAGGTGACGGAGCCCTGGAACAGGCTGCCCAGGGAGGCGTGGAATCTCCTTCCCTGGAGATATTCAAGACCTGCCTGGACGCCTACCTGTGCGACCTGCACTAGGGAACTGCTTTGGCAGGGGGGTTGGACTCAGTCATCTCCAGAGGTCCCTTCCAACCCCTATAATTCTGTGAAGCAGTTCAGTAATTAATGGGAGTCATAAGGCTGGTTATGCGATAGTGACACCTGAAGGAGAACTAGAAGCCAACCCACTCCCAGGCAACACTTCCACACAAACAGCAGAGCCGTTAGCTCTCACTGGAGCCTTGGAACTGGCTGAAGGAGAGAGCCAACACATGGACCAATTCTAAATTTGTGTGAAGCACTCTACATGCACATGAAGCAATTTGGAAGGAGAGAGGATTACTAAACTCCCAGGGGAGTCAATTAAGTATGGGGAGTTAATATGTAAATTGTTAGTTACAAAAGAAGGTTATAAATTTACCAAAACAAGTTGCTGTAATGCATTGCAATAACGCCCATCAATCCAGAAGTGCTTTTGAAGTTGTAGGAAATCACTGAGTGGATCAAGCCAGGAAAAGAGCCTCAGAAGGACAGATGATGGGGATATGGCCTGAAAAACAATGGGACTTAAAGGACTCACCCAAATGCAAAAAGAAAGAGGACCGCCTGGCAGAACTACCGTGGGCAAATAAAAATGAGGATGGGTGGTGGATTACTGAAAATCATCAAGTAATAACACCAGAAGCGGTGATGGAAGAGGCTGAGCACAAAACATCAAGGTACTCACAGGGTAATGAAAGCTCTGGCTAATGCACTTAGACCCCATGTGTTATGTATAGGAATGAGGAAAATGGCCAAGAATGTAGCATGGAAGTGTGAAATTCATCAAAAAAAAAAAAAAAAAACAACCCCTTAATACAACCAAGACCCCTGCCAGGACAAATTAAAAGGGGAAATACCCCAGGTCATTACTGGCAGATTGATTTTTCCAAACTTCCAAGACAAAATAGGTATTGATATTTATTGGTGTTGGCTGACACTTACTCTAGATAGCCAGAAGCCTTTCCCTGTTGTACTGACCAGACATGAGAAGTAAGTAAATTTTTATTAAAGAAAATTATTCCTAGATTTGGGATCCCATTAGGAATATCATTAGATAGAGGACCGCACTTTGTGGCTAATTCAGGAAATATTTAGATCTTTAGGAATTAGATGGGAGTTGCATACTCCTTGGTGACCACAGCCTAGTGGTAAGGTGGAAAGAATGAATCAATCTTTTAAAAGGGCATCTTAGTAAAATATGCCAAGAGACTCAATTAAAGTGGATAGATGCCCTACCACTACCATTATTAATGGTAAGAATAACCCCAAGGGTGAGGGAAAAGGTAAGCCCGTTTGAGGTTTTGTATGGGAAACCTTATCAAACCATTAATGATGAACCAGATTCCACTGTTGTAACTGGAAACCAATATCTTAAAGAATATGTACTTTTTTTTTGGGGGGGGGGAGCATTATCACTCTTAACAGATATTTACAGATAAAAGATCCTCTTGGATTGGATGTTTCAGTGCATGATATCAAACCAGGAGACTGGGTTTATCTGCAAACCTGGAAGGATGAGCCTTTAAATGAACAGTAGAAAGGACCTTACCAAATTCTTTCTGCCACAAGCACTGCAGTGAAATTGGAAGGAATTGGACCCTGGATTCTTTATACCCAAAAAAATAGGGGATTGTGTGGATATCTTAAATTGGATAAAGAACATTGTGTACACATTCCTAATGTGACAGAGGACCTCAGTAAACAGGCTGATCAGGTGGCTAATACAGCACAAGGAACTAGAGAGCTAAGAGAATCAACAGAAAACAGTTGGATAAATAAAATCATGCAGGAAATCAGAGAATGGTCTAGCTAGTCTTTTACAGAGCATGACTATTATTGTGATAGTGATAACAGTTATGTTAATAGGATGTGTGAAAACTGCAATAACGCATTACCAGATGCTGCTTAAAGATTATGGAAGTCTGAAATAATGAATTTGAAACTTCTAAAGGGGGGTGGGGGAAACTGATGTCTCAAAACTAATTATTTGCCTTTTTTGCTCAGATTAATAGTTCTTCTTATAATACATCTTCCAGATGTATTGCTTATCTCCTGATCACAGGATAATGAAAACAACATCCTTGAATATCTGCCATTTTGCCTAATTAAGGTGTTCCCTCAAAGTTACAGTAGTGCTTATAACTTCCAGATGCTTTGCTTATCTGTGATAAACATCCTTCCTGACCACAAGGCTTCTATAATAAGAGCAACATCTTCAAAATAGGGGAGCAAGTGCAAAACAGTGACCAATCAGTAGAAACTAGGGGGAGACCAGGTGTCCCCAAACAACCAAAGATCCCTGTGCAAGTGCAGAAGGTTCAAAAATATGTTGGTGTAGCCTTGTACTTGCATAAATCTTATGAATAGGTGGGCGTGACTTGTGTAGTAAAAACTTCTGGATTCTAAATAGAAGCTAGTGTAAAGACTTGTGTGTGCTTGGTTTGTGGAGATTACTCACCTTGCACCCTGCTCAGAAATAAAGCAATGTCTCTTCTCTGAACACTTGTCTTTTCAATGTGTTTCAGGAGATCTTGAAATCAATGACAACAGGAACCATGCCTCATAGGGCTGGCTGAAGTTTTCATCTTATACAGTTTGATCACTGTCATTACTCACATACTTCACGAGTCCTAAAAACGAGAAGTTAAGGACCATCACTATATAGGGGATGCCTTTGAGTGGTCTGGAAAATGAGTGCGCATACAGCAATTTGTTCAGTTGGCTATTTTCTTAGATGTTTCAATCACTCCTAAATGAAGAATATGACACCAAGAATCAGAGTATCTTTCCTGTTTCTCTTTGATTGCCTGACTTGATAAGTGAGAAAAACCAACCAGCATGTTACTCTCCTTATTGGGTCTTAGAAAAGTAGGATATCTGCACAAATACCATAGAAGCAGTACTAATATTCCTACAAAACAACATAGCAAAATCTCTCCTTGTATACAATCTAAATGTGAAACTGATTTAATATTGGTCCAAGTACAGTTCTTCTATCTCTGTGTATTTTTAGCTTAAAAGGTTGAACTTGTTCAACTTCCCACGTCTCTGGATGGGCTACCTTTACGTGATGCGGTGGATCCAGGAATCAATTCCCTGAAGTTTCACAGCAGTGCTTGTTGTCAGCAGTATGAGGTAAGGTCCCTTCCACTTGTCTCTCAGCAGCTCCTCTTTCCAAATCCATAGTTACACCTGATCCCCTGGTTTAAATGGATGTACAGATGAATGCAAAGGTGCAGGAGCTCTCAGATGGACATAACTGTGAAGAGAAGCAAGAATTTTTGCCAAAGACAAGATAATCACTCAAAATCTGATTGCTCTTAAGATGTGTTAGGGCTTCCTTCCCTGTTAAATTTACAGTGTAAGGTTTTCCATACAAAATTTCAAGTGGGCTAATTCCTTCTCTAACCCTAGGGGTTATTCTAATTCTTAGTAATGCTAGAGGCAAAACCTCTGTCCTCTTCATCTGGATTTCCTGACACTGTTTTCCAATATAGCTTTTTATTGCCTGATTCATCCTTCACACTTTTCCACTAGACTGCAGCCTCCATGGAATATGTAAATTCCACCTAATCTCTAAAAAGCTTGACACCTTCTGAGTTATTTCTGCTATAAAATGAGGTTCTCTATCTGAGGAGAACCCTCCTGGTACCTCAAATCTTGGTATAACTTCTCTTAAAATCTTTACCACCTCTTTCACCTTATTGGTGCAAGATAGTAAAGTTTCAGGCCATCCTGAAAGATCCTTGATGGTATTACCCTGCTATTAACTATAACTGGTTGGCCTGCACCTTGTATTTGTGCTGTTGATTACCACCCTTTGAACCTGGCAGTTGACTATTTCTAGTCTACCTCACCATCCGATTATCCAGACCTCAATTCATCAGCTATTGGTGTTATGGGACATTGTCAGTTGCCCTATTAAAAAACAGAGATAGATCTCCACGGCTCTACCCTTATTTACCAACTCAGTCATCCCACAACAGAAGGTGGGTCAAGTTAGCAAAGCACAACTTCCCCTTCATAGATGTGTGCTGACTACTTCTAGTCACCTTCTCTTTCATGTGTTTGATAATGGTTTCTAGTAGAATTCCCTCTATCATCTTCCAAGGGATGGATAGAGGCTGGCCAACCTATAGTTTTCTTGGGCCATACTTGTTAATCTTGATAACAGGGATGACATACTTTCTTCCAGTTTGCAGGAACTTTTACTAGTCGCTAGAAACTTTTAAAAGTAATCAACAGTGGCCTCACAATGACATCAGCTAGTTCCCTCATGGCTACATCCCACCAGGTCACATGGACTTATGTCCAGTTCAGCTATTCCCTAACCTTAACCTTCTCCACCAACAGTAAGTCTTCCTTGCTCAAGACATTCCCCTTGGCCTCAAGGACGTGGGATTCCTAAGTACATGTCTTACCAGTAAAGACCTGGATGAAGAAGATACTTACGACCTCAGTATCTTCCATGTCTGTCTTGCAGTGTGAGGTGCTGGTTTTCTTGAATCTCAAGGAAGGCAGTACAGGAATGCCTAAGAGAAAAAACCTGTTAGGATTCCTACATGTCCCTTCCAGTGCTGGGAACCATGCAAAGATCAACATTGGGTGGGCCTCTCTGGTACAACTACAGCATGCTATGCAGAATTGCTGTTTGTAATGAGGTTCAGTGGCCTCATTGCTCCTCACATCTTTATAGTATTCCTTTGGAAAAGAAAGCTATCAGTCTTTAACTCAGACAATAGCGAACATTCTAGAGAGTGCAGTGAAGTTTGCCAGGAGTATTATGCTTTTTACACATTCCCACGGGAATGAGCTTTTATAAGCGTACAGGTTGTATTATTAAATAAATCATGTGCTACTGTCACAGTATGTGCTCAAGTTATTTAGCAGTCATTCATGCTAACATATGCATGACTACTGCCAAAGCCTTCAGTTAAACTGCCTAGATTTTGCTTGAAACTGCTCTCTTCACAGTGCCTTCCGTGATGATCCACTGGAGTACCTTTTTTTTTTTTTTCCTCTAAATCAGGCTCCCAGCCTCATTCAGGAGTGAGCCCATATTTTCTTTATAGTTTTCCTCTTATCGCTGATGGACTTGTAGAAGCCCTTCCTGCTGCACTCCACATCCCTCACCAGATTCAACTCAGAATAGATGTTGGCTTTCCTAACCTCATCCCTTCACACTGTAACTAGTGGCTCTATTCCTTCTTGGTAACCTGTTCTTGTTTCCACCTTTACATGGTGCCTTTCCTATTTGAGTTGAGTCAGGAGCTCCTTGTTTGTCCATACAAGCCCTTCTGCCACCTCTGTAGAGTTCCCTGCTTGTTGAGGCAGACACTTTTTGCTCTTGGAGGAGGTTGCTCTTGGGAGGAAAAGAAAGAAAAGACAGCCAACTTTCCTGTATCCCTCTTCTCTTCAGGAGAATGTCACATGGGATTCATCCAAGACAACACTTGAACAGGCTAAAGTCTGACCATAGTTCAAGACTATGACCCTACTTTTTGTCTTGTTTCCTCCTTTCATGATCCTGAACTCATGATGTTGGTGCATACCTTTATTGGCTGTTGAAGCTATCTCTTCTATCTCCAATCACAGAGAGTGGGCAACCTCCTCATACAGTTCCTTTGTAGCATAATACAGCTCCTCAACAACTACATACCTCCTTCAGGTAGAGGAACCTCTCACTGACCACCAAGAAGAGAGAGGTATCACTCTCCCCAGCCAACATCGTCCTACCAAAGCTCTGCCTATGACATTACAGAAAAAATCTTCCTGACTGTTACTGAGGTCAGTGCACTGTAATACATCCCCACTATTGCTGAAGACATATACACTGTTACCAGAAGACACACCAACCTCTCCTACAGTTGCTCAGTCCACTCACTGCACCCTGGAACTCCTGCTTTAGGCCCAGGTCTTATATAGCCCTCTCCCAGGCAATGGCTGAAAGGGTGTCAGACTCTTCCTCATCAGCATCAGCTGGAACAAAAGCTCCAAAGGCCCCTTAATCAAGTATAGCTGACAGAGATTTTTTAGCCCTGCTGCATCTTAAAAGAAGCCAAGGCTTCCTGTACCCTTCTGTTCCTAGGGCAGTGGAAACCTTCAAGCACGTCAAAGGCTTCCCTGGTATCGGAAAGGGCACAACATTGACTCATTACTCTTATTTCCTAGATATTCAGTAAATAGCATTTAACTATCTATACCTGTGGTCTGTCTAACTGAGATCTGAAAGAACCTCCTCCAGTGGAAAACAGTGTTATCCAGTGAAGAACAGTGACTGCGGATATGCAAGCAAGTATGGCATGACCCTTTAATAGTCATATCATTAGAACATTTAATCTCTATAAATCATTTAAATTGTAGCAACACATAATCATGATAAATAACTTTTCAGGTTCTCCTAACCTGTTAAGATATGCAAAACCCTCAGTATTCCCTTCAGGGTCCATAGTTATTGCACAGTGTCTCCTAAGGTATCCTGTCTGGCAAGTTGAGGTGCTTTGGAGAAAAATATTTGCTTCCACAGCAGTTGGTACTGTCATGTCAGGGTCTTCAATGCTGTTACTCTGCTACTGCTCCCTATTGTTTGTGAATTGACATATCCCCTTCAATCTCTGTGACTTGTCATCTTGTTTTTACTTTCTTTATTCACTCACCAGTGTCCTATGGTGAATCTGTGAGACTGACTTGGAGACAGCCACTCACTTTGTATCCAATACTGTCTTATAATGCAGCTGACTTAACTGCTGTAATATTTACAGTGTAGTTTGTCAAATTCTGCATGTTTTTGCTAAATCTCTGATTAATTTATGATAAATCAGTGACTCAGTTATTGTCTCAACACAAGAATTCTCTACGTATTTGTGTAGGGTTGACAATCTCAGTGCAATGGTTTTTGTACCATGAGTCTGTAACCTCCTGCTGCCTTTAAATTTCCTCTGGCTGAACAATACCTGAAACTTCTGGAAAAGTGTATTGCAATATCATGAACTGACTGGCAGCCTGTGCTGACACCCAGGTACAAAAGCCGTTGGTAATAGAAATCCTCAGGGGTACATCTGACACTGTGTAGAGGCAGAGGGTGGGAGGTAGCACTGTCACCCAAGAGCCCGACACGGAGCCAGGTCAGACAGAGTGGGTGCCAGGTCCCCGTGAACCCGGCTACACCATCTGGTCAAAGTGGTGAATGGGGCTGGGAAGTGGGGTGTGTTTGTCTTTGTGCACATGTGAGTGAGAAGCTTTCCTCAGCACAGCCTACCCATTGCTTGGTCTGCTGAATACCTTGAACTTGTCATTCAGATTGTTTGGTCTTCCTTCCCTTCCTGTGACAATGAGGAGCTCAGGTTTGGGGTTTGGTGTTTTTTGAGATTTATCGACATTTACCAGCCGTCCTAGCTCCACTCGGAGATGTGTGTCTAGCTTTTGTAAGATCAACCTTATTTGATTAAAACCTGGTTTCCAGAACAGTAGCTACATTTCATTTTTAAAGAAGTTGTAATTCTGAAGGTCTTTTCTAGACAAAATTGAGGAGATCAGAATTGGAGCTGTAAGAGAACATTGTGATCCATAGTGAAACTGGACCGTAGTCCCAATGTATCATAATCCAGTACTGCATCCACATTGCAGCATGACCTCAAGAGCAGGGTGCTAGATCCTATACAAGCATTTGTGGTTTGTTTTCTTTAATGACTGTAAGGTAATACTCGTTAACGAATCATTGAAGAATGCCAGAGAGGTTCATTCTGCATAACTGGTTCCAAAACAATGGCACCCACACAGAGTTAATTTTGTTGCAGCCCTGCACACAGTATAAAGGACTTTCTGTTTCAATAGGTTTTTATACAATTATTCATGTTCTAAAGTTATGCAGCTTTTGTACAATGGCTGGCTGGTTTTCCAGCAGGTACTTTTCAGCAGGTTTTTTCTTCAACATCCCTCAAGATACACTTTTCTGATAACATAAACAATGTTTTCTAGATGTGACATCTTGACAAGCTTTGCACATGCTATTTAGGCATAACATTGTTGTTCTAGGTCGGTGAATAGGCTGTGCATTCATTCCTGTCCAAAGATCAATAAAAGTTTTATAATGGTTCATTAAGAGAATATATACATATAAAATCCTGTTGCACTATTCTTATTATAACTATCTTTCTAACTATGACAGTGTTACTGTCGCATTGATCCAAACTGTTTATTTAAATTTATTTGGTTTCTTTCAGTTTGAGAGACCAGATAGGGGATAATCATAAATCTTACTTCAGTTGTATTTCAGAGCTGTGTTTAGTACTTTAGGAGCCCAGAGTTCACTGAACTGTAAAAAAATGAGGTTGACAGAAGACTTAAATGTCAGTAAAACAATTTTATAGTTTCTACTGTGTCTTGTTTGATAACAGTTTCTTTTCATGTAGTGACACAGCATCATGGCTTGGTTCTCTAGGCGTAGGAGATTATGGGATTCTCTCAGTAAGAATTTTATTTCCAGTGCTTTTGAAAGACACACTGTGTTGAAGAAGATACCGGAAGATGTTTCCAAAAAATGACATCTACAAGAAGAATTCTATCAGAGTCATGTGTGTCTTAGTAAAAAATTGAAAGCTCCTTTTGATCTTGCTTTCTTGGAACAAACAGTGCTGTACAAAGCTACTACATTATCTCTTTTGTCTACTTCTCAAATTTCCAAAGACCTGAGAAGAAGCAGAAGAGAGGGGAGACTCTCCCCTAACCATTAAAAATAAAGTCTGTTTGAATTTAGAAACACTTAGAGGTAGTGCAGATAAGCAGTATCTTTTAGAGTTGTAATTTGAACTTGCAAACCAAAATTTTGACAGCCTCCTGCGATTAACTGTATCTGCCCTCATCCACAAACCATGATTTTACATGAGGAAAGGATTTAACACACAGATTTTGTGCTTACATTGCCGTGCCTGTATCCGTGAGCAGCGGTCCGTTACGTGGGGGAGGCGAGATGAGAGGTGAGCTGCAGCTAACCAGCACAGCTGCAGTGCTTCAGAGACATGGGCACTGTCGCAGGCCAGCGCAGACATCTGTGTGGGAGACTCTAGTTTTCAGTCATAAGAATAATGTATCTCAGAATAAGATATACAGATAAACACATCTGGCTAAACAGCCTTGAAGGAATGCAGATGCTTTTATGCGTCCTAAAGTAATTTTCAGTTGATATGTTTACAACTGACAGACTTATTGCACTGCAGATTACATCTTATTTATCTATTATACTCTGCCTGAGACCTTCAGACTTGCTTCCTTTTTTTTTTTTTTTTTTTTTAATGAACAGATTTTTTGTCTGCTCACTCTCACTATCTGCATATTACAGGAACTTTCTTACAATGTCGTTTAACCCATAGCACGTGTTAAGGAATTTCCGCTTTCCCATGGAAGTTCAGATTTTTCATCGGTAATTCCATATAAAACCAGCCTAAGTTCATCAGAGAGGTGCAGTCTGTTTAAAGATGTTTAATTAGGTACTTCGAGGCTAAGTGGTCTCATTGCATAACTTGATTTTAAAAACAGCGTTTATAATGGTTCTCATGCATTCTTCATCACAAAGATGATCAAGGGCCTGGAGCATCTCCCTTATGAGGAGAGGCTCAGTAAGCTGGGTCTGTTCAGCCTGGAGAAAAGAAGGCTGAGAGGGGACCTGATCCATGTTTATAAGTATCTTAGTTGTGGGAGGCAAATGGAGGTGGGGAACCTCTTTTCAGTGGTCAGTGGGGACAGGACAAGGGGCAATGGCCTTAAGCTGGAGCACAGGAAGTTCCGCACCAACATGCGGAAGAACTTCTTCACGGTGCGGGTGACGGAGCACTGGAACAGGCTGCCCAGGGAGGCTGTGGAGTCTCCTTCCCTGGAGATATTCAAGACCCGCCTGGACGCCTACCTGTGCAACCTGACGTAGGGAACCTGCTCTGGCAGGGGGGTTGGACTCGATGATCTCTCGAGGTCCCTTCCAACCCCTGCAATTCTGTGATTCTGTGATTTGTAATATAAAATACCAACAGGTCACTCTGTTCCTAATCACTTCCTATGAATCTACAATTGCTATAATCTACTTCTAATATCTTCTTAGCTCCACCAACTCCTGTCCAGCACTTTGGTCCTGATTACACTGCATCCACTGTATCCACACTAATGAACTGTGTTTTGAGAAAGGTGTCACTCAGCTAGGAAGCAATTTCACAAAGAGCCACATAAAAGACATTTCCATTAGAAAAAAAAAAGAAAAAAAAAAAGAAAAGAAAGAAAGAAAGAAAGAAAGAAAAAAGAAAAAAAGGAAAGTGCTGATTACAGTTGCTTGTGATCTCCAGGAAATGTCGCATACTATGAAGAGTGAAAGAAGACAATCTAAAAATGTTAAATCCTTTCCAGAAGTACCTGCTTCTTTATTGCAATATAAATGATACAGACATGGCACTAGTCCACTAGAGTAACAGAAATTTACTGCTGTGACAATGACAGGCCATATGGATTTTGGTAGAGATTCCATTTTACATTTACTTAGAGAAGCTAAGCATATAAGTAAGTTTATATCTTTAACTTGTTAATGTAGAATTTTGTAAAAGAAGTATTAAGATTACTGTGAATGAATTATGAATAGTAATGTTCGCAGGTGAAAGCAGCAAGAAAAAATGATAGAGGAAGGGTTAAAAGAATGCTTTGTGTTGATCCCCAACCAAGGAGATGACTAACAGCAATAAAAGTGGCAAGCCATGAGGAACGTGTTGGTTGTTAGACTAAAAGACCTGCACTCCAACGTGGCTACAGCACAGCTGACTTAGCAGCAGAAGACCTGCAGTGTCAGGGCCCTGGGGACATTCATAGGCCTTAATGGGCATGACCAACCTTATCTGGGACCTTCCACCCACAGCGGGGGCTCAGGAGCTCTATTTAAGCCAAGTCCTGGGCATTTGCTTTCAGTCTGAGCTGTGTTACTAGTGTGCTGGTCTTTAGTTCAGCTACAGCTATGCATGTCTATGAAGCCCCTTGATCTTGCCTTGAACATACGGACTAGCTTAGTCTTGAATCCATAGCATTCCTGTTGCATCATCTCATGCTCTGGATTCTTGGGTGGACTTGGATGCTGTCTCCAGGCCTGACCTGCTTCCATTGCTCAGGTACTGCTGGCCTGGTCCCTGCTTGGCTCCTAAGCCCCTTTCCCATAGGGAGCAGGCTTGCTTTTTCTGTCATGTGACGTGGCCTGGCAGCAGGAGAATGGCAGTGAGGTTCCAGTATGTATGTGTTTTCTCTTCCTTCTAAGGGAAGACAAATGATAGCCCTAAAGAGATTCAAAACAGGAAAACAAAGGTGATAAGTAACAAGTCTGAAGACTTAAGGATGCTGAAGAGAGCAAGCTTCATAGTGGAACTAATGCTGACTTCTATGGGACCTGTCCATAAAAAAACAACCAACAATCCTGCCAATAGCCAACCAAAGGATGCAGAGAGCTCAGTAACTTTTTGCATCCTCTGTGTGACAATCAGGCTATTCTGGTCAGTACCCTCTGATTCACCCATCTTTGGTGTTTGAAATATAAAAGAATGAGTGTGACTGAAATAACTTTTAAAAAATATACTCACCTTCCCCTTCTGTAACTCATGGTAAGTTTAGTTATTTATTTCCTGCATTAATAGCTTGCAGTAGTTTGATTATGTAATTGGTAAGTAACTAAGTCATTTCAGTTCCTACTTCAATCAATGAAGAGTAAGGCGGGGATGCGTGCCATAATTAATCAAGCAATTAATTCTGAACATCTGCTGCTGAGTGAGCTCTGTTGGATTGGCTTGTCCTGATTTGCCTTACTGATAGTTAAAAGGTATGGCATGTGTCTTATCTCTAATGCTGGAATGTTCCTTTGCCCAGCAGTCACTAGCTGTTCCTGCTGTCTGCTTCATTAACCTGTGTGAGCAATATCCTCTTCCCGTGGTAGCAAGCGTGGTGTTCTTCTGTGGCTGTAGCATCTCATGCTGCTAGCCAGTGTAGGTCGTGTCTCATTTGTGGACTCTGCTGTCATTTGAAACAGGACTGGGTGCATGTCAGTGAGAAACTGGATCTGGTGTCCTGCTTTCATCCTTTTAAAGGGTGACTGCAGGGTACAAGCAATGCTGGGGGCCACAAGCAATGCTGGGCTATTGTGGGTGAGGGAAAAAAAAAGTTTAATCTTATTCATTTCTCTCCAGCAATTTCAGAATGATTTTATGTAAAGAGATAACATAGGCAGAACCCTGCTGGTGAACATACGGTAATGCAGGTGGAGGAAAGATGGAGGGGGAATGTGTGATGGAATTTGGGGTGAAACATAATGTGGAAGACAGGTAATGTTGTGTGTATTTCTAATTAGTTTGAAGGTTGTTTTGAAAAACTGATGACTGACACAGGATTCTGACTACTCTCTAGTAGCACAGTTATTGGCTATTTGCGTAACAAAAATTCTCAGCTGCATATTGCAGATGGAGGAAGCCCTTAAGGGGCTGAAAGGTGCTGACAGATGACAGGAGACTTCTGGTGGACAAAAGCAGTGAAACAAGACTTGCTAGTTATCTTGGTTCTACACGGGACTGGTCCGATCCAAGTTGGAAGCAGCATTAGGTATCCGAATGCAGAAGCTCAGTCTGGAAGGGTGGGTCTCAACAGCTTGGTGCTGACTGGAGAGTATCTGAGACACTTTACTGAAGCCTTTTAGGTAAGGGCTTGATGTTTGACAAGCAGCTGCATAGGGATCACTGGAAGATTTCACTTAAGAGACTCAATATGCTGGCAAGAAGTTGCAGTCAGATTGAGCAGACAATGTCTGCTTTGGTATACCAGCATGAAGTCACTGAGACTCAAGTTTCTGTGGGATTTTAAACCTCGTATAGGTGAGATGTGAAAGACTGCAGTTTGAAAGCTCTGGTTTAGCACTGTGAATTTTAAGCAATGTGTGCCTGCCACCATCCCTTAGGCTGAGGGTACAGTCTGTTCTTACTCTGCAAGTTGACTGAATTAAAGCAGCTTCAAGTAGAAGGATTTAGGCCATCTTTGAGGGGTACCCAGCAGACAATTGGGACCCAAGCAGTAATAATTTCCTTACCCCTGGACTGCTTACAGCGTTAGAGTTCCAGTATGAAGTAAGGGCCAGAACAGTTCAGTAAGCCAAAGGGCTGAGGCTGGCCTGGAGAAGACTCTGGGAGAGGAGCAGCTGCACTGGGGAGAAGTGTGGCACTGAGATGGCGTCACTGAAAGGAGCAATACAGTTCACTCAATTATACAAAACAATAATATGTTTATTGTTGCCAGACAGCGATTTAACAATTATAATAATTAATGCCACGTTAAAAAGGTTCAGGATGGCAAGGTTCACATAAGACTTGCTGCTGGATATCAAGTCTTTCTCAAGATAGTAGCCCGCCTAAGGATTTCCAGGTATTAGAGTGCAATACTCTTTCCAGTTACACATCGCTGTCACCAGAGGATCGTTGAACCTTGAGGAGCCTTCCCTGAGAGACACTTCCTCCTGGGAGGGTCCTGGGTCTCAGCCTGCTGCAGCCCTGGGGAGCTCACTCAGGAGTCCTCACTTAGGATCACCAGGTGAATGACTTCTAGTCAGTAATTTTCCCTGATTCAAGTCTTTTTCCATTTTTGGCTGTGATTCAGGTTATGCAGCCCCCTCTTGCACATAGTTGTGCCTTCATTACTTATCTACAGGAGCTTTGGATACAGGCAGGGGGATGCCTGCTCATCCTGTGCCTATAGTGTGTACTGGTTTCAGCAGGCAGGCCTGGAAACCCCACACAGCCTTTTGCTCGCCCCTCCCCCCTCCTCCCAGCTGGGATGGGGGAGAGAATCGAGAAATAAGGCAGAACTCATGGGTTGAGATAAAAACTATTTACTAACAGAAAGAGGAAAATAGAGTACAGTAACAGTAAAGGTAATGATATACAAAACAAGTGATTGTACAAAGCAATCGCTCACCGACCGTGACCGATGCTCAGCCAATCCCCAAGCAAACGGGCCCTCCCCGCTCACTTCCCTTCCTTATATTACATGATGTCATATGGTATGGAATATCCCTTTGGTCAGTTTGTGTCCGCTGCCCTGGTCCTGTTCCCTCCCAGTTCCCGGCTCCTTATGCCTTCTAACTGCTTCACTGAGGAACAAAATATGTCCCTGGGTATGTTCAACACTGCCAGGTATTATCAGTTTTGTTTCTCTTCTGGGAACAAAACATAGCTTCATACCAGACACTGTGAGAGAAGTAACTTCTGTTAGAAACTAAGACAAGTGCATAGGTAATGGGGTGGTGCTGTGTCAGGCTCCACCATGCTCTGTAGATAATAGAGGAATGATGCCATGGTGGCTCTTCCCTGAATCATGGATTGCATATAGGTAACAAAGGAATGATGCTGTGTCAGGGGAGAGCTGCTCCCTCGCAGATGGGTTTTGGGCAGGGTGCAACGTGAGTGAAGGCTTTGCTGGAGCAGAAACTGACCAGCCACCCTGAGGCAGTGTATGTTATCACCATGCCAAAACATCTTCAGAAGCAGTGGAGCTGAGGCTCCTAGAGTAGTTCTCTCTTGCTTCCTTTTCTCTCATTTATCCAGTGCTACTTGGCAGGGAGTTGGACTCATTTCTGCAGTTTTGTGCTTACCCCAGTGTTCCTGCACATGTGCTGCATTTTGCATTATCTCTGTATAATGATCCAAAAAACATTCACCGCCTTCCTCTCCAGTAGACATTTTCATGTTTCCTGTTACTTTACAGATGGGGTCTCCCACATAAAAATGTTCTGCCTCCCTTGAATGCCTGTGTTGGGTTCATTCACAAAATAGCTAGAAATGCTCAGTTCCTTTGTCTAGATAGAAATAAGTAACATGATCCTAGTTTCCATAAGCAATGATTAACATGCCCATTGATGGCTTTGGATCCAGCTCTGTGAGTCAGCACAGGCAGGACGCAGGGACAACACAGATCCATGGATGAAACACAAGAAGTGTATTCATTTTGTTACCTCACCAACTGGGGGATCCCTGAAGCAGCACCCAGGCAGAGGGACACAAGCGGGGATGTGGGCACCGCTGGGCTCAGTTCATGCTGGAGGATCTCTGCCCCTGCTGTTTATGCCTGCTTATCAAGGGTTCGCTCAGGCGTAGTTTCCCACTGTGCTTTGATCTCTGCAGTGCTTTGATCTGCTCTGTACCAAGGCAGGGAGCTCAAGCATGTCCAGTGGGGTGCCTCTGAGTCTGTCTCACGCCTGCATTATCTGTGCACAGTTGCAGATCTGCTGCAACGATGTATGCATTTGCCTACACGACCACTCTCCAGGCTCTAAGTCTCTCCAGTCTCAGGTCACTTGAGCAGGCTTGCAATCCTCTTTACCAACCTTGTGTTCTTAACCCACACTAGCAAAGGACAGTACATTCTGAAATGAGATGCAGGCTGGCAGCTGTCATCTCAGGAGTGATCTGCCTTGCAGATCTGTAGATTTAACTTCAACTTTCCTGTTGGGGGTAGATCTGCAAAACCACTCATGACTCTGGATACTTTTAACAAGGTGAAGGGAAAAAATAAGGCTTTACTACTGGAAGTAGGGATGTAATCGTTTGTAATGTAAAAGGAGAACAGATTTCAAAAAAATGGTGTAAATGGGATGGGGAAGATGAATGGGAAGATGACTTTCCATAATGAAGAAGGTGCCCCTGCTATTCAGGTGTTCGTGGATGACGAGAGGTAACAGTTGTGAAACCTTTGAGGCAAATGCAGGTACACTGGGTGGTTTGCAAGTCTCACAAAACACAAGCAAGGGAATGCTGCTCACAGTCTATACAAAATAAATATTTCTGGGAAATGGACAGATGAGGTTATTGCCAGGAACTGTGCAAGTGAAAATTAAAGCTGATTGAATAGTTTGCACAGTGCCAAGGCTTTCAAATGAGTCGAAGCTTGAAGGACATATCATACAGATATGAGAAGAAAGGGAAGAGTAATTGGAGCAATGAAGGTCTCTTAAGAGCACTGTAGAGCAACAAGGAAGAGTATGTCAAAGAGAAATCTGAGGACCTGGTATTGATCAGCATAACTCAACTGCAACCATTGTCTTGGCAATGAATCATTTCTTTATTCTGCTCTTTGCACTTAATTTGGAAACTGCCAAAGGTGACAAAGCTTGGAAATTATTGTAAATAGTGCTCTGTTCTCTAATTAAAATTAGCATAAATGAAACCTTGAACAAATATCTTCAGTCTACAAGTGATTGTGAAGCTGACCAAGCCAGCGATATGAGATGTGCACGTGAAAGAGAAACAGGCCCTTCACCTTCACTGCCTCTCTGAGGACAGCATCCATCAGGAGCTGCTGCACCTGTCTCTGATCCCTCATTTGCCACAAGAGCGTTTCTTCAGCTTAGGTTAAGCTTAACCCTTTGGGGCTTCCAGCCTGGCTGTCATGTCTTTGTCCTTCCCTTCAAAATCCCATTAGCCCACCTGTTATATAATTCTGTTAAATTGCACAGGTATCAATCATACTAGCAGACTGATTTGTGCTATTAAGCTGGCTCCAAACTTGCAATGCTTGCTGCTGAGGAATATATGGGCAAGACAGGGAGAGATGGATGATCCCACCTATTCATGCCATACAGAAGCATGCATTCTGTGCCAGGTGTTAATGCAAGCATTTTTCAGTATTGATTATTTTCTGGGATGCTCTATTTAAAGGAAAAGACAAGCTGGCAGAAACAGCTTCCACAGAGTTTCGTTAGTGTTTGCTTTAGGAAAAGCAGCTGGGACCTGCTTATCAACAACCATGTATGTCCTACATCAGCTGGGGGGCAGCGGAGTGGAGTACGTCTTAGATGAAAAATGGATGCTGGAAATGTGGGGATGAGGGTCAGAGTCTCTCTTATACTTTTGGCTGCTGAGACACCTAAAAGATCTGTAAGAACTAATCTGATTTATTTTAGCTTAAATCAAAAGCAGCTCCATGTTAATTATATAGAGTTACACAATACTGAAACTGACATGAGAAGAATCTATTTCAATTGTCTTCTTTGGAGGAGTGGGGATGGTAGATGTGAACAAATTTAAAATTTAACTAGATATAGCTAACCAAAAACAAACCACAAAAAACAAAATGGAAAAAGTCTACTTCTCCTTTAGAGCATATGCAGCCAAAGTCACTTAGAATAGTCTGGTCTTATGACTTGGAAACCCCACAGACTTCCTGACTGCTGTCTAGTTTTCTCTTGTGCAAAGCCATGCTACACACTACGTTTTTTTTTTGCCTACAAATAATTGAAAATACTCATTTTACTCAAATTCTTAAGTTATCAGAGTCTAAATTTATATTTGGGTGTTCTCCAGTTTACCATGCAGCAATGGGATAATCTTCCAGTGTTCAGCATGACCTTGAAAATCAAACCTGATTTGCTAGACAGTCCTCACCTACATGGAATTAGTGACACTTGTTATGAGCACAATGAGAGCAGCAGGTGAAGTTGAAGACATTTTATTCACCCATTGAAAGTAGATAGTTTTGCAAGATTAATTGAATCATTGAGTTGCAGAGCAGAGTTCATTGTGTGCTTTAGTTAGACCTTTTCTTTCAAGTCTCTCAATTGCTTTTTAATGGTTTTTACATATAGTAACCACTGTTAAAAAATGGGGACTAATTTTTCCATCGTGTTCCATAGTCTGTGTCACCCTGAATCAAAGAACTGGCACCCACAAGTGTGGAGAAGAACTATGAGTTTTGTTGATTGTGTCAGAACTTTATCATATGAGCACACTGAACTGATTTAGTGCCAAGAGTCCATCTCCTGATGTACTGCATTCGCTCTAAGATCAGGGTGGATTTTTCTGGGCTCAGCCTCTTTCTCTGGCTCAGAGGGCTTCATTTGATCCATTGTCATGTGCTACAAGAAAAGGTTGTGCAATGAACATCCTGCTTAATTGTTTTTCACTGCAGCTTGAAGCAGCTATTAATAAAACTACACAGCTTAACAAAAAATGACCTTCTTCCACCAATCTATGCTCTATTTTTAGGTACAGTACCCAGGAACGTGTCTGCTTGCTTTTGTCTTCTCATTTAATGTTGCTAGTCAGCATCATGTGTACACCCAAGATGCAAAAATAGATGAGGTCTGTATGCTTCTCAGTATCCTACCTGTCTTGCTGCTTGTTTGCTAATATCTAGAATTAGGTTTTAGGAAGTGAGTAAAAACGTACTGCAATGCACAGGAATCTGTAATTTTCCAGTTGCTGCCAACATGGGGTATGTATATGTGAGCCCAACAGAGATCACCGTCTGGAACAGAATGAAATGTAGCTAGAGCAAAACCATTTGCCAACTTTGTAATGGTAAGTCATTCTCTTTATGCTGAATTTCAGGAAGTGGTTAGCTCTGGTTATCTGATGCCTTCTGCTTACACGAAATGAACTGTTGCAACTGACAAGTCACAGCACCAGGAATCAGTGCTGCTAACAGGTGCCACCTGCTATACAAGAATTAGTAGTAAAGGGTAAATGAACGTATCGTGTTTTTCACATCAGTAGACCTGATTGAATACAGATGGATGTGATGCACAGGCTGATTCTTTCCATAATTCAAAAGCAAGAACTCACAATGGTTGAATGTAAACTAACAGAATAACTTTTACGAGGGCTGCTCTGAAACTAATGCCCCCTATGTTATTATGTTGGCCCACAACTTCAGAGGTGGATGTTGGTGGTATGTATGAAGCAAAGGTGTGGAATTGGATTCTTCCATGTGGAAAAAACTGCACCCACTGATGTTCATCAGTGCTTGCTGAACATTTATGGAGACCAAAGAGTGGCTGTGAGCACAGTGAGGTGGTGGTGCGTTTCAGCAGTGGCAACAGTGGGTGACCTTCGCTGGTGCAGATTGTTAGGAGTGCAGTGTGCAGGCTCCTGTTCATCACTGATGAAAATGCACAACTAATGGTGGTGACTATGTTGAAAAATAGTGTTTTGTAGCTGAGAATTAGTTCTATCAAATACTATTACTGTGTTCTTTGCATCTGTTTCCATGGAATAAATAGGAGGCATTACTTTCAGAGTAAGCTATGTGTTTATACTGTTCCTGTTTGGCCTGTGCATTGAGGATGTGTTATTATATGTTAATAACACAAATACCAACTCAACCTTGGGACACTGAGGAGTCTCCTAACCCAGTTTGATTGGGGAACCTTCTGAGCTGAGCACAGCCCTGGCGGTATGACGGTATGGTGGAGGTGCTGCCTGTGCCTATGGAGAGGCCCCAGGTGCCTGGGGGGGTGACCTCATGGGCGCAGGCAGAAGCCTTGGTGGCCAGAGAGGACATTGCTATACCTCAGCCTTTAGAAAGTCAATGAAAGGACTAGGACAACATTTTCCTGCCTTCCTATATTCACCTGTTTTCCTTGCAGTACTTTTCAGTTGGTGTTACCAACTGGATTTCTATTGTGGTGGTAGGACTACAGCAATTTATGCTGACAGTAATTACTTCCACATTTATGAATGAAAGAGGAAGAAAGTAGCATATGCTTCTATTATAAGCACCGCTAACATCTTGCTTAACATTTCAGATGGTCAAGTTCTCACATAAGCTCACCGCTTACACTTGTGTACTGTGAGCTTCTAAACTTTTCCTTTGATGTTATGCCTCGTTTTCATTGTGGATACAGAGGTCTTGGGATAGATTTCTGAATTTCATACAGCAGTTTTCCTACTATGACCTGATCATAGGGCCACATATGGGAAATTAGCAGTGATCATGTAAGAACCGTATGAATACATTCAAGTATAGAAGTTACCACATAGGTGTCAGGGTGCCAACAATTAAAGTGAGGAGGATCTCACTCAAAGTGATGGAAACGTCATTCAAAATTCCTCTTCTCCCACTGAAAAGAGGATAATTTGGCTGATGTCTTGTTGAATTTGAGGAAATCAGTAAGTGTGTATTAGTACCAACGTGATGCACAGTTCAAAGCTGTTTGCTGCCTCTGTGCAGAATATATATGTGCATATGCATTTGGTAAAGTTTTGCTGTCCTTGCCCATTTTTCACTCTCACTTTGCATCCATGATGCAATACAGCTCCTGGGTAAAACAGGAACTGCATCTGAACTAATTTGAGCCACCTACCAGGCACACTTCCTTTATCTTCTAACTTCGGATCTTCTGTCAGACAGTAGGACTTTTGGTGAATAAACTTTTAAGTCCGGAAATTCATTGTCTTAAAGGAGACATCTTTCTTTGAGAATGTCTGACTTCTGAATAAAAAGGAAACGTAGGTGATTTGGAGGGGATTCATTCTTTTTTGTTTGTTTCTTACTTCCTTATCTTTTAATATATTTTGCTTACAGGTAATGCTCTTTACTTTTAAAATTATCATTATTCACAGAATATTTAATAAGCATTGTTGAGTATTTAGGTGTGGAAGTATTAAGGAAAGTAAAGGTATGAAATTAAGTTAAGGAAACACTGGAGTACGAAAATCATTGTAATGAAACATTTCTGCATTTTAGCAGTGCTATGGTTTGAAGATATTCTTTATTTTTAATAAGAAATTATGAACACCATCCTCTTCTTTCCAGATAGCTCCATGTCACTCAATGTTGTGAAGCACAGGCAGATTCTTTCAGAAGATCCAACATGTGTCACAGAAGACCACTTGGTTAACATACATATTTCTTACTGAATATCACACGCAACCTCTTTCTGACTGCTCTGAGGCTAAGGAGCAAGTTCTTCACTTTGAGCGAGATTCTGTGTATAAGCTGATCTCCAGCAAAGAACAGCCTTGTCTAAAATGCTCTTGTTCAATTAGTTTATCAATTAAAATTATAATGCATAGTGAAACAGCCACGTTCCACTTCTTAAGAGAAAGGTAATGAAATCTCTCAAATAGAATATGAACAACCATGGAGAGACCAAAGGCTGTCAGCTCACTTTGCCCCCTTAACAGTATTCAGCACAAGGGTGCTTTTACTTAGTCATTTCTAGTGACACAGCTTTGCTGGCAGAAACCAATAAGCCTTGACTATACCATGGAAAGAGTGACTGTGCCAGCACTGTTATCACTCTTGAGGAAACCTATGTAAACCACATGCATTTGTCTTCAACTTGTCTTCAAGTCTTTCTCTGTCTTTTTTTATAGCTGTCCCCTGCCTTTATCGTAGCTGTAATGTATTTATCTCTTTTATAGCTATTTCACAGCTATCCCATAATTGTCTAATTTGTGCTAAAAAATACCACAGATAATATTGCAATAATTGTATCTGGTACTGTTCTTCAGTTATTGCCCTCACATGTTACAGTCCACGTACATTCAACTAATCAGGGTCAGTCTTTCCTTCCTCAGTAGTGCTGTTGCACAATCTTGTTCTTCCCTGCCAACAACTTGGCTGCGAATGTGAACCTGAGCACAACTTTGCTCAGGCAAAAAGGCTGAGGATGAAGGGCTGTGAGCTGCAGTGTGACTCTGGTCAGAAAGGAGGAGTGTGATGTGTTACTTGTGTCACCCTGGGACCGGGATGCCCTAGTGGCTTCTTGTTCCTCTGCCAGGATGAGATATGCATGGGCAAGGTGTAACACCCTATGTTTTCCAAAAGGAGAAAAATGAAATGTTGCACTGCAGCAGTTTTTGTGGGAAAGATGTCAGCAGTTTTTCAGAGAGTTATAACAAGTTTGGAAGACTTTGCAGCTTGTCCACAGGGAGAACAAGAAGTGGGAGGTGGCACTGAGGGAGGGGGTACTTATGGATGGGGATATTTAGGGCACTACCAACTTGAGTGAAGATGAGGAAAAATGGCCCAGTGATGGTTTATAGGGCTGGAGAACAAATGGGAACTACAAGAGGCAGGAGGAAAACATTTCCTGAAGCACATTAGACTTCTCCAGAAAGGCCCACTTTTGAGAAAGGGAAAACAGAATCTTGATTGATGTGAGGAGTTTGAATGCAAGTGAAATGATCTCCTGAGATGACAGTCAGAGGCTTCAAGGAGATACAAACCTTCTTTGGATGGAAAAAGAATAAGGATAAAATATAAAATAAACATATTGTAATTGTTGTTACTAAAGAAGAAGGCTGAAACATTCCTTCCATAACATGTAGAGATTTTACATATGTCACTTAAGGGACATGGTTTAGTGATGGGACTCAGGTCAGGTTGATGGTTGGGCTTGATCTTGATGGTCTTCTCCAACCTAGGTGATTCTATGATTCTGTGAAGCTGCTCATGCACACATGCTTTTTCTCTTTCTCTGTCTTTCTCACACACTTTCCTGTACCCCTCAGTTTGGGAATCAGGCAGAAAAACACAGAGGGAAGGCACAGACACTCAGCTTGCTTTTGGTTGGGTGCTGCTACTGACCTACTTAAGGACTGTTGATATGAGAACAAAGATATATAAAGGCTATTCAACATTGCTGCACCTTTTAATTGGATTTGGCAGTTTCCTCCATGTGGCTAGTGGTTACGCCTTGGTGGAGGCTCTGGAAGGCACAGTATAAAAACTGATAGCAGTGGTTGTTTGTATGGAAAAATCTTGTTCCAGAGCTTAATGTTCAAAGAGGAGACAAAGGACTCCTGAAAAATAACTTTATTGGAATAAAGGGAGAGTCTCTGGGGGCATTTTCCAGTAGGATCTCTCAAATTGTTGAGGGTACACAGACCCCTTTTTATCCCTGAACCCCGACGCTATAGTGAGACTTTATCCATTGGCTGAGGTACTTGGGGTTACATTCTTCTCGGGTCACCTACCACACGCTCATGCCCCCAAGTAGGTACACCCTCCCCTTCCCCACTGCCCGTTGTTTCCTTTGTTTATGCACATTTTGTAATCTGGATTCAGAGTTTGTTGTTTTGCCCAACTAGAGCCATCTTTGTCTCCCCTTTGACAAAGTCCATCTCCTCTTTGTTCTGTCATGCAAACAAGACCCACAAGCTGGCATTTCCTGCCATACATCTGCAAGATAAGCCTTTTCAACCAGTTCTTCTTCTCAGCCTTCATTCATCAGCTTTATCTTGTTTTGCACGGACCCCCTATTCTTCTATATTTCAGTTTATTTTATTTTGTAAGAACACCGTATTCTGCTTTTCCCTTCATTGTCTGAAGGGCAAATTTGTTACCCAGTGTGCAGTACACCAATCTCACACACAGAGACGAGATATTGATTAATTGCAAAATTGTGCAAGTTTGGGTGCTAGGTGGTCTTCCACAAAGCTAGCACACCTTGGGATTTTCATGATATCTTTTTATTCATTTTTATCACTTGACTACTGTCCCAGTACAGCCTCTGGCCTACAACTGGTTGGTTAAAGATAGGCTAATCTCCCTTTCTGCAGGCTAGCTAGACATTCTAATTAACTACCTGCTTTCTCAAGATGCTCCTATCTTCAAAGACAAGTTTAGTCATGCACTGTGATTAGGAGTTCCTCTACTTTTAATCACTTTAGCAGTTTCAAGGCTGGTCACCCTGACTTAAATAAAAGTACATATTTGCTGTATCTAAGGGTACACACACAGAGATTCATACAAAGGTTTGTTCTTATTGACGAAATGGTGAGCAATCAAAAACTGAGGTAACAACCTAAAGGTATGGATGGAACATGTACTTGCTGACTCCAACCTCATCAAAATCGCTGTTATGCAGAGATGGGCCATGGCCATCCCATGGCCGTGGTCAAAAGGTATGGATGAAATTGAGAAAATAAAGGAATGAAAGTCAAATACAAGTCTGGATGTGGAAACATGATGCAGTTGTCCAGTAATCTGAATTGCAGAAATCAGACTTCGTAACCTCAGAGTGGTTACAAAGCAGATACATTTATTCAGCGCTGCGCACGCACTCTGGGTGCAAGGGGGACAGCTCCACCTTACTTGTGCACCCAGCAAAAGCAAGGCTTTGAGTATGTAGGTCTTAATCATGCATATTCAAAGAATAGGAGGGAGTATTACAATTAATTCCAGGAATAGGAGGGAATATTACAATTAGTTCTCGGAAATCATTATAATACGCGCCGCCCCTTCTGGGCATGCACAGTGTTTTCGGGTAGTGGTCTTCAGGGGTCATGGAGATGAAGGCCGTATGTCTTCCTCGCTGTGCACTCTTCACCTCTGGGCAAAAGAGGAAGCTCAACCGGTTCCATCTAGATCCTCAGTAGAGCACGTCTTGTTGCTTGGTCCGTTTGTTTCTAACAGCCAATTAGTATCCCCCCATATGTCTGGCTTGACTTATTTTACACAATGGCCTATGCGATACTTATCAGCCTTCTCTAGGTTTAGTAATCATTCATCTTATACACAATGATTTCTACAACGTTTAACCAGCCTGTCTCAGGACCTTTGGTCCTTTTTCCTTTCAAATCCCCAAAAGATGGACAATGAGGAGTGGTGGTGGACATGGTAACTAATCACTGGCCAGCCCCTTGGGGAAAGAGTGATGGGTAGACAGGTGAAATGTTGTAGGCTCAAGAAAAGTGATTCACTATCTACCATTAAAGGATAATGATAAATGTGGATGTGTGCAGTTTGCAGTTTGTGTGGACTTAGTTCATGCATTGGTTTTAATGAAATCTGGCTGTTCTTGGAGGCGTGTCATTAAACACCTTATGTGGAAATGCAAAACTGTTGTGACTTAATCTATGTAGCTGCTCCAAGGGTCAAAGGCACAAGTGCTGAAGATACAGAATGTTAAGAAGGGACTAAAATCTAATGTCATCACTTCTCAAAGGCAGGGGATACATGACATGCCCACCAAAATATCACTTTTTGTTTAAAAATTGCAGTCAGTGTCCCAAAAAAATAGATGCACATTGAAAACTGACAACTTTGTAACTCAAAAGGAGATGATCACACCAAATATGATCACAATACAGGAGAGAGTACATAGAAAAGAGAGAGTTCACTGTGTATAAGAATTATAGGCATTGTATGGGCATTGATGTATCAATCTCATCTCCATAACTTGAAAGCACAGCATGCTTCCTGCTTCAGTTGGTCTGCTGGGCAGGAAGCAGAGCTGCCTCTGAAGCTTCATGACCAGGCTGACCAAGCACAAACAGCAGAACACTAGGCTAAATACTACTTACACATTTTTCTTCCAGCAACAACAGAACACTTACCTGTACAGCAATACTGACCAGGATCCACAGTTCCGCATGCCCAGTTCTGAAGAAGACAGAAAACCAAGTGGTGTTGCTTGCAGTCTCTTAACGGATAGTGTGGAGGTGATTCCACCTCTGCTATGGGAAGGGTTGATTTTTTCCTCAGGGGGGCTGGTGTTTTCTTCAACCTTGTAGGCTGCTTATCTATAGGCCATCCATCAAGGTAGATAAGGGCCTTCATGCATACTTGCTGATCAAGATAACAGAGTTTGTTTACTTCAGATGCAGACTGAGTCTTTCAGGATATGCGGCACCTGCAATGTTTTTCCAAGTGTGGTTCAAGATAGCTCTATCACATTCTTTGTCTTGTATATATTTAAAATTCCTACATTTCTCAGAGTTGCATATTACATACGAATGGAAAAACTCTCCCTCTACATATACATACATGCACATGTGCATATAATTAAAATACATTTAAAATTATTATTGACATATATTTGCAGAAACGTGAAACAGAGCCATGGCCTTGGTTTAGTTACTTGCACAACATATGCGTGCTGAGTTAGATACTAACAGAGACAGTGCATGTATATGTGATGAGTTGGCTGTTAAGGGAATGCTTTGCTTGACCAGCTTGAGCAAAGCCTTCCTGATAAGGGCATGCTGTAAGCAATAGTAGAATGTTGTTTTT